>OY720368.1:18266031-18831031 GCA_963082945.1 Cerastis leucographa
TATTTAAAAGTAGTGGACAACTGGCTCTTGAACCAAAATGCGACGTAAAGATGTTTTTAAGAGGATGAAAGAGGATTAGAAGAGGATATCTTATAATAAAAATAAATTGCCATTACCGATCCCTTTGTTAAGCTTGCTGGTTATGGCAAAGACCCTTTATTGTTATGATCATTGCCCATAACGTCCATGTCACGCAGTGGATGGAGATTTTTAAGACATGGTATAACGTGAAAATTACCCACAATCAATATTATCTACTTCACTCATTGGATCATTATTGAATTCCGAAAATAAGTGACTTAAATCCTAAAATTTACGATTTTTTAACAGCCTTAAGAAGGAGTATAATTAAAAGGTTCTTACCGAAGGCTGTGTTAATTGTGCCGAGTCGAAGGGCGGTAACTTGAGCCGATGAACGGGCTCCTATTATCGGCTGAAGCTCTTTTAACTTCCGCCGGAAATGGGAGTTGAAGTCGTAAAGAAATTTGAGGTTTTACGGCCGATCGACTTCGGCCAGTCCTCGTATATTGCCTTTAACTGTGTTGGGAATTAGGTCACTTGTACGCCTGAGATATAGAGTTCTTATTTCCTATGTTTATTATAACTACATAATATAAGTATAGGTCTCAATGTTCATAGAAAATTATCCTTTTCTACCAGGTCCGAACCATTGGGGACTGAAATATAACGATCAAGTTGGTCAACAAATCGGAAGCGCTACTGTCATGAGATCTTTATTCGATTCCCAGGTCGGGCCATTTTATTGGGCATTCCATACGGAATTTTAGTAGCAGTAGCTGCCTAGAATCTGGAATTTGAGCACAGTTTATGACAAGGGAACTTAAACATAGTGAAATGGAGTTGAGTACCTTAGGTACACGTCAACCTAACCGTCCAGGTATGCTAGATGTAATGTTACGTTATGAACTACAAGGTGTTGTTTTGCATCCTCGTCAAATTCAAGGAGGTAACTACGCTAATGATTCTCGTCCCGAATCGATTGTAAAATGAGTAGGTATTTTTTTTTTTGCTTATATACTGAAGTCGGTAAGTATGAACCACCCTTGTTTTAAACGCGAGTCGTCTGATTTTCGCCCTATAACCGCGCTTCCACAAACAATCTCAAACGTATATTCGATAATTTCTTATTCCCTAAACCACGTTAAGGGAGTAATCCTGAAATACTGACAAACATAAACAACCAAAAAAGTCAGCGTTTATTAATAAGTAACTAGGTACCGAAATTTTAATTGATTATTTATGTCTTTTGTGACAACCTCCTGAATTTTGACGACGATGCAAAACAACACCTTGTATATCAACTGATAATCCAAATGAAAATGAGTGTTATTTTCCAAACATTGCCTGCAAGTTTTAAACGAGAATAACCATTTCAAAATAACCCGCGTTTACACGAAGCTAGTAATGTTGGAGTATCGCCCCTCTGTGCCGTACAATCGTTCTGCCAAAATATTTGCGTACTCAGGATAAAGCGAACATACATACATACCCTACAGGCTCTACCCGCATCCAAATACTTGTTTTAATTTCAGACGGACGTCCAAATTCGTATGAAACAAGAGAAAATAATGTTACCGGATAATGGAGCTGAGCGAGCGAAAGTAGAATGCGTTTTTATGTTACTTTATCATCGCATTTCGTTATGACTAACTTGGGCTGTTGTGATAAAGTTTTTTAATGTATGTAAGGTACAGTTAATTTAACTAACATATTTCTGTGCCATGGGTTAATGTCATTAAGAAGTCTGTCTCAAAAACTGTAAAGAAAATTTAACGTTAAAACATTATCAATAACACTTGTAACGGGATTTTTGCTTGTTTATTATTTGTTTTGAGTTTCCGATATCCATTTTATTGTTTTAGTTTATCCGTGATCATGGCGTTTGCAACAGCGCCGAAATATCGGGAACTCAACACAAATACTAAGCATGGTAAATATCCCGTTACAAGTGTTATTGATAGTGTTACAGACCATGTCAGTTCAAAAACTTATATTAAATAATATTACTCCTGTTCCCCGGAAGCCGTAACTCGCAAATCACACGTTTCCATTCCATGTAATAGCGAGTAAGCAGTGACACTTTACCCTACCTAGGTATCGAACCCAGAGCCTCATACTTGCAGTAGCGCTTGCTACCACTGGACCCAACAACATTCAAATCAAAACCTTACCCATACACACAATTCCTCCAACATATTGCAACCCAACACAAATAAGACCAGCACGAAATATAAAACGCAATATCACACACGTCAATATGCATCGCAGGTGTTCGCCTTCCGATATTAATATTGTGCGACGGGCCTAACGCGTGATATGCGCATAATGCATGAACGTCAGCTATTTGACACACGCACGACTTGTCGCGCGTGTGTGCGACGCCTTATTATGTGCCTGTTTATGTTTTATGTATATAAGGGTGTGGTTGGAAACGCGTGCGTTTAATCGTCCCTGGAGTTTATAATATTAGCGTATTTGTGTGGTGATGCCGTTGATTTTGATTATTGTTATGTGAAAGTGTTTGGTGAGAAAAGCGGAATTTCATTTGATGTCACAACATTGTAAAGGCTACAGTTATCCATCTAGCATTTTTCCAACTATGTTCCGGTAGGCGAGTCAAGCCAAATGTAACTAAATACAAGAATTTTACCTAGCGCGACTGCCTACCTCCACAACCCAGTTCCTAGGTAACACGATATCCCTAAGATATACTGGTTGTTAGACTAACGCGCCTCTTCTCGTACCTATGTAAGTACTGCACGAACGGCCTAGCTTACAGTCATTTTATTAATTCGATTCCTAGGTTGCTTATGACGTGTATTCTTGTTTGTAAATTCTCCAAATACACCTGTTACTCTGTATGAATCTGAACGAATGATTATAACACCTTTGAGCATCACCTCATACGGCGATACATGTGTTGTGTGAGATAACTAGGTGCCATCATTTATATAAATGAATTAAATCATAATCATTATCAGCACAAAATATTATAGATAGATACATAGTAGGTACAAATTGTTCATTGTATAGGTCTGTTAGGTCGAGAAAGCGCAACATACGGGCTAATAACGATCACACAGACAGACGGGTGTAAATGGAAAGCGATCCTAATAGTGTTGGTACACAATGGACTGGGAAACTACCCCTATGTGGTGAGTATCCATACTAATATTATAAATGCGAAAGTCACTCTGTTTGTGTGTTACCTTTTCACGACTGAGCGGCTCATCGGATCTTAATGAAATTTTGCAAGAAAATAGATTTCACCCTGGGAAAGGACATAGGCTATATAATCATCACGCTACGACCAATAGGAGCGGAGCAGCAATGTAAAATGTTGTTGCGAAAACGGGTAAAATGTGACGCAAACGAAGTTGCGCAAGACAGCTAGTTGTTTTATATTTATCACTTTTGTGAATCTAAAAACTCTGTACATGATCTGCGGCAATAGGCTTGTCCCCGGTAACACGGAACTTATAACAGGCGGAGTATCTGATCGGGAGTGATGTTATGTTTCAACAATGAATATATGCTCTGAACACCTGTCATGTACTTTTGAGAGTTTATCAAAGACATACTTAAGATTTTACTTATTAACGGTTTTACACAAAATATCTGGGGTTTCATTATTTGAAATCACCAATACACCAAGCGAAGTAACATTTGACAAAAAGATAATGACAGAGCGAAGCTACGGTGATAAAAACTAGTTTCTTGTCTGTATGTCAAGTTAGTAAAACAATGTCCTCGTTTCGTAAAGCATGATGAACACAGAAAATGTTAAAAAAGAGAGAACGGTCCGAAAAATAATTGAAGTAATAAGTCTCAGTTTACGGACGGGAAACAAAAACCTGAAACCGTAGACTGAAGCCTGACGGAACTAGGATGGAATGAGACAAGGAGCCTTGTTCTAACAAATATCTTTGGAAGAGATGAACTGGAATGTTTGTTGGGAAATTAATGATTACGAGATAAATTGCGCCTTTTTGTAAGAATGTCTATACCACGAACTATGTTCAAATAATGCACCAAAATTAGATTTGGTGGCGAATTCCTTTGTTTTCTTTTCTTATCAAAATAGTCAACCAGCTAAGAATTTCGTATGGCTCAGTATTTAAATAACAAAGAACTACATTTATAACGTAATAGTAAATTCTCTCTATTTCTAGTATTTGTTCCGTATTTCCGCAAAAATCACAAAGCTCTCCGAAGACAACATATCCACTTTATTTATTTGATCTAAGACGAAAATATAAGGACAGCCATTCCTCAGATATTCTTAGTTTGTTTGGGCTCTACGGCGTAGCGGCGTAGCGCGATAGATGTAGCCGTCTTCGCCGTAGAGTGCTACGATTTGTATTCGTAGCGAAGTATAGGAGTATTTTGATCAACATTTACTTGGTGCTATCGAGTTATTCATCGTAGCTTTTTCCGGTCTTTTGGAATGTGTTTTTAAAGAGTTTCACATACCATCAAATAAAATCTGAAAGTTCTCACACCTTAGTGAGAACTTTAAGATTTTACGTTAATTACGGTATTTGTGGGGTAAATATGAAGAGCAATAAGCATAAATAACAAAACACAAAGCCGCAATCTGCTTTGTTACAACTTGATTTTGCAAACCTTTTATTCTTAAAGGTTGTATTAAGTACATTTATTTTGTTTAAATTAGAATACTTCTTTGGGTAAGTGCAGAAAGCCATTATTATGCATGCAAACCGAAGCAGATTCTCTGACAACGCGTCATTGACTCGATATAAAATCCGCATAAATTGAACGTACCCAAGACGTCATTTCTTACGACAATTTAAGTACAATTCGGCAAGATTGTTGAACAGTCCTACAAATATGTTTATCAAACAGCGAGCCGTCCTCTCGTCCGAAGTACATCGCTCGTTGTTTGTTTAAGGCTTTAATAAAACCTCCTCGAGAGTTCCTCCTACGTCTCCTTTCAATTGTCATAAGAAACGTCACATCGTTGACATTTTGGGACATTCGAAGAGATAATAAGTTGCTTGAAATAAATCTTAAAGTATGACTTACCCTCTGGAGATTGGAAATAGAACTTACCTGGAACAGAAAGAAATACAATTAGTTATAATAACAAAACAATAACAAATTACATTAAAATGTGAACGTTTTGCGATGTATTCACTGTGTAACATATTTGTACATGTACATAATATTATGATAATCATGATTACTGAAATGACGAGTAAATGAATGTATGAAGTATGGTATGGATGTTGATGATGATTATTGAATGATTTTCAACACACATTTGAACACACCGTACATGACAAGCAAGTTAGTCTTTGAACGAACGAACACAACACGTAACGAGCTATCAGGTTTATAA
The DNA here is from genome assembly GCA_963082945.1 of Cerastis leucographa. Taxonomy (NCBI): domain Eukaryota; kingdom Metazoa; phylum Arthropoda; class Insecta; order Lepidoptera; family Noctuidae; genus Cerastis; species Cerastis leucographa. The sequence goes on from OY720368.1 coordinate 18,271,415, forward strand.
AAAGTAAACAATATTAATGACAAAAGAGATTAATTTTAATAAACTTCAATATATTTGCAAATTTTGAAAAAGTTCATAACGTGTGCACCTTTCAACAAAGGCTTCTCTCTTCCTCCATAATTGCCAATATATATTATTAATAATGACGTATAATATAACAGTAATAAGCTATCAGCCGGTGCGAGAGTTAAAGTTAATAAACTTGCGAACAATTTAAAACTACGAACTCCGCGATAAGCTGCGATCGAGTTTCATTGCCGCACTAATAAATATATATTGTGAGAATAAAGAGGAAACTTTCAGGACAAAAATCATTGTTTTTTACTGCATTGTATGCTTGATAAGCGTTTTAAGCATTTGCATTTTTTTTTCTTCGAACTCAATGTGTGAATTGTCGAACTCGTACTCGTAAATGCTAAACTACTTCAAAGTTTAATGTTACTTTCAGGTAAGAAGAATGTCAACGTTTTTGTTAAACATATCTTATTTCTTCGCAGAACTTAATGAAAAAATCTAATGAATTTCAGCCTAAAATCGTCTACCTTGATCTCAGAACGTAGATTAGAATATTTCTGTCATTCATCCTGGGCTTATTAAAATATTCAGACATATTCCAGCTGTACATAATCAGTTTAATTTCAGTCATGAAGCTCATCGCAGCTTCAACATGTTGCTTATTTCGATTATGAGGATTTGAATTTATAGCTTTAATAACAGGTTAGAAAAAATATCAGTTACAAGCGATATTCAAGTTAGACCAATCTGCTTCAATTTGATTCATTACGGCGTTTTTTCAAAAACGCACTTAGCCTTTCTTCTGTGAAGGCAATGCTAGTTTGGTTTTGGCCTGATAAATATTTTTCGGTGGCATGTAGAGCCAAGTCCCACACAAGGGTAAGCACTAACAAAATAATTATAATTTTATCTCAAACCTATCTCTCTTTGCTATGATTTGATTCTTAAACAAATACAAAAAATAACTCAAACATTTCCACGTAGCATGAAGCTACGAATTACTAGGAAGCTCAAAGGAAAACTAATCTCCGCTACGCCGTAGCGAACTGCTACGCGCTACGAGCTACGGCTACGACCACCCGTAGCTTACAAAAACAACTTGTTAATACAAGAATTTTGCATCGTAATCTGGATCCCGGAAAGTGTAAACACTCGTGTGTATTAGCTTTGAGAAAATTGATTCATTTCTTTGGGATGGACTTTATACATTTCAGTACTAGTGAATGTAGTTTCAGAAATAAAATACGGTATTTTTTTGCGCGTATCATATTTAGGACTGGTATAACTAATACAAATTCATTAATTTTCTTATTGGACAGTGAATGTTAAAAAAAAAAAACTAAAAGTATTGCAGGCTTCACGAAATCAGAGACGTTTTACCAAATATACGAATAATCTAAAGTTGCCGAGCAATCAGAATAAACATACGTATGAACATCGTGTTCACCCCTAACCGCTTAAGTAATCAAAGGAAACTCCTCCATTACGGTGGTATGGTGAATTAAAACGTGGCGTACCCCGTAACCCTGCTTTAACCCCGTAGCGGGGACACACGGCATTCTTGGGGGAACTTCCCCGAATTGATGAAAGTTTTCGTCACAACAAATTCCTTGAGTTTGCAGCACTATGCAGGGGAATTATTGAAGATAAATAGTTCTATGACATAGAGGAAATGGGGGACGGTATCTATAAAATGTCTGCTGTTTTTTCCAGTACAAATCAGTTTTAAAAGGAGAGGGTATTTGTACATGTTTTTAAAAAAACTAGAAACAAAAGCTTTGGAATTGTGGGTAATACACAGTTGAATAGGGGTGAAGACTGGGTAAAGAAAACGAAATTCTATTTTGTCCGTCAGACAGGTAATATAAAAATATTAGACACATATTTTTTGTTTTATCAAAATATCAAAAAATTACTTAGTTAAAACTCATTAAAGTTGGAGAGTGGGGGCTTACTACGTCACAAGCAGGTATAAAAATTACCTACATGTGACGTCATGCGCCATTTCAACTCAATATATCTCCGTAATTTTATAACCACGTGAAAAAAAAAAAAAACACGTGTCCACTACTTTTCAATAATCTACCCGACAGACAAATAAAAAAAAATGTGAATATCCCCTATTACAGAAGACACATATTAAGAAGAAGTGGGTATTTTAAAGTATTTATGTTTATGTAAATTTCAATTATTATGTGTTTTAATACTAAAACATTACTCCATAGAGAGCAGCGGTGGCCCAGTGGTGGCAGCCCCGACTTACGAGCAGTAAGCCGTAGGTTCGAACCCAGGCAGCCGCATTACTTTGTGTAATTTATGTCATCACCGCTGCCCTCAAAAACGGCGAAGGAAAACATCGTGAGGAAACCGGCATGTCCTAGAACTAAAAATTCGAAGACATGTGACATCTACCAACCCGCACTGGGCCCGCGTGGTGGATTACAGCCCACTCCCTCTCATAGAGAGGAGGCCTGTGTCCCAGCAGTGGGAACATAATAAGCTAATGATGATGATGATGATGATTACTCCATAAACTGGTCAAACAACAACATTTTTAATTCTGTGATTTAGGTTTAGTTTTTAATTAATTACAAAGGTTTACACTATTCAAGCATATTATAAAATTCACCTAGTTTATTTAACCACTTTAAATTCCTTTTTATTAAACAAACAAAGGACCTACACTACTGCTTTAACATGTATAAAGATTGCTTTTGTAACATGTTTCAAAATTCTGCTAATATAATTATTTCTGTGCGATTCTAAAGCAAAGGGCAAAGTTGTCAGTAAAACAGAATTGAATTAAATTCGCCTCTTCCCCGTTTGTGCCGAGATTAGATTACTTTGCCTACAAGTTTCTTGATCGCGTTACGTTATAATTTACTTGAAATAAACTTGTTATGTTTGCTTTTGTGACTTTGAATAAGTTAAACGTGGTATATGATAAAATATTATTTTGTGATGCTTGTATTCGAAAGTTGCTTGCTACTTTGAATTGGTTTCAAAACTGAATGAAAAAGACTAGCAATGATTATTTTAGTAATGGCTCTTATACTCCATCATCATCTTCCTGCCCTTGTCCCATTTTATTTGGGGTCGGCGCAACACGTCTCTTTTCTCCATACTCCTCTGTCATTCGTCATGCTATCATTTACTCCTTTTTCCTTCATATCATTTTTCACACAATCCATCCATCTTTTCTTTGGTCTTCCTCTCCCTCTCCATCCATCCACATTTATATTCAGCACTCTTTTAGTCACATGTGTTCTTCACATGTGCTCTTATGAACCAATATAACGCTTTTTAGTTGCTTGGTAATTTGTTTAAGGCCGATGTTTAATCGACAAATTGACTTTATAAGCGTATACTTAATAAAACTCAATACATAATAACTCATTCTGAATGTATCATCGATCAGCTCGTGTAGAAACCTATACAAGTGCCTATAGGAGTTCGTCAAATACAACAATATAAACGCTCGCAGCGATATCTATTCTCCAGAAAATGCAAACAGATACATTCAAAACGCTTGTAAAACGCCAAGCGATGTTATTCGAGAAATTTCACATAGATGGCGCTACAAACGTCGGCAGCGGCACCTCCCTTCCTCAGGACCAAACAAGATTCCCAAAGTTGTAAAGCCCTCCTGCGGAGCGTGCGGGAATTAAGAACTAGAACGAAAGTTGCATGAACTCTTACTAGTTCACGCAACTTCCGATAGATGTCGAGAACGAAAGTAGCATGAAGTCTTTCTAGTTCACGCAACTTCCGATAGATGTCGCAAACTCAAAGACTATCAACAAAGCTACGTGTTTAACTTATCTATTCTTCAAACACGTTTCTATTAGACTTAAACTTGCTTTAGATAAGTTTCTTTGTAATTTCAACCTTAGACAATTCTGATATTTTAATACCTTTTCATAAGTACAAAATTAAAGGCTTACCTTTAACAGATGAGGGTCCCTTTCAGCAGCGTCCAGCAATGACTCCGCCTCGCTCAGCCACGCGACAAACTTCTCCAACGACCGATCGAAGTTCTGCAGCGATGAAACCGCTGAATGCAGTGCTTTGCCTCGAGCAACAATACTGTGGAAGAAGGATATTATTAGGTATAGCATTTTTTTTTTCATATTCCTAGAGAGATGTTTGTCTCTAATTTAGTTCTTTTTTAGTCCAAACATTAACATTTTAATTTAATTCAGAATTTAACATCTGATTCCGAGACAACTAAACTCAATACAAGCTGAAAATATAATTAAGAAGCAGGTGATTTTGTTTTCATCGTTTACTTTTAGAGTTATTATTTTAATTACAGCTGTTATTTTAATCAACAGTGAGGAATGAAATATTCATGAATTCAATGCCTTATGGTGAATATTTATGAGTTAGTTTATACAGAACCTTGTTGAATATTAAATGTTTGGTTAATTTAAATGTTTCAGTACAGCACCAGTAGTTAACTTAACCATTTATGTTAACTACTGGTGCTGTACATTACCAAGCCCATGGTCGGTAGCATAGAATAATTTCACTGAATTTTTCTACACAGCAACTCTTTATTTAATAATATCCGGGATGGTTGAAATTCATATTTTTAACATTGCCATCTTGCCTCCGCACACCAACATAAGGGAAAGCTGCGACAATGGGAAAAGGAGTTCAACCCTACATAAACATCTAAGCCTTAAGCTAAGATACAACTCCGATAGATGGCGTCGTTTGAAAGGATCAACTCACTACGGACAGATGGCGTCAGTAGTAACTACCTAGCTAATCGAGGCCTGCTTTTCATTTAACCATAGCAGTTTTATAGTTTCATGTTTTAGTTTTATATTTATTATAATAAACTTACCTGTTATTAAGCTCATTGTATCTGTGGTTGATAGCCTCAGTGGAACGTTTGATACGAGTGGTGTCGTCATTACGATACACCGCGATCAGTCGCTGTGTCAGCTGTCCGAACAGCTCGATCTGATGCTTGTATTGATGCACTTCGGCGTGGAATGACTGTAAACAAAAGAAAAACATTTATTAATACTATAGAAAATTAATGTACTTATGTCGAAAATTAAAGAGGTTGTAGCACGCGATAGAATTAATGTATACTTTGAAAATTGCGTCATCTCGTTGTTGAGTTGAGAAGTTTTAACAGTGAACTTTGTTATGGGGCACATAGATGGCGCTAAATTAAAGGCAAGTTGGTGGTGGAGCCACACAAATGTCTCTGGTTGTAGCAATAAAGATCGGGCGTTGTGATAAGCATAATTAATGTAATTAAATTGCTCCAGTTATATAAACATTAATTTTATTCAAAGTCGTTGGGTTACAGTCACGTCATGTTTTTCCAAGAAATTGTAGGTACTTTGAACTTTTGATGGAACAAATCTCTGTATCTCGGGCAAAATAGCTTTACCTGACAAAAAATGTTTTTACTGTATAATAATTTACATGATTTTAATTGGACTCAGTCATTCAAAAGAGAAAATGGCAAAATGCTAGTCTTCCGTGCATTTTGAACTTAAATATTTATCCAGTGTAGAAGTCTGAATGTGGCACGGATGACTTGAAAAGTAGTGTAGTAATCGGTGGTTGTGGTACTGGCACCACGGGCATGTGATGCGCAGGAATGAGGAGAATGTCGTGAGGAAAGTTTCGAATATGAACGTGGATCTTTGGTCTTCTACTCATATACCCATATGACTAGAAGACCAAAGAAACGATGGATGAACTGTGTGAAGCATGATATGGCAAGAAAGGCTGTGTCTGGTGAGATGACGAGTTATAGAGAAGTATGGAAGAAGAAGACATGCTGCACAGACCTGAAATAAATGGGGATAAGGGCAGAAGAAAATTGATCAATCGAGAGGAGAATTAGAATTTCCATCATCATCAACAACGACCAACACTGATGAGAATAACGTCACCAGACTCTATCAAACAAAGTGATTCAAGTAGTATTTCAACACGATCCTTTCCTCCTTCCTTCCTTTCGACCCATGCCACTGAATTTAAAATTATAAAAAATTTACTAAGCTTAAAACAATATCCCAGTAGTTAGATGTTCCAGGATGCACGTTAAACACCCGCGAAGTCCCGTTCCCATGCAAAGTGAAATATTAAAGGACTTTACCGTGGTGGACCGGCTCCCAATTAACTGGGATTTATGGCGCTCGTACGAGTAACTTAAACTTACTTGTAAGTAATATCGCCTGCAAGCGGTCGGAGATATGGATGGGTTTCTAATGGTTCATATAATTTTTATTAAAAGGAATATCTTGAACGTTTACGTTTGTACGTTTTAATAACATATTTTATACCTAATTTGAAATTGGATGACTCTGGTTTCTCGGTTTTTTAGTGTGATGATTTGATGAATTATGGAGTTCTTAAAGGAGCAAATCCATGAGTACATATTTATTTATGCTCAATAGGTTTGGTCTATGGCTATATAGGTATCAGTGGCGTTTTTAGATTCTAAAATTTAAGTGTCAAAGGACATTCCAAACTAAGGGGACTTGGTTTGAGCTGAAGCATCACATTCGCTGGGCGATGATTTATATAATCCTCCATTACGCTAGACTTGGTGGCCAGACAAGCTGTATCTCCCACATTCCCGACTATCGATTGTTTTTCTTATAATATCACGAAAGAAGCGGTGTCAAGTTTCCGCAGCTTTAAACCAAAGTACATTAAGACATTATACCTTAAAGTTAGCAGAACACAAACCTCCTCGGTTACAAGTGGGTGTGCCTACACAAAGTAAACACATAAAGACTTGTATTTCGTCAGTACTTGTGTATCGTCGTGGTAATTATGCTAATGTACAAAGTTTCCGTCGGCGTCGGCACTAAACCTCTAACGTTCATATTTTTGCCGATTCCACAAAAAATTATATTGCTCGCAAGATTTTATAAAAGGGGGTAGACAGAGGGTTATACTCTATACAGGGTTAGAAAAGTTTAGTAATAAAAACATGGCTCATACAAGAGATAAAACTATATTCAGTTGAAGGAAGTTTGTGTTAACTAATGTTAAGTTAATTCCGTAGGCCAGAACTGGAATAATTAAACTCATTCTCGTTTTATGAAAAGCGGTATAAATATGTATACACTGCGGGCGAACCACTATGAGATTGGACAGTAGTTGTGGTGGTGATAATAGTGACAGAGAATGTCTATCTATAGTATATGCTAGAATAGGTAAATTAGGAATCTACCGATTGCTTTTTATATGTTTATTACAATACATGGTTTAAATGGATCCTCTACAAAGTCAACCAATGAACTAAGCATTTTGTACGTCAAATTAAGTTATTCTACGCAAACATTACTGGGAAACAACTTTTTTTTGGTGTGAAAAATTATGGTGTACGGTGGACTCAATGTAACACACTCAAAACATTGTGCTGATATATGAATTAAAGGGGTCATGGAGGTAATAGTTTAGAAAAGCCTTTTGTGAAAATGTTGGAACTTTGACCTTAATTTTCATCAATATTTGACCATCCATATAAGAAGTACGGTTCAGAACAAAAAAACATATCGCAATGACGGGGTGAACAAGTGCTTCGTTAAGGTTATTTTTATACCATAAATATTAAAGCGGCGTCATTCTACGAGTAGATATATTCTTATAACGATGAGTTAAAATCACTGAATAACTTGCCGAGTGTGAAACTGTATCTGAATATATATTTCTCGTTAGAATTCAGTAGAATTCAAGATCGTCTTCACAAATGACAGCAATTGAAAGCTTAAAATATTTCACATTACTCGAAAGTGTCGCGACTTTGAATTGCTTTCATTAACAGATTCATGTGTCGAGAATCCGATCACGATTGAACGAATGAACGACTCGACGAATGAACGGAATGGACGAGAAAATATCTTCTCTATTTACTATCGGATTTCCGACTTGTCATTTTCCTCGTGTCGATATTACTGGGACGTATTTCTGATTTATATTTATTAGTACGCCACTAGCCTGTGGCCACCGTTTTTCCCAAACTGACATGCTGTTTTTATTTTATGTTCAGTAAATAGGTTTTTTTTTTCATATTAACACCTTTCGTGACTCACCCCGTGAACTACTACAAAAACTTGGCCTAGTAGTATAAAAGTGATGTATGAGAAATAAAAAACGGGCCAAGTGCGAGTCTTACTCGCACACAGGGTTCCATAGCCCCAAACAATATAATAACAATGTTTTGAACGGTCATTCATTGGTAAACCTTCACTCAACCGCAAAACTAAATTTGTTTTCATAGTAAGTTAATGAAAAACAAAGTTACTGCTGCAGTTTGGTGAAAAAGTCCCATATCTCAAAAACTACATATCAAATCTTATTCAAACCAATTTTCGTTGAAAGTTTTATTTACGTTCTACATCCCCATATTTTTTTCAGAACTTTTCTCCTCTTACTTTAGAAATTAGGAGGGGGGAAACACACGTTTACTACTTTGGAAGTGTCTATCTTTCAAAAGATTGACTTTAATAAAAATGGTTTTAGGAACCTCAATGTCTTTTTTAAAGACCTATCTATAGACACCCCACACGTATAGGTTTGATAGTTTTTTTTTTAGTTTAATTTCCATGTATGGGGGGATATCCTTATCTATATTTTTTTTTTGTACAAAAATCATAAAGCGGTTCACAGAATACATCTACCTACTAAGTTTCAGCTGTGTAGTCCTAATAGTTTCGGAATAAAGTGGCTGTGACATACGGACGGACGGACAGACAGACAGACATGACGAATCTATAAGGGTTCCATTTTTTGCCATTCGGCTACGGAACCCTAAAAACGGACAAGAATGGCCCAAATGTGAATTTTGATTCTGTGTATTTTTCCCCATTCTATTCCGCAATTGCTAGTCGAAGGCTACACACCTTTTCCGGTTAGTTCATTTTTCTTTTAACAAATAAAAGTCTAGCGTAAACTGTGGGGCTGATGGCCTCACCAAATTGGAAATGTTTCGACAGTCCATTGACGAAATCGCGGACAGTCTGACACTTGATATGTGTCGATAGAATAACCACCTTTTTAAAAGGCGGAGAACATTGAAATAAAACGCAGAAAAACATGTTTTAACAGCCGTTACAAGTATTTGGAGAATGTGTAAACAAGTCCTGCTAAGGTTTAAATCTTTCGTAATCGCTCACTCAAGCGGAGGAGTAGCACATTAATTTGTATTGTGGTTTCAAATTTTGATTTCACCAATTTTATGAATAACTTCTTTAAATTGTAGTAAAAAACTGTGGAAGCTGATTTGACAATTGCAAATTCCTCAACTATGTAATACTAGACTTAATAGGATGCTTCCAAAATTAGAACTTCGGGATGATATGAAGTACGGAAGTAAGTTCAGATTATATATATGTAGTAATCGGCAGGGATATTTGATGTGATGATATTAATTCCGACAGGACTCAGGGGTAGCAGACAATGCGGTGTTGCGCGCAGTGAGCTGAGATAAGGCGAGGAGATGTCACGTCGTATCTCCGTGTCGTGAGAAATGTTACATGAGTACATACGAACGAGCTTCAGAGGTAGATTACCACAATATTGAGAAAATTTATACAGATTTGAAATTCATGAGCATATAAGTCGAATAATACACAAATGTAGGTCATCATCTGCTTGCCTTTTCCTAACTTTATTATTCGGGTCGGCTTCCAGTCTTCTTTCTTCCGGATGTGGCTGAATACCAGTATTTTACATGGAACGACTGCCTATCTGACCTGTACTGGATAATACGGTACCACTTGGTAATAGACTTTTGGGTCACTGACTACCTGTAACGACTGTCAATTATCTACAAATGACAGCCGAGACCAAACACGGAAGAAACTCGATATATAATGGGTGGGCACCAATCAATCAAGGCTTTTACTTTGAAGATTGACTCGTGCGGCTGTTATTTTTTAGCCGCAAGATCCTCATATACAAACTTGTCAGAATATAGGCGACATGTTATGTAATTTCTTGCCTGAGTGATTCTATCGAGCCCGGTAATATTCTTGGAAATATATGAAAACCTTTGCAAATGTAGGTAGCGTCTTGTTAAAATAATGTTTTAGTTTAGCTTCTTGTAAACATGGAGCAAATTTTTGAACTCCAATTAAAAACTATACCAAATTAACGTAGTCGAAATTAACGTTCGTTATTGACAAAAGCATTCAAGTTATGCCACCACCTCAAAACCTGTTACATGCGATATCAACATAACTGGTGAAATTATTAGAAATATTGTTTTCATATTTTATGTTTTAAGGCATTGGTCTCAATATCGACAGGAAACTGGCATGTCTTAGAACCAAAAATTCGATGACATTTGATATCTGCTAACCCGAACTGGGTGCGCGTCGTAGAAGTCGTAGCTCCCTTTTATAGAGAGGAGGCCTGTGTTCCAGACGGCTGCATTACAGGCTGATAATGCCTCTCAGTAGACACTATCCACACCACACCTTAGTCTTTACCTACAGCATCCTAGCATGCAGCTCACACTCGCAGACGGTACACACTTACTCTTCAGGTCACGTCTTACATCTAACACAAAACTACAGACTGTCGCGCGGTTCACGCAGGGCTGTTTTAGCACCATTTCGTATAGAAATATTACTTTTCGTCTACTTGTCTGGGATTGGCGATTGGTTTTCTGAAGATATTTAAGTGACAGGAAAATATGCCTCTTCTGCGGTCTTGACTTCTATGGGTAGTCTAGTTTGTTATCATTAAATGGGAACCAGTCACGCAAACAAATACCTTAGAAAAGGAGGAGTCTATTAAATACTTGCAGGACTCTTTATTACCTAAGTGGGGCCGAGTTTATTGCTACATACCAAACAAAACAATGCATTCGTATGGAGTTTCCGGATGTTTTTCATTGAGAGAAACTCAGTATTTTTATTCGTTCGGTGAGGCCGGATTGCCCCATGCTGTCATAAGCTAAATTTGACAGTTATAACGATGTGCTGCATAATACTGTACCTACCTTTCCCTACTTTGCTAGGAATTTGAGGAACAGGGTGTAAAGTTCCTCAATTCTCCATTGGAAAGGGACGACGATATGGACAAATCAGATATGACGCTAGTGTTCTTTTTGTCGACTTAATTATGTCCGCTACAGTCTATTAGCTGAAATTGATGTTAGGTACAGGGTTTTCCAACATACCTTCTGCTCTCTAAGCTGCATCTCCAGCACATCAGCAGTGTTCGCAGGCGGCTGCATGGCGGCCAGCCTCGCCTCCATGCGTGACAGCCACGCGTCGGCGTCGCGGCGCCGCGCCTCGTAGCGCTGCGAGTCGCCCAGCATAGCGTCCAGCTGCGCCTTGCGCTGAAGCACGCGGGCGTTTGCCTCGTCCCAGTGTTCGCGGAGAGCAGTTACTGTGAACGAAATGAAAATGACGATTAGATATATTATTTGGGTATGGAAGAAGAGAAAGAACATGCTGCACCGACCCCAAGTAAATTGGGGTAATAAATTGGGCAAGAGAATGTTGAAGCACTAAAAATTGTTCGTTTAGGTATACAGAAATTGCGCACACGCTATGGCATATTTAAGGGTTCTCTATTGTGTTCGGTTACTTTTTTATCCATAATCTAATGTGCCATAGTTTTTTTTTGTCCTAATCATCATTTTTCTGAATGATTACTTGTCCGAACTTAATGTCACTTAATATCACATGCCATAAAATTGAAATCCCTAAATACAATACGTACGTATTTATGAATCGCAATCGCAATCGCAATGGACCCTAAATCCGTTTGTCATAAATATTACAATCTATAATACAATCAAAAACTTAAAACCGGTTTCCATAAATGTTATAAGTCCTAAATTCAAATTATTTAGTGTTTGCTTATCGTAATAATACTTTATTTTTTGTGAACATATTGTTTTGATTTCCCTCTATGAAGAATGCAAACAAGCATGCACCATGCATGCAAGCAAGCATGCAGCATGCTAGCGAGCATGCAGGCGCATGCAGCATACAAGCGAGCATGCAACATGCAGCAGGCATGGTTTCTGTCACAGCTCCGGCGCAGCTGGTCTGGGATAATGATTTTCGGACAAACAATTTTAGGAGAAGAAAGGGAGTACCTTTAAGAGTTCTTATTAAATGAAATACGATATTTCTGCCTGAGGTCTATTGCACAGAAATGGGAAATTTACTGGTTGACACAAAAGAGAGAAGGCCTACTGGTACTCAACACTTTGGGGGAACAAGACTGTTAATGATGATGATGCTGATAAATATTTTAAAAGATGCAATATTACTGACCGCTGCTATTTAGCGGTCAGAAATAGTCTTGCATTCTTTACGAGTTAATTTTCAATTTAAACTTCGTTAAGTACAACCCTATCTCTAAAGAGTCCTTAGGTGAAACAGTTTTAATTTAATTATTTACCGGTTTTTTTATTTTACCTTTGAAAACGTTTGTGGGTTCATTCCCGACCTGTGCATCTTTTACGAGAGGACGAGACCCAATTAATTAAATTAGTCCTTTTTAAAGAAAAGGTATTTGAAAAGGTTTGTATGTTATATCGACGATAAGTGGAATAATTATCTGAGATAATTAAGTCCAGAATAGTCACATAAAATACCAAACGTGTTAATAGGTATTACTGGACGCCGTCTTTTCTCAAAAAGAAAAAGATAAAGTTTTTAGAGGAACAAGGAACAATATAATTTATTTCATATTAACATGAAGGAATATTCTCATGCCTTTTTGTCCTTAATAAAAAGTTTTTATAATCATTATATATAAAACGAAAAACATAAGATAAGAAGGAGTCAAAAAATACTGTCTGCCACTCTGAAACGAACGTAATTTATTGGAATATTCTCAACACACTTTTAACGAAGTGACAAAGAACTCAAACAAAAAATCACCAAATGTATGTCTTTGTATTAAGAAAAATACATTAAACGAAATGCTGCAAGGAACGGTTTATCAACCTAAACCATGTTTATCAAAACATCAATTCACATAGTGAAATACAAAATATATTCGTACAACAAAACGAAATTCGATATTGAAAATTCACGAACCGTCAGAGTTTGTTTTCAATTGCGATTTTAGACGCATATCTTTGGTATTATTATTGAGGGAAGCCCGCAATGTATTCTAAAAACAGATTTTCTTTCGAGATTCGATGTGGCGTCGGAGATTGCACAGCACCGGAATCTAGTAGATCAGGGAAGATAAAGTAAATATGGAATAAGTTGAAGTACATTGCTTTCGAACAAATACACAGTTGAATTGATAAGGTTCATGGTTTCATGTTCACAAAGTGCCCGGGGTACCTATGTTTGGGAAATATAATGTTTTGACATCTCAATGGTTGACCTGGGAATCCAAATCCAAATCCTGGGAATGGTAACAAATCTTTATTTAATTACTACCTATACATATAACAATGGTAAAGACAATAAAAATTTTAAGGAAGTGGTTACCAAATCGAATGAATTAATAATTTTATGAGATCCAGGTAATTAAAAGAGTGCGCTCTTTATGAAAAAGATTATTACGAAAATCCACCTACCCACAAACTATATCGCAATTTCTGCCAGAAATGTTACTGGAGATCCCAGAAAATATTTCTGGGATCTCCAGTAACATGTCTGGCACATGTCATTTAATTTATTCAACATATGAGCTTTCCAAACTCACAAGATCTTGTTTTCCTTTAATTTCAGCTCGATAGCGCCGCCATTTTGTATCAAACATAGTTAATTCAAACAAAACACACAAATAATACCTAAACACAAACGTTAGACGCAATCTCATACCATTATATGACTTCTATGAATTAAATATCATGCATTTGAAACTCTAATCTTATTGAAATTTCAGCTTTGCTTCATGTGAAATAGGGTATCATATTGAATGGTGGTAAAAAAGGGGTGAGTTCTGTGAAAATAAGCTGATGTGTTGATTTAGAAATACGAATATTATAATGAGGATGTATTTTGTAAGGACCGCCGTCTTTCATGTCGGCCTAGCGAAACACTTTGGGTGATTAAAACGTTACTTTGGGAAAATTCTCTCATATTTTCTACCGCTTTGTTTACATGTTTAATTGAGAAAACAAACACGTACTTCTTAGTTAACCTATGTTCAAGAAAATGTACATTTCCTTAAGTGATGATGAAGCAAAATGAGCACGTATTTAGGAATCGTAGCAGGTAGTCAAAATCAAAATCAAAATCAAAATATTTTTATTTCACATAGGCCTACATGGGCACTTGTAAAACGTCGACAAAAAGGTGCTCGGTTCGGGTTGGTCGTTTCCTATGGAGAAGAACCGGCAAGAAACTCCATGGTTACTCTTTTAAAATAATTTGGCTTTACAATTTTTCTATGTTACAGCAGTGGCACTTAAGTATGAGTGGACATCGTAGGCCCGACAATAAGTCGTTGCTTACTACAAAACGTAGAACAAGATAAAAAGTTACCAAGGATCTAGGAATCTATAAGGCCTACAATGTCCATACATTTACAAACAATCGGTAAATAAGAAAAAGAGTCTATACAAAAAAAAAAGATATTGCAAAAAGACTAGATTAAACAAGTGACACAAATGTTGTCATCCGTGCTGTAGCTATTCTAAACAAAATGGTGTAATGATTAGGAAACTATTGTAAAACATCTGATTAAAAATAATGGAAAAAAGTAAATAAAAAAATAAAAAAGTAAATAAAAAAATAAATAAAAAAAAAAAAACAAAATAAAAATAAGATTGAGAATAGTTAGAGACATCCACACATTTGTGCCGTTTTATGAGCTACCAGGGAAGCCGCATGTGCGTAGGGGCTCAGGCCAAACTTCTCTATCTTCAACGTAGTCCTTAATTTTGTAATATGCTTTTTTAATTAGGACACGTTTGATATAATTTTTAAACTTTCCATCGGTCAGTTCTGTAACTGACTTCGGCAACTTATTATAAAAGCGTATACTGTTTATAAGAAACGACTTGCTAGTTTTTGTTAATCTAAATTTTGGTATTACAATTTCGTGTTTACTGCGCGTGTTTATATTATGGAAGTCGCTTCTAATTTTGAAAAGTCCTCGGTTTTTGCGGACATATAAAATACATTCTAAAATATAGAGTGAAGGCAGAGTCAGTATATCGATTTCTTTAAATTTTTCTCTGAGGGACTCGCGAGGACCCATTTTATAGATGGCGCGGACTGCCCTCTTTTGCAGTATGAAAATTGATTCAACGTCTGCTGCCGATCCCCACAGCAGAATGCCATAGGACATAATACTATGGAAATAAGCGTAGTATACTAACCTAGCTGTGGCTACATCGGTTAACTGCCTTATTTTCCTAACTGCATAGGCAGCTGAGCTTAACCTTCCCGAAAGAGCTCTAATGTGCGCGCCCCACTGCAGTTTTGAATCGATAGTAATCCCCAAGAATACAGTTTCCGCTATGACATCAAGTTTTTTGCCGTCAAGATTTAAATTTAGGTCACGTTGTGGTACATTTGGTAAAGAAAACTTAAGACATTTTGTTTTATTCGTATTCAGTAAAAGATTGTTGGCTGCGAACCATTTTGAGAGAATAGTTAAGCTTTCGTTGACATGTAAGACGTCCGTATCTTTTCTATGAATTTTAAAAATTAGCGAGGTGTCATCAGCAAATAGAATTATATCCGAAAATTTGGCCATCATATAAGGGAGGTCATTAATATAAACAAGAAACAGGAAAGGACCGAGAATTGAACCTTGGGGCACGCCCATCTTGACTATAGACCCGCAGGACGTCGCCCCATTTACATTTACTTTTTGTTGCCTGTTTGATAAATAAGAAAGAACAAGATCAGCAGCTTGTCCACGAATTCCGTAGTGGTGTAATTTACAGATCAGTGTGTTATGGTCGACGCAGTCGAACGCTTTTGAGAGGTCACAGAAGATGCCAATAGCATCCTGGGACTTCTCCCAGGATTCCAAAATGTAACTGATGAGTTTTACTCCCGCGTCCGTTGTCGACCTACCCTTCGTGAAACCAAACTGCTGACCATGCAGTATCCTATTAGAATTGAAGTGTGACAACATCTGGTCCAGCATGATTTTTTCATAGATTTTACTCAAGTGTCTGCCTTCTCCCACCAAACTCATGAGTTAAACCAACCAACTGTTAAAACAACAAAAAATCTGCCACTTAAGTGTAACTTCGCACGAAAAAAGAAGAAAAAAATAAAACTCAGTGTCTGCCTTCTCCCACCAAACTCATGAGTTAAACCAACCAACTGTTAAAACAACAAAAAATCTGCCACTTAAGTGTAACTTCGCACGAAAAAAGAAGAAAAAAATAAAAAAGTCAACACACAGTGCGCTCCGACGCGCGTTGCCTGGACAAAATTGGGCGCAGTGCAAATGAGATGCACGGCGAGTCAAATAGTGTTGCACTAAGGTCGTTACGCGATGCCAAGTGGAATACTGTGTCGGCTTGATATTTCGTTCGCAGTTTCCTCTGGGATTTGAAATCGTGTGCGGAATGAAGTTAGTTTTAACGCTACAGATGTCATAGGTATGATTCTCACACGGATTTCGTTATAAAGAGGCAAGATGTTCATAAGTACCCACACTTACAAAAATATCAGTATAGACTAACATAGACAATACTACAGATAAAACATACTCGTTTAAAATATATATTTTGGCTTTGATTCGTCAGAAAAAAATCAAAGGCATAGAAAAGTTTGATAAATTATATCTAATAAACATTTAAAAGAAAAAATGGTATTGATTTAAAATGTATTCTCTATAACTGAAATGCGTGTTCATACTATAGTGTTTGGATAACACCCTGTCCTGCCTGTTTCAATTTCCCAGCCATTACCAAAGAGCAATGCAGCGATAAAATACAACCACTTCACTCGTTCAAACATAAGTAAATACAAATAAAATAACAATAATACAAGTTTATGCCGCGAACTTACTTCTTATGGCGCTGTAAAAAGTTTCACGACACCATTACTGTGGTATACATGAAGTCGCAATTTTGTAACTGTGCTCAACAAATGTTTATTTTCAATTCTCCCGTCCCTATATACAAGATTATAAAAAAAAATTGCATGGGAAAAGCTTAATTAATCATATTTTTATTTTCTGTTTGTATTCAATAACACCAAGGTAAATAATGTTAATTCATTGGGGCTTGCGTTACAGATTGATTAAGTTGGAACCATTTTTACAAAACATAAAATTAATATTACTGAAACTGGAGCGGTCTAATTAAGATTTGATACATAGTCATATAGTTTATCACATGTAACTAAATACTGTTACAACATAAGAATAATGCCACTATTATTGTAATAGTTCGGCTCACATTAACAATTTTAAGTACAAACTTTTGCCATTAATCTTACAAAATGTTCGCATCTTTACCGACATTTCAGCAGCTTACCTACTAAGAAGCCCCAGTGATACCAAACGACACGGCAACGTAAAACAAAATTAATTATACTAAGCAACGGGATGCGGCGGTCGTTTAGCTTTAGTTAACAACTAAACTTTGTCCAGGAGCGAGCGAAGTGGCGGACTGTGCACGATCCCTTTCACGGCCTCGGACGATCGAAATTTCAATACGACTTACGTTAAGCGATACACGTGAGTTTCACTTGTTTACTTGAAACATCGCGATATGCAGAAAACATCTTCTTTCTGATGTTTTTTTCGCAGTCGATGTCGCATGACGTGTCACTTGGGTCCCAGACTCGAGCGGAGCAAAGAGGACATGTAAGGAACGACCGACAATGGTTGAAATGTACATCGCGTCTCTCATCTCTCCTGTGATTGGTTAAATCTTGCACAGGTCCTCCACATGGGCACTTATAAAACGTCTATATAAAGGAGATCGGTTCGGGTTGGTCGTTTCCTATGGAGAAGAACCGGCAAGAAACTCCATGGTTACTCTTTTAAAATCATTTGGTTTTACATTATTTTTATGTTACAGCGTTAGTACTTAAGTATGGGAGGACATCGTAGGCCCGACAATAAGTCGTTGGTTACTACAAAACGTAGAACAAGATAACAAATTGACAAGGATCTAGGAATCTATAAGTCGTCTCCACTCCATTCGTCTCCGCTTTGGTGGGGGTCAGGGTCTGACCGTATACTGTGTGGCCTGGCAGTAAGGCCAAAACACTATGTGTGTACTAAGCACCGCAAGCTGTTTACTTCAGCCGCGTCATTTAAATACATTTCGTAAAGGGTGATTGAGGGTGACAATGGGTAAGCGTGCAGTTTTACGAGCACCTGCTGCCGTTTTAATCTTGGTAATTTTATTAAGGCAAAGGTGCTTTGGGGCTGTGTACTTAACAAGAATGGCTTGCACTTTAAAACTCACTAACACCATAAATTATATATTATATAGTTTATTTAAAAAAAAAAAAAACATCGGCATGTTTCTGAAACTCGATTAAAGAGACCTGAGACAGGGCAGTGTTTTAAAAACGTTTAAAATTAAATATGTTTGGCGATTTGTAGAGCACACGTACTGTTTCTAAATTTACCAACTATCCAAATGGACAGATCTGAGGCTATTTGAGTTATCCAATAAATATATTCGAAAATCACCGCATGAAAGAACCGTACCTTTACCTACTCTAACACTTTATCATTAGCCTATTTCAGTGATAACAAATTATTGCTACTACTGTGCGGGGGTCCTGAGTTCAATTAATAGTTTCCGATTAATGGCAATAATCTAGCCTCTAATTACATTTATGGCATAACTGATATTAGTCACAAGCCAGCGAGTTATAGTATTTATTTATTTATTTATTTATTTAATTAATTACAACGGTTGCTTTTACAACCAATTACAGTAACTAAGATTAACACATATACAAACAAGTAAATCAAATTAAGTAGAAACATTAATAAGAAAAAACATGACATATAAAAGAAGGTTAACAACACTTTCATAAATTCCTCTCGCAGTACTTCTGACATACCAATAAAATCTTCATCCATCCATCCGCAAACAGATCGCAAGTTAGATTAGACTCTAAGAGATCATTAAGCGCGGCCAGAGTGCGAGGAATTGGCGACTTAGCACGTGCAACAGTACGACATGAAGGCACGGCAAACAGCCTGTGCTATTATTATTAGTATTAACCACGTTTATAGGTATAGTAACTACACATATATCTCTGTCTACTCCTCTGGGGAATATAGTCATAACGTTATGTTATCAATATCTCAATAGATTATTAACGTACGTAACTATCAGTAAACACACACAGACTCAGCCACGAAGTCAGCAACATCACAATAACATTATCATAATGGAGTAGACAACGCTAGGACGCGTTATCGTCGCGTTTGTAATGACACAACTTTGTCCAGCGCTCGGACTAGTACGCGGTACGCGCACTGTGCAATGGACAATAGGACGTGATTTTAAAGAGGATCTATTGGAAAACATCTCGGTCCAATAGTTTTTTTTTTTTTTGTTTCGGAATGGGAAGCTATCAAATATGAGATGATTTTACTGTATTACGGATGAATGTATTGTTTATATTGTGAGTTTGTATTATTGTTGTTAAATTAAAATCCGCTCACAAAACACAGTAATTTATTATTATATTAATAAAAACCTTTATTATTTGTTTATTTATAACCAATTAATACATAATGAAAGTTATTTAGGGCTGATTTATCAATCATTAGACATTTTTTTTCAGAAAAACTAACATGACAGCTTTTACATTAAAAATATCTCAAGCCGCCATATTTATTCTTCAGATAAGTTGTACAATTGATCAACAAGCCCTCAGTTATTTGTATGAGTCAAGCATCGAACCTTTCAACAGAGACCTCAAGTGTAAGAGCGGGGCGCTTGTCTGAGACACCGGGAAACCGGTTATGATCGCTGAAATAAAAATATACATACTAATACATAAACTATACAAGGGAATAATATACATAGGTAACAATATGTTTATTTGGTACTACGTATAAGAAACACATTTAAAAAAAAAAAATAACAAAAAAAATATAGGAGCATGTGTGCCTCACGGCTGTGCCAAAAAGATCAGATTTCGTTCGGAAACATGGCTGTATCAATAACGAGTCCTAAGTGTTGTAAAATAAATTAAGGTTATTATAATTAAATCGCCAACTATCCAGGTGCTACAGACATAAATAAACCATTTCGCACGCACCAAAATCAGTTGACACAGCTTCCCACATAGTAACCGGTTTTAAAAAAATACGAGTTCTGGCTCAAAGCCGGTAAGCCTAAAATCTTCGTTTAACGAGGTCTAATCAACCCGCCAACGGCTGCCATTAGTAGCCATCGGAGGGTTAACCCCAACTGACCGCCTATTGATCATTTTTTGGACAGGGGGTCCATTTTACTTAACTAGTTATGCTAACTGCTATGATTGAGAGGGGACGGTTTTTTTTATCTATTAATATGCATAGGCTCTGCCCACTGGGCATGGAGTAAGGAAAGTTTTATTTGTAGTAAAATACAGAAGTTTGAGAGGCTTGTGGAGCAATGACGTGTGGACCTGTGGTACTTAAATGTTGTAGCTCCGTGGGTAGGCTCAGGCAGGCATTTACTTTGTGTAATTTATTTTAATACCACTTTTCGAAACGGCGAGAAAACCGACGTGTCCTCTAAACAAGAATTCTCACAGATAATAATAGTTCTCCTGACCGTTTTCTGCCACGACGACCAATCTTACCGGAGAGAAGGCATAGGCGCGGGAGATATTTTAGTGCACATGTGTGTGCGCAGGCACAGGTGCACTCTCTGTTCCTTTACTTTCATAGTCCGATGGGACGGAAAATCTGACACGGCCGGAGACAGGTCAGAATCAGGAACAACGGCTAAACGTGCTTTCCGAAGCACGGGGGTATCATACCGCCAACTTCCAAACTCAATGCTACTACTGAGTTTTTTTTTTTCTAATTATACAAGCTCTTGTTTTACATCATGGTCAAAATTCAGCAGGTTGTCACAAAAGAGATAAATAATCAAAGAAAATTACGATGATTAATTAATTATTAAAATACACAGATTTTTTGTGGTTGTTTAACTTTGTCAGTAATTCAGATTGACCCCCTTAACGTGATTTAGGGAATAAGAAATTATCGAATAAAGTGCGGTTATAGGGTGAGAATCAGACGGGCCGCGTTTAAAACACGGGTGGTTCACACTTACCAATTTCCGTGAATAAGGAAAAAAAAACCTACCCATTTTATTATTGATTCGGGACGAGAATCCTTAGCATAGTTACCTCCTAGAATTTGACGAGGATGCAAAACAACACCAACAACTTGTATATTATTATCGCACCCGATAATATACAAGGTGTTGTTTTGCATCCTCATCAATTAAAGAAGAAGAAGAAAGCATTGCCCTGATTATATAGGGTTATAAATCCAGTTAAGCTTTTACCCACAGATTTTATTTAAACTCACATGGTTTTAAAGTGTTATACATAACTTCATAGTAGATGTCCTACATAACTTCATACCGGTAAAAAATACTATGGCGTTGTAACATTTTATACGAGATAAAAAAAAAACCTTGCGGAAACTGCAACAGCTGCAAAATACGCGCTTCCGAACTGTGATACCGGTAGTTTTGTATTTTTTATTGAATCATGGTAATGGAAACTTTTATTTGCGTTTGCATTTGTGCGGATTTGGCAGTTTCATCTATCTAGCAAACATTCAGTGCATTTTTACAAGGTTTTTTTTTATGAATATTTGAATGTTTTTTTTTTTTTTTAATTTATTAATTAATTTACAATATTTGTAACGCCTACAGATTGTTGTTTCGGGTCTGGCTGTTTGTGTATGTGAGTTTAAATGTTTGTAAACGCACCCACGATACAGGAGAAATTCCTAGTGCGGGGGGCAACATTAAAAAATATATATACAAGGTGTTGTTATGCAACCTCGTCAAATTTCAGGAGGTGGTCAAGAACGATATAAATAATCAATTAAAATTACGGTACCTAGTTAATTATTAATTAACGCTGATTTTTTTGGTTATTTAAGTTTGTCAGTATTTCAGAATAACCCCCTTAACGTGGTTTAAGCACTAGGAAATTATCGAATAAACGTTTGAGATTGTTTGTATGTGTGTAAGCGAGGTTATAAGGCAAGAACCAGACGGGCCGCGTTTAAAACACGTGTGTTTCACACTTACCGATTTCCGTAAAAAAGAAAAAAAAGAAAAATTACCTACCCATTTTATTATTGATTCGGGACGAGAATCATTAGCATAGTTACCCCCTTGAATTTGACGAGGATGCAAAACAAAACCTTGTATTGTCGTTTAACTTGATACACGAGTAGTCTTATGCCTTTTTTCACTAACACTAAGTGACTTCTAAACGAATGCCTAAAGATGACTCTACTGTTGGAATTTCAACTTATAGAGTTCAGCTAAGCTTTTAAAATCTAACAGCGTGCTTTTTTCAGGTGTCAGTGAAAATTGTCATAAGAACTTAGGAGATTACTTCTTAAAGTTCCTAAATAAGCCCCTCTTTTTTTTTTACGGATGGGAAATCATCACATGACTTCTCCCGCTCTGGGCGGAGCGGGAGGGAGTGTCAGACTTGTACTGACTAAAACCCATCCATGTTCCTTCTTAGCCCTTTGTGTTCCAGGGCCACGGTATCTCTTTCGAACAACCCGCAGAAATAACCCCCTGAACCTACAAAAAATCCAATCCAAATATCAAACCACAAACAACACCCAACGTTGAGTGTTGCCAATACAGAAACAAAACAAATGAACTCTTTTCCGCCTCACAAATTAAACATAATTGCCAATATTGCCACACACAACTCCGTAACAATTCCCTTTGACAACAAGAATATTAAGACGAAATAAAAAGCTGACTTGACACAGTGGAAAATTTCGGTAAAACACGAATTGCTGAGCAAAAATGGTACCTCTAGTGACATCAAAGAATCTCGCTCCCGCCGACGGTTACATCATTTGTCTAATTAACTAAAATAAACGGAATGCTGAGACCTTATTAGCTGGCAAGTTATCAGATGTCTGGAGATGGGCAAACTAGATACTTAATTAGAATGAGAATTAGCAAGTTGTTGCTAGCTAAGAAATGGTTACGCCCTTGCTGCTCGTGAAAGCCAATGTGCCAAGAAAGTAAAATAAATTTAAAGTTATAGGATGATTCGATGAAGAATTGTGGATGCGGTTCCGGACGCCGACGTAATGTGATAGATATTATACCAAAGTATCTGTCAGTGTCCGGTGTCCGCAGTCAAACATTTGGTCCAACCGGTACGAACAAATAATGCAACCTTTTAGACAAACAAAACAATACTTATTTTATAATTATAACATTCCAAAACTCATCACCAGAGGGTTCAAATATTCAATGCCAGTAACAGCCCTATTAACCCTAAAATTCAAGTGATTGGTACGTTAAGCTGAAACGGTCGCCGAGACACAACATAGATAAGAACAGAAGATTCAACAACCGAGCTCAACAGCGAGTGCGCTAGGCTTGCGACTGGCATTTTTTGTTTTTGTATCATCTCCTTGTAACGTGGTCGTAGCGTAAAATTGGAATTCAGAATTTGGCTAAAAGTTGGACACTTTTGGTAGCGTCCATTAGTTCCAGATCAGGACACAATGTTTAGTGTTACATAATTTGTAAAAACACACATTGAAACTCAAGGGCAGATTGATCTATGACCTGAGTAGGTTTTCCTTGCTTCGGTCAGTAGGAATGAATGCGGAGTCTGAGCCTTCCAGGTAAGCCAACCTAGGTAACACATGTTTGGGTACGCACGCTGATGGTGGCGGGTGTGTCGGGTCGTTTAGTTCCCTTCAAAATGGTTGAGTTGAATCATGGCTGATACCTACATGCGTCATGTTCGTGAACGGGCGCTGTCAGTTGTGACTGGTCATCTCTTAGCTGCCACGGTTTATTTTAATTAAGTACTTTTTTTTTATTACTGATTTAATCTTTTACTCTGGACGCTCTTAACTTGCCCGTATTTCTACGTCGATCTCATATATTTGTAATTCTTAACATGAATGATGTAACCAAGATTTTGTAACATATATTGATTTAAAAGAGTGTCCATGGAGTTTCTTGCCCATTCTTCTCCATAGAGATCTACGCTACGTTACGTCAGTTATTATTACCTTGTGACTGGGACTTCGCGTTTTATTTTGTTTTTTTGGACTTTCAAAAGTGCCCGTAATGGTCTAATTGAAATAAATGCTTTGACTTTGACATGCGTGTGGACATATGCAACAACAGGAACAGAAAAAGACGTGCCACACGGCGTTCCACAGGGCTCGATTCTAGGACCCGTACTTTTTAATCTATATGTTGCCGACATACCAAAACCACGAATTGCTGGTCAGATGCTCTCTCAATACGCAGATGACCTATGTATTCTAAACGCAGCGGAAAAGCCAGATCATGCCACAAGGCGTGCAGAATGGGCGGCGGAGGAAGTTATTGATTATTACAAGAGATGGGGCCTTCAATGTAACGTGGATAAAACAGAGTGTATCATGTTTTCTCACAAACGACCTAGGCGAGGGAACATCAATAGTGGATACAGAAATTACATCCAATTAAAAAAATTAACGTATTGAATATAAGAACCAAGTAAAATACCTCGGTGTCGTATTTGACAAACGACTATCAATGAATAAACACACAAAAGAAAGAGTAGAAAAGTTAAAACGAGTAAGAGGCGCCCTAAACTCCATCATAGGGTACCGATCCAAAGTGAACATTGAAACGAAATTGCTCATCATACATACATGCCTCCTGCCAGTACTCGATTATGGAGTCATCCAACTTCTACCAAGATACAGCAAGAGCAGTCTGACGAAACTGGAACGACAATACAGAATGGCACTGAAAGCAGCAGGTGACTTCCCACGGCGCACTGAAACCAAAACCCTCTGGGAAATCCTTGGACAAGACCCGTGGCATCTCCGAGCACACGACCTCCATCACGATATGATCGAAAAACTAACCTCACTGACGATCAGCGGCTTAGAAGATCCCGGTCCCGCTTACACAAAATATGGACAATTCAACCCGTTCCTCTTCTCAAATAGAATAGGCGAAATAGAATATATAAACAGAACTGAGAGAGGCAAACCGCTCCACAACAGAACGGCCCTCCCCCGTCAGCATAGGCTTTGACTCGCGGAGTCACTATAAGTAACTTCAGGTCTAGGACCTGATGGGATGCTAAATCCAGGGCTTCTCACACCTGTTTTATATAACTTAATCGTGTGAGAAAAGAATGACACATTAGGCTGCAAAAGATCCCCTCCCGGACAAGCTGCGCCGAATGGGATTCGCCGAGTGCACTTTTAAAATTGTAATTTGTAAGTGACATGTAACAAAACAAAACTAACCAGTGTAATAAATAAACATTCTATTCTATTGTATTCATTCTATTCTATTCTATGCGTGTGGAGTTTCGCTGTTTTCACCGATAAGTCGACTTTCTGTATAAATCTATTCTTTGGCCGAGTGCCGAAAGCCGAGAGATTGTAAAAAGCTCGCGTTATGGTTTAATTGCCGTATTACAATTAGCGATACCGCCCCTTTAGTTAATGAAACCCTTCGGAAAGGCCGCTTGATTGAGAAAGAACACGTTCGCTTCATGTTTGATTAGGTATTACGGTAAAAAGAAAATCTTTTGCATCAACAAAAGGTTTATATTTTTCTTTGTACAGACCCTTTAGTAATTAAAAATTCTGTTAGATGAGAGAATGTTGATTATAATAGTTAGGGTCTTATTTAAACTTTGTGAACCTAAAGATTACCTATATGTATATTTAGGTGATAGACGTTTCTCGAAACATCCAACATACAAATGCTAATATTGAATTTCCAACAATATTCATACATTTTAGGCTGATAACAACTAAGTACTTATGTATAAGTACTTCGTTGTAATCCGCCTAAAATGTTCCCACAGCTGGGACACTGCTGGCCTTGTCTGTAGAGCGAATGGGCCATAATCGATCATGCGGTCTCAGTGCGGGTCGTAGTAATGTTAGGTTTTATAAAATTATTGAGAAAACGGATTTTTTAAGTTGCGGTAGAATGAGGTTCTGATTTTCGCAATTACAATTAACTGTGTAGGACGCAACGAGGTGCAGGTCTAGGCTTACCTCCCTAGCTTTACGTGAATGCACAGGCCTTGGCAAAAAGCCAAGTAAATGCCAAAATGAAAATGACACATGCCTACAAAGAGATCTTATCTTCCTATAAATGTTTCCTACAATAACAATAAACTCGGAATACATAAAACCCACTGCCTCGAAGAAACAAAGGCCTTTTTAAATTTAATTTGATTGCTAAAGGGGTAGGTGTTAAAAAAGACAGCGTAACGAACAAGTTAATTAGGGAGTAGGGGGTGCAACACGGGGTTGCAGACGACATTAAAATTGGAGGTCCCCTGAACACCCTTTTACGAACTGAGAATATCTAATTTCGGCGATGGCATGCAAAAATACAGAAGAAATAAAAATATATTTAGAGTAGTGAATGTTAATTTGGGTTTCCTTTTAACATGGCCGATAAACAGCGGACAGAGGAAGAAGGCGGCGTGTTCAATTATGGTGATTGAAATCATACTAGAGTATTATTTAACAGAGACATTATCCCAGTATCGCTAGAGGGTTGAGCAGATATTGATTGTAAGGTGTGTAATTTATGTTAGATTATACTAAGTGTGCGTCCACACGAGCCAGGCTAGTAATTCACCATGTTTTTTTTTAATTTTGTGCACATACTTACTTGTTTTCAACATCTTCCATCTTAGAACTCGAAACTACAAAATGCCTCTGATTACGATCCTTACATCCAGTTTTTGGTTTGTCCACGATCGTGGAATCCATTTGCGAGTACTACGCATCTGAATTTCCCAATGAAGTCAGTGGGTGTATGTCATTTTATATATTTGTTCAGGCCAAAACGACAAGCATTTCATCAAATATGTTCAAACCTACAAACATCTAGACATAAGCTATCAACAGCTTATCATACCCAGTCAGTACTCATCAAGATTAACACCGACTATAATTTGAGTGTTGATCTTAGGGAGGCTGCCTCACAATCTTCGCGCTCTTGGCTGTATCTTCGTCGTGTGGCTAATTTATGTTCTGTTGAGACATGCGACGTCTTGACAATTATTACTGTAACATGTGTTGAGGATTCTGGTAGGATTGATAAAGTTTGTAGAACTTTGGTAAGCTCTTTAGTGTGCATGTGGTGAATTTGGGGTCGAATGGACCTTAAGTGGGTAGATACAGGTTTGGTAAGTTAAAACTGGCCAGTGTTGTTTTTCACGCGACTATTGTATTGAGACCGACAGGAAATAACTTTTTTTTATTGTTATGCTTCGTTGGTTGAACACTAGGTCGGGGTTTGATTCTTAGCGCGGGCAAAATGTGATTGGGTTTTTCCATCAGGAATTTTTCAGTAGCAGCCACAAACTCGGGACCAGTGCCCGTTTGATGGCAATAGACTCGCCCCCTATTACATGGGACTTAAACATAACTGGCGAAATGTGGGTTTTAATAGGGGTGCGGACTGGGTAAAGAAAACGACATTCTATTTTGTCCGTCAGACAGGTAATACAAAAATATTAATCACGTATTTTTTGTTTTATCAAAATATTTAGTTAAAACTCATTAAAGTTGGAGAGTAGGGACTTACTACGTCACAAGTAGGTATTAAAACTTACCTACATGTGACGTCATGCGCCATTTCAACTCAAAATATCTCCGTAATTTTATGACCACGAGAAAAAAGAAAAAATACGTGTCCAATACTTTTCAATAAACTACACGACGGGCAAAGAAAAAAAAAATAGATTATCCCCTATTAGTGTACACCTCTGCCATTGTACACATGCCTAACTATTCAGGGATAACAGTCGTGATGTTATGTCGTGGTGTTAGCTCCAAAGTCAGCAATCAACGGAAATCCATCCATCGTAGCAAAAATAAAAATCATTCCCCGTTTGACAAAGTGAATTAAATGACATAACGAATGACACGTACACGTATATCGCGTGCATGGGATGGCAGCTCGATCCCGGCTGAGGTATTATTTACGACGGCTGGCCGCGCGACAAATGCAGACTATTTATTATTTATACTACAATTATTCCGCGGCTTCGCTTCGGGAGGATGGCTTTTAAAATATTTTCGGATATTTTTATTGCAGATTTTAGTGGCATGATTGATTGTGACGTTTTTTAATCATTTCGTTTCTGCAATATGTGTAGTCTTAGGTAGAGTAACTTATTAAATTCAGGATCGGTCAATACGGATACGTCAATACGTGGTAAATATGATACACAAGAAATCTATCTACATGATAATCGGACAAATCACCTTTCCCAACTATCCTTTGACCCTTGCTTCGTAATAATACTCGAATAAATATGAAAAAATGTAACGAGGTTGCATTAGCTTTTTTTTGTCTAGCCTGCTCTGTCCCACTTCTGGACATACCTCCACTCTTTCCATTTCTCTCTCAACCAATTTTGAACCTGGAAGGAGTTCCAGGTTTAAAAGTAATCAAATGTTTATTACTTATTTTCAAGCAAAATTGATTTAAAATGTGTTGTCCGGTCCACTTCATATTTAAAACAATAATATAAAATTAAATACACACATCAAAAGTGTCTAGGGATCAAGCATTTTTATGCGGATTTCTTGAGATTGAGATGTGGCTTTGTAATAAATTTATGATTTTATAAATTTATATGGATCCTTTTTGGTGCATTTCATAATTTGAATCAGGAACTGTGAATCAAATTCGAGTAAAAGATGAAAATCAGCTGTCAATATTTTCCCTATAAAAACATACAACGCATTGAAGACATTATTAGTGCTACTGTTTCCCTACTACTGATTAAAACCAACGTTATTATGGAGCGGCGACGTCATTTAAGCAGGGAAGAAATGCTCAGAGCCGTGGGAATGATAGAAGCTGGTTCCCGGCAACGTACTGTGGCTTTAGCTCTGAATACAAGTCAGAGTGTTATCAGTCGACTTTGGACACGTTACCGAAGCACTGGTACCGTGGCTGAGCGCCATGGAGGACGGTATCGCTGCACCACACGGAGACAAGACCGATACATTCAAATCTTAACTCGAAGAGCTCCAACAATAACCGCCATGATGTTAGCCGTGAGGCTTCATCACTCTTCAGGGAACTTAATTAGCGACCAAACAGTCAGAAACCGCTTGCATGAAGTGAACCTTCATTCCCGAAGACCGTTACGGGTACCACCTATAGCAATGCACAATCGTAGGATTCGATATCAATGGGCTCTTGAACACAGAAATTGGGCAGAAGAACAATGGCGTTTCGTGTGCTTTTCTGATGAGTCTCGTTTTGGTATGAGACCGGATACAAGACGTATACGACACTGGAGAACCCCTGGACGCCAACAGCGATTAAAATCCTGCCAGGAAGTCCATCCTTATAGTGGTGGAACCATCATGGTATGGGCGGGTATTTGGATCGGCGGAAGAACTGAGTTGATTTGGATCAGAGGCAACCTCAACGCTCAAATTTATGCTGAGACGATTGTATCAGACGTCATCGTTCCTCTACAAGTGCAAATCGGTCCCTTATTTCAGTTAATGCATGATAATGCACGACCGCACACCGCAAGAGTTGTAAGACAGACTCTCGCCGCAGCTAACATCAATGTCCTGCCCTGGCCTGCTCAGTCGCCAGACTTGAACCCGATTGAGCATGCATGGGATATGCTACAGAAAAGAGCTCTGCCGAATATGGAGGGTATCCAGTCGCAAGAAGACCTTTTTTTGTTGTTGCAACGAACATGGGCGGCCATTCCACAGCGTGATTTGGATGAACTCATTTTGAGTATGCCAAACCGATGTTCTTGTGTTGTTAGTGTTCGCGGTAGAAACACGGATTATTAATTGTTTAAGTTACCCAATAAAATTTTAAAGAAAACTGTTATTTCAGTCTTTTTTTCGAACTTTAATGTTAGTGGTTCAGATGTCAAAAATCCCTTTATTAGAAAATGGCAAATTTCTTTATTAATGCAAAGGTGACTTGGTTTATCGTTACTGTGACAAACGAAAACACTTTATTTGATGAATCCTTAAAGAAAATTTTAATTAATATCAATCAGGAGAAAAGTTATTGCAAAAATATATGTTGATCCCTAGACACTTTTGATGTGTGTACTACATAAATGTAGCCTGAAAATGTCAAAATAAAACAATACTCTTTTCTCGTTCACCTCACAGAGTTCAGTACAACTCGACAATAGTGACAAATGAACTCACGATATATGTACTGTACACTGCAGTGCAAAATAATTTGTATGCGAGAGCGCTCCGATGGATTTTAAATCCGAATCGTCGAATATCCCATTTATATCGCGAATATCTGCTTTCGACGGCAATGGACAGCTTATTACGACGCCAATTAATCGAGGGCTCGGCACTGAATTGCCACGGGTACTTGCAATCGATGGCAATCGCTGGCAATTGCTGGCAATAGCTTTAAGCAGGCCAGGATTAGCTGCCCCGTGAAATGTTTGCGAGTTTTAAACATTGGACGTTTTTAGGTTTATATTTTGCTTTTCGTTTGATTACAGTGTTTTGTTTTTATGTGCTTATGGAGTGCGTTAGTTAATATCTATAAACGTTTTCCTAAAATCAAAGGTTTTGTGTAAGTAAATAAAAGCAGAAGCAAGAATATTCAAACCGCATCAATATCATCATTAGTTCAGCAGCGATAGCCCAGTGGTGTGACCGTCGGACTGCGAAGATATATGTCTCGAGTTCAAACCCAAGACACGCACCTTATATTTTTCGGATTCATGTGCGTATTGTATAATGATCACTTGATTCGGTGAAGGAAAAAATTGTGAGTAAATATGCATACCTGAGAGATATTTTTAGACGGCATCTAAAGCCAAGTTAGAGGCCCATGAGCAGGATAAAAACTGACCCTAGGTTAGGCACTAAGTACCTACACGAAAAAAAATAAGAATATCGTCATTATTTAAACAAGAAATCATATTTTTGTTCCTTGAACCACTAGAGGTGGTGTACCTTTGATATAAGTAGGTAATTTATATGATACAGCCAATAATTGACTGTAATAACATTATAGTTCCACGAAACGCCCCGGCAACGTAATATACAACCACACGAAAGATAAATATTTCCACGGACAACCTCAAACATTGACCCCCGTTCGACCGAAAACAGTAATTATAATTCAATAACAATGATTAAACACAACACACACTACAACCTACCTCGGCCAGCATTAACCTCAGTTAACAATAATAAACCAGTTTAATATTGAGATCGAAAAATCGGGCATCATAGGAAGCTCTCGGAAGCACTCGGAAGAACTCGGAAATGTAAAGGTTTGAAGCGTCTGGGGACGCTACGATTTTCACGGGTATTGTAAAACTCTATAAAATAACGTCTGAATAGTATTTTGTTGAACATGAAAAATGGTTTGTTTGTGTGTTGGATGTAGTTTTTCTTGTTTTAAAATTCTGAATAGCCTTTCTTAGTAGTTTATGAGAATTATGGTTTTCTGAAAGCCTTATTTCTTTTTTATTGAGTTATCATAGCTTAGCTTTCTTCGAGTCTTGTACCGGTTTTGACTCATTATGCAACACCTAAAAGTAATGCTTATCAATACTTTAAAATTGTAGAGGAGAATGTGAATTTTGTGAGTTTGTATGAATGCGGAAGGTAAATTTTAGAACCAAGGCACCTATTTTAAAACATCTTTCACTATTTGGACGGTATATTATTCCAAAATAAGGCTCAACAATAAATCTGCACGGCTTTCCAGAAAAAGCATGACTACATTTTGAAATTCATTGCGTAAATGAAATCTAATTGCATAAACCAGCATAGATGTTTACCTCCAGCTAAATAAAGCCCCCGTCAAACCCCCGCGCCCGCCGCCGCCGGACAGGCTACTGGCCGGCAAAGCCTGGGATTTCCTCTCCCTTGAGCCTGGGGTCTACATTCTGTCTCACGTGTTTCACAGAGAGTGGAATCGTAGAACATGTAGCAATCTGGATTTGACTATTTATCTGAATCTACAAGAAATATTATTTTAAGGAGCAGTCCCTGCGGACTGGCGAGCGGGAGTCTTGTATTCTTATTGGGTAGAAGTATACCAATAGTAGATACACCCAGATTTCAATAGTTATATTTAAGTCCCATGTAATGGGCGGCAAGCCTATTGGCATCAAGCCCGCCAACACAGCAGACTCCAGGCTGCTGCTGAGACATTCCGCATAGAAGAACCTCATACCATTTTGCCTGACCAAAAGACAGCCAGTCAAGCGAGTGAGTAAGTGTTACGTGTGATAAGGTGTCAACATGTTTAAATCATGGACGAACGGTGTACAGCAGAAAGAACAGTAAGTTCAACAGTGTTACTGTTGCACTTACTAATGTGACATACAAATAAAAGAGTAATGAGGCAGACAGAAACGAAGACATTCAAGGTCAAGTGACACTGTATAAGAGTAAGCCCGAAGGCAGACATAGAAGTATTTGTACAAAACCGTAAATTGTGGCCACACTGTGCCATATCCAGGCTGGCAGCACCAGCGTGACGTCAGAGTTTCCCTGAACACCGTTTCATTATTCATAGGACTTCTTTCGGATTATTTCTGTGTCCCGTTTTTTGGCCGCCATTGTACTTTTTACTTTATAAATAAAATACAATTTGTGTGTCGTTTACGAATTCATAGCATTTTTATTTGCCTTTACAAAAATATTGTTGCGTTTTTTTCTGTTTTTTTTCTTTGATCATCACTCTATGGGATATTCGCAAAGAGAATATTAGGGACAGTGAGTTACTGGGACGTAAAATGTAACTTATTAACCTGGTTGGTCGGTTGTGGTTGGTTTTGGGTTCTCGAAAAGGCTTTTACTATATTGAACTTTGGAAATAGATTGCTTTATTTACTGTTTTGAAATTAAAGTTCAGTTTTAGTTGGAAGTCTGACTTAATTATCCACAAACTATTGTTTGTTTTAACAGTAAAGTTCTAGTTGAAATTATCGATCCATGAATAGTTGAATTGAAAACAGTTCGTTTTCAAACGTCTGTTTCAGATTAAATTCACCGAATGTAACTGCGACTTACAGAATATCAATCTGTTTTAATTACAATTTGCTGTTCCTATCACAAATACGCCAGAAATGATTAATTATTGCGAATAATTATTGGCCCTCGAACAAATGGGTAGGTAATGGATTATAATACGTAATATTAGGTACGTATAAAAGTAGCAATATGGCGGCTATGAATAAGTAATCTGCCTACTTTTGGTAGTATTTGGTAGAACCAATAGAGACGTAATTAAATTACTATTACAGCAGTAATTGGAAGGACTTATCACGACTTCACAAGTGGATAGAACGTCGTTCGTTTACAGTGAGTAGGTACTCGTATTATTATTATTATCTGTAAGTACCACGTGCGGTTCTATTGATACCGAATTTATGCGAAAAAATTAAAAAAAATAATTTCAAGTAATCTTATGCAGTTCTATCAGTTCAATCACAGATTGAATCCTATTACCAACTGCAACGGACCAGGATTGATACGCGGAAAAACATAACCCCATCTTTATGTCGCTCAGTCGATTAAAAATACCAACTATGTGTCGAACGACTATAAAACTACAATTGCAAAGACTGGCAACTTAAAACTTTTAGAGAGCTTACAGGAAGCTTAACAGCCATACTATTTTAAGACACGCAACTTTAGTATTGACGTTTTAAGAGTACTTGTACAGCTGCTACCTTAACATAACATCACGCCTGTAATCCCGGGAAGGTTAGGCAGAGATGTACCTAATAGTACACCCACATTTTGTCAGTTATGTTAAATTCTCATGTAATACGGGACGAGTGGCTGCTCCTGAGAATTATCTAAACTAAACCCAATCACATTAAAAACCGAACCCAGGACCGCATGCTTAGCAGCCGCGATTGCTCCCACTAGACGAACGAGGACAAATTGTTAGTCTAGAATAAGTTGGGAGAATGTGTGTGTATCACATGATTTAATAAAATCACCTAACGAAAACGTTGATCACTTTTGAACTTTGTCACATTAAACTGTTAACTTGTCCTTTATTGTAAGCGTCGTCAACGATCAAAGTTTTGTTATATGACAAGGTTCTAAGTTTAGCCAAGGTTACCCGAACTAATTCAGTGAATTACGTTCATTTTTACATTATTGATAGGTTCCACTGCTAATAGGTCTTTTTCTATGAATAATCTTCAACAATTCCTTTGTTAATTCTACTTCAGATATTTACTTAAATTACGTCACACAATGAAGCTTCATTCACTCAAGTGAGAAAGAATCTTATTCTTTTATACCGAAAAATAATCTCCCAAATTGAGCACGTTACAAAATGTAACAAATTGAAGAAAATCACGAATGACAAAAAATCACTAATGAGTTAAGCTCACACGTCCTGCTCGTTTCGATTGTCGTCGAATTATTTTATCTCAATTGCTTCCCGGAATCCCGGTGTCCCGGAGTCCCGCAGTCCCGGTGTCGCCCGGCTCAGGTTATTGATTTTACGTGTTTTTGTAGCCCCAGGCTTGAATCTTTCGTATCAAAAGTGGTTCTTTAAATTCACTTGAATGGCAACAGTCTTGATTTTAGTAGATTTTTTAAACGACACCTAAGTCAATTTGTGAGTCCTATGCAGTGTCCCATGGGCTCAAGTACAATGTTAAAAAAAGCGAACTTATTATGTTTAAAGTGAGTGCCATGAACTATTCTGATGTTCCCGGTGTCTCGCTCTGCGGCACTCCTTTAGCATGGGTGACAAAATTTAAGAACTTGGGTCATTGGGTCACTGATGATCTTAAGGACAATATGGATATAGAGAGGGAGCGCAGGTCGTTGGCTGTCCGATGTAACATGCTGGTTCGAAGATTTGCACGTTGTACAAATCAAGTTAAAGTCACTCTTTTCAAAGCTTTCTGTCAATCATTCTACACGTGCAGTCTTTGGACCCGTTTCACGCAGAGGACATACAGCGACCTGCGTGTCCAATACAATAACGCGTTTAGGATACTGTTGGGGCTGTCGTGGCGTTGTAGTGCGTCTACTATGTTTGCGGAGGCGCACACAGACGATTTTTACGCCATTATAAGAAAAAGGACCGCCTCCTTAGCCGGCCGGCTACGCTCCGCCACCAATAGTCTCCTGAGCGTGTTGTCAGATCGATGGGACTCCCCTCTGCTGCGCCACTGGGTGAGGATCCATACCAATTGATTTTTTAAATACTTTTTGTCTCCTTATTACTAACACTAGTTATTAAGTTATCTTGTTGCTACTAACACTATGGACTCATGTCTGAAATAAACAAATTGAATTGAATTGAATAGAATCTAATAATTTACATAGGTTACTTTCTTATTACTATCAGGTTCGGTTTTTGTGGTTCGTTCGTAGACGCCCACTCTAGAAGGACATACTAGTACATTACAAGTTTTGGGGATGTTCCTTTAAAAAATTCAGGTGCGTATTGCGTAATCGGCGTTATGTACATTTTACCAATCCTTAAGTAGACCGTTTAGCACAAACACTAAACAAAGCGGACCCCCGACGCTACGACGCTTGGATTATTTTTATTTTTGGTTGTTTAGAGGTTTTGTCTGTCGGGGGTTTTTTTAAATATTTAATTTAATTTTTATTTCATGCTTTTTAAACTTAAATTATTTTTTCTTAGCCTTGACTGTCCCACTCCTGGGCATAGGTCTACTCCCATTCTTTCCACTTTTCTCGGTGTTGCGCCTCTTCTCGCTAATTAACGAAAACAAGGAAAGATATGAATTTTAAAAAAAACATGAACTTTTAGGGGGGAGGGGGGTGTGCAGCCGACCAAAAAAGAGGGGTGTTATAAGTTTGACGTGTGTATCTGTGTGTCTGTCTGTGGTATCGTAGCTCCTAAACGGATGAACCGATTTTGATGAAATTAGTTTCGTTTGAAAGGTGTTTTAATCGAAAGTGTTCTTAGCTATGTTTCGATAAAATCTGATCAGCCGTTTGAAGGCCATCACCTCTTTTCTAGTTGAAGGGATATTAGCAATTTCCACAGGTCTGATCGATTCGAAATCTTGTCACTTGTCACCATGGGCATAACCCCCCGACGCTAAGACGCTTGGATTATTTTATTTTTGTTTTTTTAATCTAGCTTTTATTCAACCGTTTCTCTGTGACAGCATTTGCAATAGAAAAAGGTTTTTCTATAGATAACTGTATAAGATAAGGTTGTATTGTTCGTTTTTCTTCGAATAAGGGCGACCACAATACATCTCTGCTTTGGTCAAATGTCAACTATTCAATTGAGGTATCGTCGCAAATAAAATGTGGAAAAATGGGGATTATAGACTCTTCGAGATTCTATGTTCGCGATGCTGTCAGAACATGGCCTTCTTACAGGATGTGTTTACTGTCAAAAAACTGAACTTTTGTAATCCTAATGGGGCCTATTTACTACTAACTTCTAACTTTATTAGGCTAAGGTGGCCGCTTGTTAGGCTTAGCTGGTCTAAGAAGTGTCATCGACGAAAAAGTAGAAGAAGATTGATTACTTTGTCTAAGCTGTATTTTACAGTTACGCTGTCTAAACACCATCACCAGCACCACAGAATATAATCTAATCAATCAATAATTGATAGATGGCAGTCAACGCTTGTAGGCGGCATATTAGCCCAGCTAATGCGTCGGCCAATCAATCAGGACGAGCGCGATTGATTCGACGAACATGTCCCGACGTGTCCCGAACAACGAACCAATCAGCGAGGTACGGTGACCACGCTTTACGGAATTATTGCATTTTCTTTTTTGTGTTTTTTTTTTCAGATCCATGTTTACAAAAGAATAGCAGAACTTCATGCTGCCCGTCACATTTTGACTTCACAAGCCGAAGCGTTAAATAAATAGTTACGGTAATGATTTATTTACCATAAAAATGCCTTTATAAAAGGGTTTACAACAAAGTCAGCCAGCCATTACTCCTATTCCTTCTCTGTTCAAGCTGTACGGTTGTGGATGTCACTTCCGCCTAGCATTCGTGATTTGAAGACGATTTCAAAAACCCAGTGAAAGAGCATTACCTTTTTTTTCCTCTCAATTCTGATTTATTTATATGTATTTTAATTAAAGGCTTAATTAAGGCACATAAACACATTTTTCTCTTCATTCTCTCACACACTATCGTCAACATTTCTTTTTCATTTTTCCTTTCGCAGGTCTGCTGGCAGGAATTTCGTATGAAATAAGCAGTATCTTTGTACTCAAATATTTAATGTATTTTCCTGTGTTTTCCACTGTGTGTACATAAATAGTAAAATAAATAAACAAAGCTCTTTGAAAAAAAAATTAAAGGAAAATCGAGTAAAATTACTTTTCAATATCTGAGTGTTACTGCAGCTGACAGTTACCTAATTAGCTTTCCAAAAACTCATTGTCGATGTCGTTTCATAAATTTTTCTCTCTCTTTTTTTCTACCTTTCAAAGTTTTGGTCGAACCATACCACACCAAATGCGGATGCATCTCCGGACACTCCTGACAGATACTTACTATATTGAAATAAATTACAGAGTCTGGTGTCCCGAACCAGTTCGAACGAACCTCAAACCAAGAAAATTCTAAACGACACACCACCTAAACCTTTTCACCCCACTAAAAAAAACACGCGTTATCTCATGGCAACCCTAAAGGGTAGAATTCAATTTGTCAGCCGTACACGTCTCGCGAGATTGCGGCAAAGTCGAGACGCAAGCCAAGCGAGCCAGCAATGGACTGTGACAGATACTCAGTGACGTGAGGGGTCCTATTAATGGAGGACATAAGAAACGACGAGGAGTTTTTGCTTCGTAAGCATTTTGTTGGGAACTGGACGAGAAATAAGTTAGATTATTTTATATTTATAAAGTGGGATTGTATATTACTATCTATTAATAAAAATATTATTAATCATCACCCTACTTTTGCCCGATGCACAGGGTTATGTTTTTTTACATGTACCATTTGTATATGTGTGTGTCTTTAATGATAATATAGTTTATCTTAACTTATAAGTATAAAAACCTCAATTAAAAGAAAGCTTTCTTTTTTAAATAATAAACTAGTCTCCACCGGTTCGCACCAGTTTTTTGCTATGGTCCTTTCGCTCTGTTACGCTGTTCCGCAGCGAATGCGTTCGTAGTTTTTATCCTCGTTGAACTGTAAATAGTTAACTGGCAGTATGTTATGGAAATTTTCACAACGCTACGTTCTGTTTCGAAATTTTAACTGAAAAGGTGAAAACATTGTCTATTTTTTGACTGTAAGTAAAAATACAGTAACCAAGTTACCTGAAAAATGTCCTGAAGGTAAAATGTTCACGAAAATCTATATTGTCAATACTCGAACAAATCTTATTTGTGAATTGGGAGCTCTTATTGTTTCGTATCAGTAACAAAATAATATAACAAACGCGACAAATATCAGATATTACCTTGTTGAAAGTTCTGTCGATATATATTTATTTGAGTGTACTACATATTTCTAATAGTAGTGCTAGGGGAAAATATTTCTTATTTATATATTGGCGATGGAGCCGCCCTGGTGTCATGTATATTTAACATATTATTTGGTTCGAAGATCGTCTGGGTGGTGGGTAGACATATTGATAGGCTGTCACTCGCAACCTCGCAATAACCTAGTTTGCTGGAAACTAGACGCTTCTTTCTACAGTGGCTATTAGATTTTTCTGTTTTTACGTAAAGCTAACGGTACATGTACATTGAGATACAATGTGGAGTTTTCCAGTTGATAATATGAATAAGTGCAGAGTGGAAGTTTATGGAGGAGCCCTTGCCTGCCAGTGGGACAACATAAGCTCAGGAAAATAAATGAATAACTGTATAAAGCTGGATAGCTTATTATTGTTTTTTATTTGAGATGGGTTTGCTCTTGATTCTAGTCTAGGTCAGAAATTACAGAGTCAAAGTCGACGATGGAGCGAGCCTACCCAGAAAAAAACAGGCCAAGTGCGAGTTTTACTCGCACACAGGATTCCATAGCCCCAAACAATACAATAACAATATTTTAAACGGTCATTCATTAGTAAACTTCCACTCAACCGCAAAACTAAATTTGTTTTTTTATAGTAAGTTAATGAAAAACAAAGTTACAGCTACAGTTAGGTGAAAAATGTCCCATATCTCAAAAACTAAATATCAAATCTTATTCAAACCAATTTTCGTTGAAAGTTTTTTTTACGTTCTACATCTCATACATATTTTTTTCATAATTTTTCTTTTCTTGCTTTAGAAATTAGAGGGGGGGCACACATGTTTTACCACTTTGGAAGTGTCTATCTTTCAAAAAATTGACTTTGAAAAAAAAATGGTTAAAGACCTATCTATAGACACCAAGCGTATAGGTTTGATAGTTTTTTTTTTTAGTTTCAGTTCCATGTGGGGGGGGGGGATATCCTTATCTATATTTTTTTTTGTACAAAAATCATAAAGCCGTTCACAGAATACATCTCCTTCCAAGTTTCAGCTGTATAGTCCTAATAGTTTAGGAATAAAGTGGCTGTGACATACGGACGGACAGACAGACAGACATGACGAATCTATAAGGAATTTTTTGCCATTCGGCTACGGTACCCTAAAAAGCCTGTTCACCCTAACTATGAAGAGATTAGGGTTGTAAGCTATACCGAGCAGACTTTGGAACTTAAGTTGATGCAGATTGTTGAAAATGGAAACTAAGACAGTTTCGTAATAATACGGATTATTACACGGATATAGTTAATATCAGGGTTTTTGTCAAAATACACAGTTCAGATACATTTTCTTAAAAGCATCATACCAATTAAACTAAAATAGTGTCATTTTTTTTTTTTTTTGTGAATGGCATCTCGCAGTTCAACCTATGAGGTTGTCGTCTGCTTAACCGGACTATCCTGTGGGTGCCTTTAGAGTAAGGCCTCCAGCCAGGGCATAAAAACTTACAAACTAAGCGACTGCACGCTAAGGGCACCCCCTGTGGGGTACGAACCTCGGCTTAGGGCGTCGCTGGGGGAAGACTGCATGGGGACAGGCTGGATCTGAATGGTATCATTATTTAGGGGCTGATTAAAACTACTGGCACAGCATCACGGGCTGGCTCGAGCGAGGGTCGGGGAGGGCATGGACCGGGACGTCGCGACGGACCTCGACGGCGAGGTCGGAAAGACGGCGGTTTGAGTCGGAACTTTTTAAGAGTGCTAGTCTCTTTGCTACTCTCCTGGAGGAGGGTGATAGCATCATCTGGAGTGACAAGGGTATGCCTAGGACAGCGTACTGTACTAATGCGCGAGGGTTCGTAACGGGCGGCCGCTGCGATCAGGGGATTACGGTGTTTAATGGCGTTATCGAAGTAACGCTTCGAAAGACATTTCATAAACTGAAGGACGGTGGGCATTCTAAGGTCTACGTGTAGACGGTCATTACGGACATAAAAAGGGGCTCCCGTGACTCTACGTAAGAACCGGTTCTGTAAAATTTGCATCCTATGGATGTACTTAGGCTTGGTGTGAGCGTACACGACGCAAGCGTACGTCATAATGGGGCGGATCACCGCGGTATAAAGGCGCAACTTGCACTTGAGTGACAACTTGCTTTTTGCCGAAATCATGAAATGAAGCCTACCCATAGCAAACGCAGCTCGGTCGCGAGCTGCTTTAAAAATAGTGTCATGTCCCGTAGTCCTGTCTTATAGTCCTCACTAATGTGACTAAGTCAATGGGGACCGAAGAAGTAGAACATAAGTAAGACAAGGCGACAGCTTATATTAAAAGTGATAGATGACCAGCGAGCATGGATCATGGAGGAGGGGCCACTTACTGACGATCAGGGTGGTGTCTCTTACTTATGTGGTATAAGGAAAATCTGTATATAAGGTTCTTTTTTAAGGATTTGAGTTTATTATTTTAAAAGAAATGGTTCGTAGTAGTTTTTGGACTTCGTCAATAGAGGCGTAGTGAAAATGTTAAAACCAAAGAGATTAAGCTTTAGGTCTATGCCTCGTGTGTAACTCATAATTTAAAGTTGAATTATAAATTGATTTTTATGATCCTGCACAAGTAATTTGCTTAAGGCGGCAAAGTGATTGTACAGCAAAAACTAAAAATAGAAACAATGCAATTGGGCTGTTAGTTGGGTTTCATGAAAATGAAGAAATAAGAATTTAATTCTGTCTACTTGTAAATAGCGATAATCTAGTTCAACTCACAAGCTCATTAGTGCTTACAAAGTAAAGATAATCGTTGAGTAACATCGTCATAACCGGCGTCACGCCCCACTGCTCCGTGATGATGTGGCGCGTTAAGTACCTGAGGTATTCCGGTTCAATTCCATTCATTACACGGTGTCCTTTATCCGGCTGAATTTTCGCTAATTTTCGCAGAATTTCGGAGTTAGGTAGAGCTTTTAGAAGTTTAATCGTTTTGATTCCCTCATAATTTGGACGTAGTTTAAAAGATAATAATAATACTTCACATCAAAGGGGCCTATGTTTCTATTATAAATATTAGTTATTATAGTTATTATATTTATATTTCTATGTTTCTATGTACTTTGAATGTACATTCAAAGTTATTCGGTCGTAATTTCCCCAAAAAACACTTGTAAAACCAATCATTCCAGTTACAATTTCGTCTCCGAAGTGGAGTTATTTAAAACGTTTGTAAGAGCTGGAATTAGGCTTGAATAATTCTTGATCAGTATGCATGCGTAATAATCGACAACATAAAAAAATTAATTAATTTATTAATTAATTGGCTTTTTTTATTTTAATTACCCCGTACTGGCCCACTCTTGGGCAAAGGCGTCCCCCAGTCCTTCTTAAACACCACTCCTCTTTAATTGGCTTACATCATCAACATTCTAAATATTTCCAGAAATTGCAAACAAAGTGGTACTATTTCATAGCAAAGGGACCGACACGGTGTAAACACGTCTACGTTCCACATCGGTCATTGGAAAGCATTCGGGAAACCTCGGAAATGTTCGTCGTTATGTCTATGTACG
Organism: Cerastis leucographa; assembly: GCA_963082945.1. Taxonomy (NCBI): domain Eukaryota; kingdom Metazoa; phylum Arthropoda; class Insecta; order Lepidoptera; family Noctuidae; genus Cerastis; species Cerastis leucographa. Next base: position 18,313,583 of record OY720368.1, read on the forward strand.
TCCGGCGAGCCAGCCGTGCGATGACGCGAAAGAATTGCTTCAAGAATACTCTTACTCTTTTGATGTCAAAGCGACTTACACGAGGGGAGGTTTTTGCAGTATTTTTGTTATTTATTGACGTATGTCCTTTTGTTCTGTTTAGAGAAAATACTGGCGGCTTTGTTGGGAGTTTAGTTGTGATGTTTATTCTTTTACCTATACGAATAGAATCTATCCATTTGTTTATGGTGTTGCATATTGTGCGAAACAGTATAAAATTATAAAAATCATTTATTTTTTCTTATTTGCGGCCCGTCTATTCTTCGCCCTGTAAGCACGCTTTCACATACACAAACAAACCGAAACGTTTATTCGATCATTTCCTGAAACAAATAAGCAACTAAAAAAGCAGCATTAACCAGGTACTGTAATTTACATGGGTTATTTATGTCTTTTGTGATATTTTCGTAATATTTATTGAGTATTTTACTTTCAATACTTATAATTTCATTCTCGAAGGACTTCTTGAAATCTTTTCTTTGAAGTTCTAGCAATTTAGAGAAAAAATATTATTATTATGTTCGGAAAGTAATTTGTTTAAGTAGACCGCCACCCTTGAGGCTTAACTCACTACTTTTTGTTGTTATTTTAGTCGGGCGTTGTAATATCCTTTAAATTATAATATTTATAATGTACCAATTTTTTTTTTATTGTCAATGTATACCAGCACATTTACTTCATAGAATATGCGAGGTATGTTTATCGAGAAGAAATTAAATCCCATTTACAACAATTTATTACCAACTTTTATTATAGCAATAAACAAAATAAATAATGTTAAACCCCTACAAGATGATTTCGTCACTTAAAAACCCCGAAAACCCTCAACAATTTATCCCGGTCGTCCCACCGCGCGCCGGAGTAGGGGGTCTACTCTCTAAGTCCGTCAACGAAAATACGGGTCCGTCCGTAAATAGCTTTATACTTCGAAATGAACCCTACTTCCTAATATTTACGGATTCATGAGTTTTGAAAACTAAGTAAGGACAACTGTCCAATTGTGTTGTCATTTATTTTTAGTTCGGACCCCTAACGAATCTTATGTCCGTAAGTGCGGAGAAGGAAACAACCGGAACTTCGGCCGAAACTACGAATTTGGTGCTTAGAGAGTCGACCCCCTGTGACGTCAGATTTACGGCCACCGCACAATACCTGGCCGGTTTCGGCGGCCTCGGCGGACACTCATAACTCAGACAACGGTGCCTGAAATATTGCCAATATCCAGATATTGTGGAGATGATGTAGACTGGTAATGTAATAATTTATGAAAGTGTTGTTAACCTTCTTTTATATGTCATGTTTTTTCTTATTAATGTTTCTACTTAATTTGATTTACTTGTTTGTATATGTGTTAATCTTAGTTACTGTAATTGGTTGTAAAAGCAACCGTTGTAATTAATTAAATAAATAAATAAATAAATAAATAAATAAATGTCTGTAGTTTGCGAGCCAATCAGTGTAGTTATTGCGATTGTATAGGTAAGTTATTGGGAAGACTGTCGAACATACCAGAACATCTCCTGTTGTGGTAACCCAGAGAGGCGATATGCATTGTGTCTCGTTCTACTCAAGATCTACCTCCTATACAAAGTTTTAAAGAGAAAAAATGATATTACCTGGAGTATTCAAATCAAAGAATCATAAAGTTAAAAGCTTTCGATTTGACAATATTCTGAAGAACAAAGAAGAAATCGTTTTGTGAAAAACGTAACGCTGTATTTTCCCTGTATTAACTTAAAGCTCTTCAGTTGTTAAGGTCTCGGAAAAGCTACAACGTACATATTTCCTGGAAGCACTGAAATTGAAACCCATCTTTACTGGAAAAGCATGTCGGCGCTATAGGTTTCGCAGAAATCCGATTTTTATTAAATCTTGCAAGTAAAGTGATTTCTATTTTAAACTTTTTTTCCAGAACTATTCCGTTTATTTAGGCTATTCCTCATAATTATAAATACAAAAGAATAATATTTCGATGTAAAAGAGTTCCCATGGAATACTTTACCCATTCTTCTGCATAGAGATCTACACTTTGGAATTGGCAAATACCTAGCATCATCTCATTTTTACTCACCGACTCTTTGGCGTTTACAAAGTGCCTCTAAATGGTTTATTTGAAAAAAGCTGTGAGTTGTGTAAATGCACGGCTTGACACTGTTTTCTCTGCCTTAGGATCGGTGTTCCCTGATTTAGAACAAACTTCTAAAGGATATTCAAACTATCCGGATTTATATCTACTTTCACACATGATTATGCAAACAAACCCCTTCAGTTTCCTATTACCGCAGCACCTGTGTAATCACTTAGTAAGTTCGATTACAGGCGAAACCGAACGCAATTAAAAGTTGTCGTCGCGAGGTAACCGCTTCGGAGTTGTCAACTGACATCGAGTTGTTGCCTACTTGTTAGTACTTGTAACTTGCTTTGATCATATTTGTACTGATTGAAAAATATAAAAGAGAAAGTGTCTAATGTTGTCATAATATGTTCAGGCTGAAGAATAAACTTTGGAAAAAGATAAATTGACTTGTTCTTGTTTCTTTCTCTCGGTGTTGCCACTGGTGATTATACTTATTGATTTTTCAGATGTTACAAAGTAAAATAAGTATACGAAGTAAACTGGTAATATTCATAGAAATATCTAGCTATAAGATTAAGTTTAAGATTAAGTTTTGTCTCATGAGAATACAAAGTAGACTTTTTTTTTTCTTTCACCCACGTAATCAACCTTTTTTTTTATATTGTTGATATTCCATCACACTCCTAAAAGTACTCGAAAAGAGACAGTTATAGTTATATTGAAACTATCTTATTCACCAGATCTTAATGCTTTATAAAACATTTTATTTAATACCAGTTTAAGCAAAACGCTCTTTGACGGGAATCTTCCTTCCTTCATAGTAAATTTCCATGAAAATGCATGAATAATGAAAGGGGCGTGCTTGCGTAGGGCGACCATGCCGCATGGCGAAGACTGAAACTCCCATATTTATGCTAAATGTATGCGTGACACTTGCTTATATAATAAACAGTGTACCATGTATATGTTGTATAACCAGATGGTTTTACGTGTCCTTTTTATTAAGTCTAGTGTTTTAGCTCTTGGCTTTCTCGAGGGCTAGATTAAATTATGAGGGAGCATCATCTTGTTAGTCTCGGCTTATTTTTATTAAAATATTATCTGGGTAGTAAGCCACTATGGAGATTTTGCCTCGTTTAGTTGTTTGAGCATAGAAGATTATACATAATTTGATTATGTATAATGTTGTGTTAAAAGTAACTTGAAAATAATTTTGAGTTTTATTAAGTTTCGTTCAATAATCTATCTTATCTATAGAGGGTGCAATTGAAGTCATGGGCATTATTTTAAACTAAGGCACTACTCACGATACTTATTGCATTAGGGCTACTAATACGCATTTTTATGGTTTTCAATACTTGCATTAACAATATTTTTTATTTGCGTAATATTGGCCTTAATGCAATAAGTACCGTGAGTGCTTCAATTGCACCCATCCTGTATATATAAAAATGAAATGACGTTTGTTAGTCTCACTAAAACTCGAGAACGGCTGGACTGATTTGGCTAATTTTGGTTTTGAAATATTTGTACAAGCCCAAGGAAGGTTTAAAAGGTAAGTAAGGTAGGGTAGGGTAAAGTAGGTAGGTAGGATAGGGTAGGTTAGCGGAGGTAGGTAGGGTAGGTAGGAAAAATTGCATTGCAACGCATTTACGGTATCTATAGCTAGTTGAACACAAACATGTGGTCACCGTTTTGTAGTATTCTCAATTCAATTTCAAACAAATCATATTTTGACTAACAATATAACTGAAGCTAAAAGATCCTCGGCTGCCTGACGAATGGCGATCCAATAGATAGAGATAGAAAATTATTCGTAGGTATAACAAGAATTAGTCGGTGCTAACCGTCGGCTACATAAAAGGCTCCGCTCACCATCCTAAAGGCTGTTATTCCGTTTTATTTCGTCCTCAAATTCGCTCCCAGCGCCCGCCGCCACTTTATAACTGAAGCCTTTTTATTCGACTTGTCAGTTTTTTTAAACGAAATAGATGAAAAGAAAATATCTACTGTTATGTTCGGTCGATGAGCTGGCAACCCTTTTTGCCGGCGGCGGTGGCGGAAAGTGGTCACAACGGCTGTTTTTTTTTAATTTTTTTACTAAGGGTCTGTAGGTAGGTACTATTTCATGCCTGTTCGTGGATTTTTTTACGAGCTACTGATTTTTCGTCGTACTGTGTTATTACTTTAAATAAAGAGTATCAAGACAAAAATAAATGAAAGTGCCTATCACTACATAGTATAAAACAAAGTCGCTTTCTCTGTCTCTATATCCCTATGTATGCTTAAATCTTTAAAACTACGCAACAGATTTTGATGCGATTTTTTAATAAATAGAGTGATTGAACAGGAAGGTTTATATGTATAATAACATCCATTGAATAGTGGAGAAATACTGTTAACGTGTAATTTTTGAGTTTTCTAATGTGATGTCGTAAATAATTACATTTTTTCCGCTTACATTGCAAACGCAGGTTGAACCCTACGAGATTTATCAAAATAATGTACTAAGTATTGTGCACATTGAAAAGGTCTACAGAAAACTACGGAATGGTATATGTCTATCTCTTATGGATATCCCACAATAACATTTTTTTGTCATTTATTTTGTTTTTCAGCATTGCACCCGTGCGAAGCCGGGGCGGGGTCGCTAGTATTGTCATAAAATTATAGATTCCACTAAAGATCAAGGTTCTAGCGGTATATCCAGTACTACCGCAGCCACTTACACAATTGAATAACCTAGTCTTTGCTTATGATACGATAATCCTTCCTCGCTTAAACATTTCCCAGTCTTTTTACTTTTATTATAAGGGGAAACTTTATTTTTAATTCAAGATTTTCTTGAACATTCATTTTTAAAGAAGATTGTGACGAATTCTATATACGAATTCTATAGTTTACCTCAAAAGCTGGATAAAGAAAAGATTTAAGGAAATCTGTTCTACAAAATTCTCAATAGTTTTCTCTGCTTTATAAAATCTTTAAGAATATAAATCTTTCCGCCATAACACCCAGATTAAGTATCAAATAGGAGGACCCAAAAAATAACGGCTTTTTCTAAAAAATAAGTTGTCCCGCGTATTTGCGACCGCCATCTTGGAAGTCTAGTCACGCGCTAGTGAAGGGACATCTCCACAATACGTCGACAAATATTTCAAAGGATTATTCACATGGATTCATTTTATTACTGTATTGTGTTTTTTGCGTTTTATGGCCTTTGTTTTGATTTCAGTTCTGATTTTTCGTGCAATTTTTGATGAAGATGTCTGTGTGTTTTGTGTAAATAACATTTGACATTGGTTATTTGATAGTTTATGAAAATATGAGAACATAGCTTTTTGTACATGTGGCTAAAATAGTCGACATGCGACGAGAAATTATGAATATGTATTTGTGTAACTTTAGTAAACAATGAATAGCCACAAAAGACAGTTTTACTTGTTAATAAAGTTACTTCACATTACAAGCGACGTCGTGTGCAATTGTAAGCGTAGAACTTTAAATTGGACTTTAGACGTTAACAAAACTAGTTCGAGTCGACTGTGTGCTCTGCCCCTAATTGGAATACTGTTTGTTTTCACTTATTTACTCTGTGATATTGTTGTCGAGTACTGTGTTTGTTATTTATTATACAAAAGCACTCATTCTCCTTTATATTTTATTATGAAGGTATACTTTTTAGTAGACTTTCAAGAATTGTTTGCGAAAGGCAGAAAATTGGTTTTACATTTCTTTTGCTACAGAAATCTCAAAGGGTATTAAAAATTCATTGTCTGTCATGTCAACGGAGAGGGATTATTTTAAATATAAAGCGACTTTCGACGTTTTATGGTGTCGTTCCAGAACCGACACCGATTTCCAATTATCTTTTTTAATGAAAAGGTTTTACAACACTGGCCTATTGCCATCCTTCCTACGGCAAACTGAGTTTTGGTCTGAGTTAAAACTGCAGGACGTAAACCATAACTGAGAAATTGTTAAATGAACCATTTCATGTCTAGTTTGACTTTCATAAATTTTTTCAAATTTTTTATCGATTTTCTTTCTAAACTCCTATTAAAAACTCACCTTATTATAATTAAATTCGTCGAAGCTTATACAAACTTCTCAAATAATTTAATTTAGCTACCATCATCAATCTGTGGCGAAAAAATAATGATAATTGATCAAAGTCCCGCGACGTGGCTCCATCAATCATCCACCATTATTATCATCCGGTGGCTCGTATCGTGAAATACGTGGGGTATTTAAGTAGACAGGGTGGTGTTTGTAGGACGGTCAATGTGTGCACCTTTAGTGAGCGTATCATTTATTACTTCTTAACAGTTTTAGGACAGCGCCATCTGTTTTTTGAGATTGTCGTTTTTGTTTTTCAATGTTGAAGTAGATACCTACTTCTTGGATACAGATTCTTTGCACAATATGACGTGTGATCACAAATAGTTGCTAACAATTAATGTAATCATAATTATAATCACTTGAACCGTTAAGTGAATCTAGATCTTTTAACTTACTATTTAACACCTGCATTGCAGTTTGTAAAATCTGAATATTACCTGAAACAAGAAAGACAGAGAAGTTAGTTAAACATTCTACATGGAGATAACTGAAATAAAATGCGAAGCTTAAGTGACATTTTCTTCTTGTTGGATAGTGTGGATGTTGCAATGGGTACGCACAGCGACCTAAACCAGTTTATACGGTTTATATTATATCTCTCTTTGTATGAGAAATCTAGAAAACGAGGCCATGATATACTGGGAAATGTACAGCTTGATGTGTGTTATAGAAGTAATAAAGGCAGTGCCAAAATATATTACCCATTTACCTTTCAGTCTCTCATCCCCAAACGAAAGTTAAACGAAACGTTTTTATAGAACACACTAAGGTTACGTCACGACAAAGGGCCGGCCACTTGTGTCCGAGCCCCGTGGCGTGGCGCTCCCCCGGGATATGAATAGAAATATTGTATTCTTTTGTCGTCTAAGTGCGTCTCCTAGGGCCCGCCTTTTGGAAGAAACTTGAAACTTATATGTAATGAGAATAGTGTCGAAGAAGTTTTTGAAATATTGTAATTTGGAACTGGGCATACGGGTTTCTTACACTACATTTTTTCAGAACTTTTGACAGGAAAATTGAGCACGACAAAACATGAAGAGACTAGCATCCGAAAAAAGACTAGAGTATTTATTTAGTTCTGTTTTTTTTCCTTTATAGACAGTTTTAGATTCATCAAAGCTCCACTAATGTCCATTCTCAATTTGATTTCAAAGTCAACTTTCCTGCATGATCATCCTCAGCAAACAAACAAACACCATCTATCTCCAACTAGCTCCAACCTCGCTAAATGAGAGTGCGTACACTTTGCGCGCACCACGCATTGTGGTGCACGTCATCGTCGTGACGTCACGGGCACGACTCAAAAGACCGCTGTTGTTCGTCCGTCTTGTGGAAATACTCCTTAAACACCGCGAGATTGTCAACTGTTTAGTCATGTGAGGGATGCTTTGAAGTGTACTTGTGACTTTGTTTGGAGCAATTCCTTGCTGTGATTGCGACGACTCATTTTAAGATATTTCTGTCGTGTAGGAGAGAAATCTCTTGATTATTTAAATTGAAAATTACTTTGATTTGCAGCCATCATTTACAGGTAACAAAAAAGTCCTTCGAGTAAACGTGAAAAATATGAAAACAACATGGAAAACGTTAGCACGACACAGAGACAGGAACAAGACAACTCACAAATCATATTTCACAACTCTACACCCGCAAAAAATGGCAAAAAATCCGCATTGTTGATGCCCAAAAATGTCTCCTATTTAAACACGCCACGGAAATAAAGCTCAGGAACATTTCCGCGATGAATCACCGCTGTCCGGTAGAGGGCGCTATCTTAAACAATTACCGTCCGAAAGCCGGCGGTGTCCGGACTCTGGGATCCGGACAAAAATGCATTAATATTGCACGCCTGGTATGATGTATGGACTATTAGCGGAACATGAAATATTCAAGACGGACAGGTTTAATTTTAGATGTAGAAAGGTGCATGTTCGTTTAGTGTATGGTGTGTAGAGTTAATTATTTAATTGTGAGTTAATTTTCCCTTTGTTACCATGGTCATTAATATATTAAAAGTTTCGTTTGTTAAGTTATACAAAAAGGTTTACTTTCTGTAAACTAATCCGAAGTCGGACCGATTAATAATAATTTTGAATAGTTTGATGCGTAATAAATAACCCAACCAGTCTGTAAGAATGAAAACATGTACCCAAGTTTGTTCAAGAAATTCTAATTAAATATACGAGTAACTATTTTCCTTATATTTACTTGAATAAATTCGTTTCAGTTTAAAATGAATGAACAACTAAGAATTAATTTTCCCCTACAATTTCATAACAGAATGAAAGCCAAAGTTGTCACGGCGCAAAATATAACAGTTTCCGTGTTGAGGAGTGAACAATGTGACTGAGGAGGGGGAGGGGGCAGGAGGGAACTGTTTCTAAGAAAATACAACGTTTAGAAGAGTTTCATTGCGTCTTTGTTATCCTCACTCGAGGCGAGTTTGTTGGAAAAAAAAGAAATATTCGAGGAGAAAATTGAAAACTTTGTATACGAGTAGGTAGATACTGTTTAGTTCGTGGAAACTCGTAACAAAATGAGTATTATTAAGTTGCTTTTTATAGAGCTGGAATTGTACTTAACTTTAGCCTAAATACATACTTTTTAATATCTAAGGGCCGGTTTTTTCAATCGCCAGTTAAATTTTATCCGACGAATAAGTTTGTCATTCTGACAGTTTTTGTATGGACGCTCTGTCAAAACGTCAAATTTACTCTTCAGATAGAAGTAAGTTATCTCATTATTGAAAAATCGGCCCTTAATACTTAAACCCACGTAGGTAATTATAAAAGCGGGGTAATGTTACAGTCAGAAGTAAGTATTTACTTCAAATTTGGTATAACTTTACTCCGGTATATGAAGGTGCACGGACCTATCAATTGACGAAAACCACAGATCTGTAACAAGGGGATGGCCAAATACGCAGGAAGTTAATATATTAATAAAACATGCTATGGCTAACCGAAGTACCCAATAACCGATCTGCGATAACTTCAAAGATCGACTACTCGATCCATTACCATTACCAAGGGTGAACAACCTCTTGACATAAGAAGGTAGCGCGCAATGTGACGCGAACAACGTAAACAGTCGTACAGATCACACGAGCCCCCGGTCTACCCACACGGTAGGGTTTACAAACACACAAATGTTTATATTTAGACAAAACACACCCCGTGCGACCCGTGTCAACCGTGCGAGTGCACAGTGCGATACTCGCGCTTGTGTTTAATCGTTTATAAATATAGACATTTTTAATTCTGAGGGTTTAAAGTCTGTTTTTGTAAGCCGAGTTTTATTTTGTGAACATTTGGGTTTACCTGCTCATGTACCTGTATGTAAAACAAAGAGCTCTTAAAAAATGAAAACAGATGTTTACAACAGAATATAGGCAGCTTGTACTTTTGTGGTATTCCCATCAGATTTTATTTTTTTAACTGCACATGCTTTTTACATCTTCTAACGCAGGACTTAAAAACACTGAAAACATCAACATTAACAAGTAGCAAATCGAATCATCACACAGTAATTAAAATTCCTGCCGGTAATTTCCTATTCTATTATGAAGTAAATTGTGCACGTTGGCGGAAAATAGCAAACCTATAGACGAGCCAAATTGAAAATGTCCCTTTTATACTACCAATCCGTTATCCTGGTTTACCTTCCGTCAGATAAAAATAACAGTGACTCTCTGAAACCCAATTAGTCAACAAAGCTGTCAAAGTGACGTGACCTTGCAGTGACGTCAAATTGTCGCCAACACTGAATTATTCAACAACCCACGCGACGAAGATGGCGGTTAATTTATTTACACTTTTATTCCTTCAGCAAGACAAAATAACAAGTTATTTTTGTTTTGAAATAAATAATAAGGATCTGTAAATTCATCACAATTGGCCACAACAATTATTTAGTACCCTATTCAATAAAACATATTTTCATCGTAAATGCTTCACCTCAAGCAACAAATCAAAACACGCGGCATTTAAACAGTGGTAGTACCATTAGTCAGTGGATATCGATCCGCTGTGTAACATCGCACACTGTCCGGACCCGGGTTCCGTACTGACAAACTGATAGAGCTTATGTACAGGGGCCTTACCATGACCGTTAACAAAACAATCTTGTTGCAGGAACGTTTTGTTTCAAGCTTACAATCATATTACTTTGTTTGGTACCATGACCTCCACAAAACAATATTGTTTTACTCCTGCTAAAGAACGAACGATTTATAATTGGTCTATTCCCTGCTATCACATGGGAGAAACAACTAGCAATACAAACAGTATAGACTCTTTCACAAATAAGCTGTCCGAATCGGCATAGTATTGAAGCCAAATATACCTTTATAAGTAGTAAATTTCATAAATAGATATAAATGTTATAGATTTGCGTTAAAATAGCTGGAAAACCACTAAATAACTTATCGTTATCACTTAATGGGTTTCGGTACATATTAAACTAAAGTTTTAAGATGGACTAAAGCTCACCACGTAAGTGTTATTAACTTGTCAGAATCACTGCATTTAATTGTTGGTGTTATTGAAGCAAAGTTTTTGTCAGTAAAAATAATAATTATTTTTTAGGGCATACATTTCGAAAAAAATTGTCATGCTTGTTGGGTAGCTGCAACAAGAGATATTAAAAGACAAGCACTTCAAGTTATTAGCAAAGCTGCACTGAAGTCGGTGGATTCTGAAAATATTGAAATGGGATATCCATCAGATGCTGTGATTTCTGAAGTAAAGACCTAGGTAATTACCTAAGATTAACTATAAGTGATTTAAAAAGATTTGCATTATAATCCTACCAATTAAAACAAGCACAGTCCTATAATGGGAGCATGTGCGAGAAAGTGGTACCTACCTACAGTACAGTGTAGAAATAAGATATGAATTAATAGAAGATTTACTCTTAATATTAACCCATAGCAATTATTTTGCTAGGGCCAGAATTAAATCACGATATGTGTGGGCAGCAGGGCATATCAAACATATTTACTGATAAGTAGAGAACAAAATAGGGCAAATTCTTTAGAGAGAATAATTGCTTATTATTGTAATTGCATAGTGGGAAATCGTACAGTAGGGTGCTGTGCTCACACCATGATGGATGGTCTTGTGTATAATATAAATTAGAATGATAAATAAATATATATTTTAAACTTAAATCTTTGACAATTTAATTTATACAACCTCAATTTCAGCAACCTAAAAAAAAAATCTTTGTCTTCAAGTAATCAAAGACGGAATTAAACTACGCTGACTATTGTGATTAGCACATGTCTTCTCAGATAAATGACGCAATAATCCAGTTTTGTTTGAGAAAGGCAGCTTATTTAAAAGCCCTTAAAACATCCTAAATGGACGTACAATTAAACTATCTTATTCTACAAACACAATATGCAAATCCCATGACACACCTACCCTTAAATAACTCAACACACCCTAAACACACAACCTTCTTAACTAAATACATTACGCCGTCTCCTGATTATTCTCTTTAGCTTTACGTCTCATAAAAGTTAACTTGGCACCACTTACAAGTGCTTCGACACCGAAAGATGGTACAGTCAGAGACATTAATTGTTCAGTATGTAGAAATCACTGTATTATGTAGAATTAGTCCCTGGTCCTAGTTTAGAGAGACACGAGTTGACCCCTAACCCGTATAATCACGTAGTGTGAAAAATCTGCTTAACAATACAATTCTGTGACTGTATGCAGGGCAAACACAGTCCGCGGCGCTTCATAAATAAATGAGTGCACGGCAGAGTGAACCAAGTACTCGAGCATGCAGCGAGAGAAGGTGATTATGTTTCATGCATGGATTGTTTTGAGTGACAGGTTAACGTGGTGCTTGTCTAAACGTGTTGATTCATTTAGAGCGTGCTTGCGCCAAAAACAAGTAAATACTACGCTAAACATATTAAAACAAACTGTCATCTTTAAACGTTACAGAAACAGAACGACCTTTTCCATACGTGAAACGATAAACACATTTGATGATCAGTGGCGCAAAGGGGGCATAACTCATTAAGTAATGGTTTTGCTGTTGTCTTGATTTACTGACTAATAAAATTAAAGTGATCAATCGAGAAGAAGCTTATTTGTTTGCAATAAAAAATCTACAACTAATCAACAAAACAATGCGACTAACCTTAATGAAACCGCAAGAAGATTACTAGTTTGTAACGGCCCGTAATTCTACCAGCATGAGTAGTCCAATTCGCCCAAAGTCCCCAATACAAGTAGCGACAACGTCCCCAATACAAAGGGCTCGAAATAAACATTCTTTGTGGGGACATTAGTGTAGTGGAGGCTTTTATGGGCTAATGACGCCGCGGATTGATGGGATCGGCCGAGTTGTGGGGAATGGTATCGATATAGTGTTATCGAATGGTTATTATAGGTTATTTTGTATTATTTGATGTGTGTGTTCAGGGTGTTGTAATTTTACTTTTTATTGATTTAGCTTTATTGTAATCGGTATTTAGATTGGCTTGGCTTAGTATCAAAAAATAATTTATCCTACTGCCAACAAAAATAAAATTCCACTGCAGATGGTATAACAACCGAACTTTGCTTTATACACTACCATGCATATAAAAAAAAAAGTTCAATAATTTTAACGTCTCACTTTCACCCATACTAAAACAAATACTTATTGAAGCAGGTATCGACGCGCTCCCACCCCTAGGGGTACAGGCATACAATCAGGGCGCGATAGGGTGGAAGTGACTTCTCAATCATGGGCGGGTTCGGGAAAAAGCGCCATATTTCCACGTCGGCAGCACGGAACGCACTGACCGACTCAATGGCAGTTTGTTCAAGTTCGGGTATGAAGGTTTTGAGTCAACTTTGTTTAGGAGTGACTTTTTAATGTTGTAAGAATACGCACTGTTTCGTTTGTATTTTTTGCGAGATTTTCACAAAGAACTTTGAGGGAAAAGTTTACTTAGTAAGAATTATAATGGGTTTCTTATTTGATATAGTTGCTTTCCAGCATTATTGAGAATCTTTGAAGCCGAGACAGATTGCAGACCGACATTTTTTTACAAACGTTGAGTGCACTGGACACTGCGGGATACAGTGCAGGTTGTCCGTAGACATCGGTTTAACCAAGCTTTCACTGAATGATCAAAATACTTATTATGTTACGTATGGCCATTACTATCTACAAATGCCATTTGGAGAAGTATTTCAGTCTACATTAACACACTAAATCTAGGTTGACAATTACTACAGCAAGCAATACTAGCCGTTAATTACCAATCCACCAATCAGACCGACTCATCACTTTACGTGTCTCTGGAACACCAATCATCTTCGCTCGTCATGTCGCAGCGTCAGCGGTAATCACAGTGCATGTCGTGATTGGCTGTTTCTGCGCCAATTAGCGAGCGCTGATTCAGGAGCTATATCTTTGAGAGATTAGTAAGGAAATCTGATGACGTTGTTGTTGTATTGGAGGTAAGCAGAGGTGGTAGTGGGTGGTCAATTTATTTGTAAAGACATTTCAAGTAGGGGTATTGCCTAACACGCTTACAATCTTGCGATAGTAAGCGTGTTAACATTTTGACAATTTAGGATTAAAGATATTTATTCTCAAAAAAGATACAAAGTCACTTACATGAGAACATCATCATCATCTGCCTAGCCTTTTTCCAAACTATCTTGGGGTCGGCTTCCAGTCTAAGGATGCAGCTGAGTACCAGTATTTTACATGAAGCGACTGCCTATCTGACCTCCACAACCCAGTAACTGGATAATACGATACCCCTTGGTAAGACTGGATGTCAGACTTTTTGCTTCTGACTACTCGTAACGACTGTCAAAGATCTACAAATGACAGCCGGGACCAACGGCTTAACGTGCTTTCCGAGGCACGGAGGAAACTCGGTATGTAATTATGGAACTTACATGAGAACAATGCTTAAAATAAATGATATTTATAGTTCGTCACAGACATCACGGTAGCAATTATTATATTATGATACATCTATCCAATGAATTCAGATTTTAGGAAGGGTGTTGTTTGTAATCAAATATTCAGCTAATAGAGTTTTGAATGCATTGAATAAGTTTTAATTTTAAGTCAATGACGTTAATACATGAAGGCATTTTGCTGTACAATTGTGCTCCTTTTTTTATTAAACTTTTTTCACATCTTCGGCAAAATCAATTTAGACAACATTCATTGCGCGATCTACACTAACGAGAAGATGAGTTTTTCAAATACCTTAAAATTGAAAAACTAATCTTAGCAATAGTGATTGAAATAGTTTTGCACAATTAGTGTGGGTGTCCTTAGGCTACTATTTGTTGATCCAATGAAAAATTGTGGAAGACACAATAAATAATTATGAAGGGTTTAAATCAATCCGTATCGCGAAGCCGAAGGGCACTTGTTCTCCCCGTGATTGCAAACATTTTTTTGTTCTGGACCATATCTGGGAACCTTCTAGTTACGGAGATATTGAAGGTCGAAGTTCCAACTTTTACACCTTTAAAAAAAAAGTACGAGTTAAAACTTTACTTTTAATGCCTTCATGACCTGTTTCCTAGTTATCGCATCCATCAGCACAATGTTTTGAGCGGGTTACATTGAGTTTTACTGTGTTTTGGGGTGATTTTTAGCCCAAAAAAAATCGTTTCCCAGCAATAATTTTTACGTAGAGTTACTTAGTTTGATGTGCAGAATGCTTGGTTAACGGCTTCGTGAAGCGTCTGTTAACTCCTTTTATATTAGGTAAGCACGCAACCCTAGCAACAAGCCTTCTTGCTATCTTTACACAACCGACCCCCATGTTTTAGATAGTCTACAATATTTAATTCTAAACTAAAACGAATAAAAAGAGCTAATAATATATGCCTGCAGTCGATACAGTTAATTGGAAATGTCAGTACAAGCGAGTATGCCGCGATGCTGCGCGCTTTGTGACTGTCTCATAGATGAGGCAGAAAAACAGACTGGCAGAGGGAAATGAAATGCAGAAGCATTGCAAAGCAGTAAGTTTTTCCTATGTTATACAAGTATGTTTAAAGTACCAAAACTAACACAGTATAAGAACGTTTTATTGACTAACATAACGTCACGCTTTTAATACCCGAAGGGTAGGCAGAGATGAAGTAGGTACCTAATAGTATACCCATAGTTATTTCGCTAATTATGTTATTTTTGAATCACAAATCTAGACTCTGTGGCTGCTACTGAGGAATGCTTAATGGGAAAACCCAATAATAACACTTTGGCCGAACCTGTTCAGCAGTGTTTGCGACCACTTGACCGACAGTGTTAATGTTTGTTGTCAGACTGGGTTCGATACGGGTGCAGCAGAAGTATCAAGATTATAATTCGGGAGTAGTTAATACAAACAGTTAATAACAATAGGCCTAATAATCGCCATCTAATACACGTCGTACCTATCAAATTAACATTAAAATGAGGTAGTACGACAACACAGCCTGTAACCCTACGGAAAATATGAATTATAGGACAAAGTTTTAACCCCACCATATCTGTAAATCACATCACAACTAATCTTGGTGCGTTCGAATAGTTTACCGCTAAGATATGGAGGGTTTGTCAGTACCAGCACCTAACATGGCCGGGTACTATCAGACGGAGGGTCAGATTCTACCGCTTGCGTCTGCTGCATATATCTATAACCCAGTATAAACCGGTTTTAACTGTTGTAAACCACATCGCGACTGCGCGGGGAGCTATAATGGAAGGGGAGGAACGGGCGAAATGGACGCGATATATAATACATATTGGTGTGTTTAGTTATTTATGAGGATAATGTTTTAAGGGAAGATTTATACAAATACGCGGTGTGCGGAAAAACGGTTACTAAAATAATTGGCTGTAAAAAAGAGGTAGTTGGTCTGCCTGTAGTCCGCCGTACAACAAACTAACGTCAAATTAATACGTCCACCAAAACCCATTTAACAACAACCACAAATCCTCAAAAACTTATAAACACTTAACCTATAAATAAGGTGCAATTTTCTCCCCATTGCAGTACTATACAGTTTGGTAGGAAAGCGATTAATAAGCCGGGTCGTGGGTCGTGGGGCACAGAGCGAGCGGCGCGATAGATATGCTAATCTAGTGTTTATGGCAGCGGTCACGCGACCCCTAATGGCGGGGGCTGGCTACGTGTATGTACCCACTAATTGGGCATGCTGTCTGCGATTGAGGAATTGGGGGCTGTAACGTAGTATCGGATATACGGTTTCGTGTGTCGTGAAGCGGCTTCGAATATGCCATAAATTTTAGTCTTCAATTCTGTTGGTGTTTATGAATTTTTGAAGACGGGCGTCCTTGTCAAAGCTAGCCGAGGAGATGCTGGCGTGACGAACTGGACTCATTCTTGCCGGATCAGCCGAGAAAGATGAAACATAGTAAGGACTGGAGGAATGTGTGAGTGACTTTTGCCAAACAATGGGCATAATGAGTTAACAAACAACAAAACTAATTACTATGCTTTTCATGTCATTGCTTATACGAGAAGAAGACATGCGCCGACCCCAAATTAATTGGGATAACGGCAAGATAATGACGGCATTGTTTATACCCTACAAACAACGATATTTTAAAAGATTAACTCAGATTAAAAACTAATGATGACTAAAAAAAACAACCTGAAAACGAAAAGTTATGTCAGCTGCAGCTACAAACTACAATATACTGCGACCCTGGCAGACCGCTATAAATCCTCATAACCAGCATCACCCAGGCAGGGAAACACTGGCCCATTACGAACGCTAGAACAGCACAAATTGACTCCACCCGCGATCAAACCGTGTTCTAGTGCGGGCAGTAAATAAAAACGCAGCTAATAGGGTCCGTGTGTGCAGTATTGCACTACACCACAAAGTAGGTAGATACAGAAGACTTACTTCTCGAGATGCGCGAACACGATGAACAAATGGTGGGTTATACAAGGAATTGAATAACCTCGTCCTATCACTCGTTATATTTGTTCCGAGGTTTATCACGCCTCTATAGTAAGTGAAGTGTTTTGTCTATGTGTCTTTTAAGCTCATACAAATTCAACTTAGTATATGAAGAAAAAAATACCTTTGAAAATACACTTTCTCTTTCTTTTATAAGACATATGTAAATGCACAGCGAGATTAATGTAGACGTTCTAATGGAAACAAAACTTGCTCACTCAAAAGGATGCAGAAAAATTAGTTGTTTAGATAATAATTGTAATGTGAATGATAATAGTTACAGTAGAAATACTGTCCAGCATTAGCTATCATTATGAGAATTAGTCAGTTAAAAGTACAATAGGAATAAAAGTCCCTACTGCGAGTAGTTACTGATTGTTCACACTTTTTTTCTATTTAAGCGTCAACTTACCTCACTATTGTCTTAAGTGGGCCTTCTCACCCTTCATTTCATGCAATAGGGTCGACGCGGCGTAAAGTATAGCTCTAGAGTTAATTGCAGTTGCGTTGTGCGCAGTGTTAGCCGCGTGCACGTGGCGGACGTGAAAATTTAATCAGGTGGAAGGTGGCTGTGAGGTGCTTTGAAGTAAGTTAGGAAATTATTTAGGAGTTTTGTTGGTTGTTAATGATACTAATAAAGAAATTATGTATTTCAATTCAATGTAAAAACGCTTCAACGTTTTGTTTTACTATGACAGAGAACTTCGTCTACCAACACTTTTAGAAAAAGTCAAAAAAATAATTTATGCTTTTTACTTTGACGGCGGAAACTATACTAGTAACGCATTTTTCAACCTGTGTTTATTTAACAAATAACAAAGCTTCCCTTCACCCTTGACCCGTTCAAACTAAATCACAAAATATCTCTACGTACTACGGTCCTGTGATCCACTCGACCCGAACCCACCCCTTTTAAATATCGCCACCATTTTCGTCTGTCTGGTTGGAAATAGCCGCACTTACCCCTGAACTTCGCAGGTGGGGGTGGCAAATGTAGCGTAGTATTGAATTTTTATTAATACTACCCTCTATACAATAGAGTTTTTAATGGCGCAGACGGACTTTAGTTTACTATTTCTGTGTGTTTTTGTGAGTAATAGACGAGTAGTGTTTCATTTTGTTTCGTGCGAAGTGTTTTGGTAGAGTTTGTGCGCACGTATTGTAGTTGAATAGATTTTGTAGATTGCAAACTTTACACTATTTTCTCTTACCGCTTTTTACTATTTCAATTTCATTCATTTTATAGAAACGTTTATTCCTGAATATTTCTTATATATTATGGTAGTAATAATGTTTTTTTTTATGTTGAGTTTTAAATCTAATTCATACATGATGTACATGTACGAAGTCTACCCTAATGTACCGTATGTCCCTGTTTACCCTGCTCTCCCCAAAGCCCCCACTTGCGTCGGATTTGTGTCCGCATGTTATTAGCCGTTGGGATGGCTTTTAAATCTTTAACATTCTGCACCAGGTGTTAGAATGAGTTCCAGTCTGCATTGAAAATTAAACTACTTAAAACTTGGCTTCTATCATTTTTTGAGAGCGTTTGAATAACTGTTTAAGTTTCATGATCACGTAACAGTAAATTATTGGCGTTACCATAATTGTTAGAATTCATGGTCGAAGGAATGAAAACGGTCACCGACCGGAAAATTACTGTGTTCTTGGTCTGACTAGTGCAAAGATTTCAGAGTGTTCACATATTATTTAAATCTGGCTTGAGTACTACCAAAGTACAGAATACATTGTTTCCTAATGCAGAAATCTCCATGTCAAACAATTAATGTTGTCAATGTCCGTCACACGTCACCCTTCACTGGTCACTGGTCCCCCGCGAGTGACGTAATGACACAAAATGGCGTCGTTTACCGCGCTGTCAGATTAGTGTGACCAGTCACATTAACGCGAAATGTACGAAATTGGGGTTTTTTAATTTGAAGGGTCTGTTAAGAGGCAATGTTTGGGTAATAATATGTAATACTAGCTATGTCTGTGTATTTTGTTATTAAAATGAAATCCGCGTCAAAAATTCAAGACAGGCCGATCAAAATTATCAACAACAAAAAATATAAACAACCAAAAAATATATGAGTGTTTCAGAATCAGTCTTTTCATCTTTAAAAAAAAAACACAGCCATTCTAAAGTCTAGACTTCCTATCTCCACTTAAAAACTAAAATAATAAATCAGGACGATAACAGAATAACTACTAGACTAGAGCCACAGACTAATTCTTTTCGCTCACACCCGACTGCGTTACAGCCGGTATAACAATGGTTCGCATACAGAGTGTGCCCGTGTTGGCACTTTACAGCGTTGCTGGCGTTTATAAGCGTATGCTGTCGCATTCTACTTTAATATTGCAAGCAGACTATCGCAATATCTCCTGTACTTTGTGATTGCAGACAACCGTGGCACGCGGGTCATATTGGTTAGCACTTGGGAACCGAGATTTAAAATTGTGTGGGGATAAATGTTGTATATTATGTGGTGTGCAAGTTTTTCAGGAAGATTTTTTTATTTTTGATAAGGTATGTAAATTGCAATAATTGCTTGAATAAACAAGGGCGAATTGACAGAACAAAAACGTCGAAAGCTTCTGTGCAGCTATGGTTACAGAAGCTTTAGGCGTTTTTGTTGAGGTTACTTTAACCAGGGATCAATTTAAAGTCGGCATTTCATCCGTCATGGTTTATTTTAACTGCAAAACTTCATTTAAACTAATCTTACACTTTCACCTGAAGTTATACATTTAATTTATGAAAATACATGATAGAACTTGAGCTATTTACTAGCTCAATTAAATTTTCACGCTTTTACAAGACGATATAATCAGCAAATAAAAGTTTTTTTTTTTCTCTAGAGAGAATAGCGGATTTATCTTAAAGCACAAAAGGTGTCGAGTTTTTAATTCAACACCGTGTACACGAGAATAACTTGCATTCAGTAAAAGCGCGAAGTTCTTTCAGTAGAATGTCTTATCTTAGTGTAATTTTATTCCAAGTACTATCTCAGGGTAGTTTGTAGGGGGTTGAAACAGGTGCAGTCGTGCTGTTCACACAATTTCTGTGTAATATCATTTTATTTGTAAGAATAAATGGGTTGTTCATGGAAGTAGTACAATTTAAAACCTGACAGATGTTCTGGAAGGTTGATAGAAGATAGTTTCCACACAGACCTTAACAATTTATCTATGCGAGGTGTTGTTTTGCATGCTCGTCAAATTCAAGGCGATAACTATGGTAATGATTCTCGACCCGAATCAATAATAAAATGGGTAGGTTTCTTTTTTTTTCTTGTTACGGAAATCGGTAAGTGTGATCCACCCGTGTTTTAAACGCGGCCTGTCTGATCAGACGGGTCGCGTTTTTAAACGTTTATTCAACAATTTCGTATTCCCTAAACCACGTTATGGGGTTTCAAAATATACTAGTCGTGTTGAGTATTCAAAAATACTGACAATTTTAAACAACGAAAAAACAGTGTTTTTTAATAATTAACGAGGTATCGTAATTTATATTGATTATTAATGTCTTTTGTGACTGTATCCTGAATTTTGGATGCAAAACACGACTTGTATATTTTCATTGAATTTGTAGGTACTTAATTGGGTAAGCTGCCATAAATATTAGTTTACTTTTTTCTAACCAATTAACACATATTTACTTAGACAGTAGTACTAAGAGAGTAGATTAATAAGAAGAAAAGACACCACAAAAATAATAAACGACGACAAGAGAATGTTTCCTAAAATAACTATTTTTCATTCTATTGTGCCAGTTCCTAAACAAAGGACGTATTTGTTCCCCACTTCTCAGTACCAGAGAGCCACTACGGCACAGCATAGTTACCGGTACAATACTCAGCATACCGATTGCATTACCCACAGATAAGTCCCGGATTTGCTCCCGAATTGTTTCGTATCGGAAATAAAGGGAAATGCGACGAAGGTTATTTGTTTGTAAAGTGTACGTAATACTTCGTCGAGAAAAATGCAAAATGTTCAATATCCCTATGCTTTTGTTGTCGCTGAGAGATAGGATTGTATGGACAGCGATATCGATGGAAATCTATTGAAAGTTTATAACTGGGGTTTATTATTTGAAAACAGGTCTGAAAGGATGGTTGTTCTGAATTTTCTTATTGATATTTCTACTACCAAAACTGACGCATGATTAATACCCAGTGAGAGTACAAATACAACAGAGGAGATTGGGGTGGAACCAGTAGTTGATCAATGCAATCATAACTGTGAAGCTATCAGTATCGCACCAAATCAACACAGCATCATAATCAGCAGCATAACGATTTCAATCACAACCGCGGTGCTGACCAAGATAAGCTCGTCAAGTTACCACAAGTATACCTTGATTGGAACTAACTAGCACTCTTGAGATCCAGCTAGCATTTTAAGAACATAAAATATGATTTTTGAATTTCGCTATAAATTAATTTACTGTACATACTCGTGCGTAAATACAAAAAAGCGAGCTTCTGAAAGTCCCGTTTTTCTAAATCTTAATGACTTATTTACGACCATTCGCTGTAGTTTATTTGATTTCAACACTCATTACCTGGTAAAAAACATTTTTAAATATTAAGATGACCTTGCATGATTGCATCTTACACAACAGATTGTTTTATATTTAAACTAGAAACAGCACAGACAGGTAAACTGATTGAGGTACGAACTAATAAATAAACTAAGAAAATTGCAGCCGGGCAAGATAAATAAATATTTGGAGTTTATATAATTGTGGAGCGAGGTGGGTAGTGTAGTTGCTGTAGACATTCTGCGGAATTGAAGGAAAACACGTAACTGTTGCTAGTGCGATATCTGAACACATAAATGTATAGAAGTTTTTAGAGAATTCTCCGTTTGCGTTATATTTCAGCTTTTGTCGTCTGTTTTAATATCTTGGAAACTGAATTAATAGTATTTAAACTGACATCGTCAATAAGACTTCACTTATAACTAATTTATAACGGGATATTTATCATTTTGTTTACACAAATATGCACAATGTTACAAGTAAACATGGTAAATATCCCGCTATCAGTGTTAATGATACTGAATTAATAGTGTTACTAATCGACCATTTTCAAACATGTATAGGAAAGTTAATCGTTAATATACTTGCACTCAACTACTCGTACCAATGCAATGATCAAATGTCAAACATGAAAAAAATCAATACTGAACCATCTCCGTACGCAGCTAGTCACCAAGCACACACCCACATTCATCACTTCCCAATCAACCCTAACTCGCCGCGTCTATCCGCACCACAAACAAGCGCTGCCTACTTCACCCGGACAAACCTAATAATGACGTCGCCCGGGACAACGAGTTTGCATGTATCATAATGCTGTTATCCCAAAGGGCCCTTAATTTGTATGTATCGGTGTTATTTCGAGAAAGGTAAGAAAAATATTTGGAGGCTTGGATATGATAAACAGGTGCCTAAGGGATAGAAGGGCCGACTGGCTTTTGGCTCAGACTTACGGAACAAAAATTTACATTGGAAATGAAATATTTACATGTATGGCTTACGGTGTACGTTCGCGACTTTGTGTGAGATTTTTTCAATTACGACGGGTTTCTAATAAATTTAGATAAGCCCAATTGTCAGATTTGTTTGTATTCTGATTAATTGTGTGTGGAAATAATTCGAACACACCTTGATCGATCTTCTAAAACTATCCTATAACTATCGGTTTTTTTTGCGGTGAAGTGCCCATAATCCATATTGTCAAAGTTTGCCACAAACTCGAGCCTAATAATCTTACACAAAGTAAGGCCCAAATGATTACAATCGTTAGCCAATTTGCTAGATTACTTGTAAAACAAAGTTTCCCACTTTGTCCAGGAGGCAGCGCTGGCGTCACTTCGTCAATAACTGCGCACAATCAAATTAAAAGCACGGCTGTAGGGTTGGGTCGAGTAATTATTTGAATTTCGAATGTCATGGTCGTCCTTATCTTTTTTGTAAAAAGGTTTAGGTCCACTATCAATTGGATTAGGTGCTTTTTGGAATAGTGTAGGAACCTAATGCAAAGACAAAAGCATTTATTCGAAAATTTTAGTTAAAAGGTTGGTTTGTAGGTAAGGGCTAGTTGAAGACACATCTGCTGTTAGTATTTTTTATTAAGAAAAGCTTTTGCTCTTGCCAATTTTAAACCAAAAACTAAAAGGATTTCATGAATAAACCGTAACGAGGTTTCAAGACAAGTTTAAGTTCTATTGGTTCCATGTCAAGCAAAATTATTACTAAAATAAATTAAAATCATCACAAAATTCTTGTCAGCCCTATCATGGCGCTTGTTATCGTCGTAACAACTAATTCTATGGTCTCCTCTCACGCCGAATATTTACCGCCTTTTTAATACCAACTGAAATCGTCAGTTGTTTCAGACTTCCAAAATAGCCCGAGTTTAATTTCATAAAGGGACAAGGGGCGTTCCTTAACTTTTTCTTATGTAAGTAACCGCTTTAGAGGTAACAAAAGAGAGGAGTTCAAATTACGTAAAAGTCTTAGGTAAATGCTAAAAAAAGATTTGTTGTTTTTCCTGTCCTTTCCTGTAAATGAAACAATTTCAGAACGAAGATTCACTTTTGTACGGGAAGGTTCGCTTTTTAACTTTTACTTGAAGCTCCGCAGCCATTTTTATTAAGTTAAGTAGGTATTTTGTACAATGTTGAAGTGAATTGACTCAGTCATTTTGCCTATCATGCCAAAGTAGAATAAAAATATGAGGATCTATTTGTAAAAAATGGTATTAATGCATGGCATGGCATGGCGTTTCGCTTAAAAGTTCAGATCGTAGAAAGAATTTGTAAAACTTGCATGTGTCTACACCCCGGTATTGTACGTAGGTTTCCAAGTGTTATACACAATATACCTACCACGAATCTAAACGTTCCAACTTAAAAAGAAGGTCCTATATCAACATTGTCCCATCACTAGCTATTCAAGTGAAGGCATTTATTTAAAAGTTTATTCTTCACGGACGCAGTGCGGTGCAAGACTGAAGGCTTTTAAAACTATTTTATAAAGTCACTTTTAAAACAATAGTTTTAAAGTGTGACTTTTAAAAGTGTCATTGTGTAAAAACTTTTAAAGCTCGATAGTTTCTCTCTTAACAGTCGATAGCAGTAGTTGAGAATTGATACTTTATCCAGGATCTGTTTTTTAAGATATACATGTATATTTTTACCGACTTATATTTTGAGCAAACAGAATCTTGTGGTGTTTATCGGCTTTGTCAAAAGCTTCATTTTTATAGGTATCACCCTCTATAATACATACATAACGTATTTGCTTTCTTTTTTGTCATGATTTCAGGGATTTTAGAAACCGTGGCCCTTCGCTAAAATCCCCTAAGCCTTGCTGTAAAGACAACACCACATGATTATTTTCGCCAAAATCCTCTCCACGTGTGTGGTTTTACACAATATGGAAAGAAAACTGGTTCATAATACGCGTCCCTCTTAAAATAAACACCGCAAAGTATTCCACGATTTCACGAGTAAAATGAATAATTTCCTCGCAGTCGACTACAAACGCATGGAAACAAAGGTACAATAGAATTAACAAACAGCTTAAATAATCCGTTGAGCTTAGATTTAATTTCAGCTCAAAGCTATTGTTTCGCTAAATTCATTGAGCTCAACTCTGTGTGTCAAAATACACGTGAATAAATACGCTGCAAAGTTTTATTTATTTTGTAAAATATTATATTATGTGGCCGTAATATGAGCTATGTTTTGTGGGCTACTCATTTTGGGCTAAAGTTTTCGAATGAAAATCGTCCGGACGTGACTTTTATTGTAAAACATTTGCGTCATGTTAACTATTGTTATCGGGAGTAAAGTTGACCGTTTATCCTAATCTAAGAATTTCATCACAGCATGATCAGGTAGAGGGGGTAAGGGAGGTTGGTATCAGAATGACTGGATCGCAAGTTGTCTACGTCGCTCTTAGGGGTACTGGCTCCTAAATCTATCAAAATTCATGGAAATTTTCTTAAGGAACAGACTGCATTTAATTTTTACCAGATGCTAGTTCTAGTTTTTAAATAAACTAGCAGAGTACTGAGACCTAATGTAGGTCATGTAAATCTGAATATTTGCTATGTACTAGACACCTGGATCAACTCCTACTACCCTTTTAGTACAAAAAACTAACTTAGTAAAGGGCAATGACCAACTTACTCAAACGAAACTTAGATCACTCTGTACCGAGCGTACAACCACTCCACATCTCATACTTTTCAAATACTACCATAACACAAAGTGGGGATGCTTCTCTTAACTTACTGCCACCCCCGGAATTCTTGACATTCATAAACTTGGCTCAAATGGTCCCCTTCTAAGGTTCTATCCGATTAATTATTAACTAAGGACCCCTAAATCCCGTTGTGTCTTCAGCGGGTTCCGCATAGCAAGGGGCAGACTTCTTTTGTATTTTTCTTGTGATAATAAATATGAGTGGGTATGTTTTTATGTTTGTTTGTTTACTGTAGGTAATCGTTCGGACGGTGGTGGGTCAAATAAATGTTGTTTTATTGTGAAAGGAATGGTTGGGTTCTTTGTGCGTTTTGATGGCGGTTATTTTAGTATTATTACCATGAAATCTCATGTCCCGTTCACAACATTAGGCGACGCGACTAGCGTCATGCGATGCGACACTCGTACCGCGGTGATTCGTGGCATGCTAAGTAAGTTCTTTCATTTGTTTTGTCGGCAGCCGCTGTCGCGTCTTGCTAAAGCGTGCAGCTCCTGGCCACAGGGTTATTGTGAGATTGCTTGAGTTCTTCAAATTCAAATTCATTTATTAATTTTGTGAACACAGGGTACAAATTGATGTTGTATAAAAAATGTTTGGTCCATCCTATGTTCCGCCGAAAGGCATACAAAATAGTGGCGTTACTGTGTGGCTAAAGTCAATATAATCAAATTTAAATTAATTATAATAGTAGAAAATTTTATAAAATACAATGTCAGCTAATGATATTGTCAAAACTAAAATGGAACAAAACAAAATCGCACAAAAAAGAAAATACAATGTCAATATTACAATTGTCAAACTAAAATTAATTTAAACAGTACAAAAAAAAAAAAAACAAAAAAAACATGAAAAAATACAATATCAACAAAATTTAAAATCATCAAAATTAAATGAATTATAACAATTATTAAAAATTAAAATAGTTATATCCGTATCAAATTTCTCAATAATTACGTCATATTCACCAAATTAAATTTGTCAAAATTAAATTACATTGGACAAAAATTACCTAATCATTTTTTTCATTAAGGAACTCATTGACAGAGTAATATGCTTTTTCGTTCAATAATTTTGAAAAGAAAGAAAGAAAGAAAACATATTTATTTGGCACATGCCACAAGCGCACACAACAAAAAAAAAAATGTTAAAACTTAAAACTAAACAGAAAGAAATAAATAATATTGTGTGTCTCACGGCTGCGCCAAAAAGGCCCAGTTCAGCAAACTGCCGAACAGCTAGTGCCCGACGCTGATTTTCAACTGGACCCAAGATAATGACGTGACGGACGAAAAACAGTTTAGTAGGTATGTAGGTGCTTTGTGAATGTGTTGTGAATTATGTGTTTGAATAGGTATGTACTTATATAGAATAAATATCAGTGCAATAATAATAAAATAAAATAAAACTACATATTAGGTAATAAAAGAAAAGAAAAAAGTGCAGAACAAAAACCGATAGGTACCACAGTAAATGGGACGGATGAATGTAAACAAACCTTTCGCACGTTTAGTTTCTAACTACTAGACTAACAATATTTAATTAATCCGTGCACTTCGTCAATACGCTGCAACAAAGAGTATAGTAATATAGTGCAAGCAGCCGAGCGCTGGACTAATAGTAAAAGTCAGAAATAACGGAAATTTTTGTGATGGAAAACTTTGTGATGCGATGGCAAAAGTGTGGGTACATAAAACGTTACAATATCATATTTGACGGAAGTGGAGCTACATTATGTAACCGTAGATAAACAAAGCTTATAATATAAAAAAGGTAAGCTAGTTTAATGTTTGGTTAAAAATGTCATGTATCTAATCTGAAAGTGAAAGACACCTTTGTCATATTTTAAATTAATAAGTACAATACGCTGCAAGCAGCCGAACGCGACGGACTAACAATACAATTTGTAAAAACTGTAGGTAATTAGCTACATATTACGTCAAAATATTATTTTTCAATGAAATTGGATCAAAAAAGAAATGTGTGTTTCAAAAATTGGATATGCAGGTAGGTTCCGAGTTCGTACATTATATTATTGAAACATTTAAAGTGACCATGTCCAACTTACGTTGCGATTCAATCAGATACTGCCGTAAATGTTTTCTGAAAGTTTGTATAGTATTTAACATTCTAATAGGTGGTGGCAGGTTATTCCATATTTTAGACGCCGCATAGCGAAAGCTACCTCTGAAGGCTGCTGTGTTATGAGACTGAGTCGAGAGCTGCTGCGCGCATTGTCTTCTTTAAAATTTAAAAAAATTAAAAAGCTGACGTTTAAAATTATTTAGGTTGCTAGCTGATCTAATTAGATTTGGCAATTTATTATATATTTTGGGAGCCATTGCATATATGCTTCTATGGAGAAATTTGGTTTTTGTATATAGCAAGTGCAGCTTATTTGAGCGTCGTTGACTTTCGACAGGTCTATAAAGGTGCATATTGTGTTTTACAAAAACACAGGCTTCATAGATATAAAGTGAGGGCACGGTCAATATTTTCAAGTTCTGGAAATGTGGCTTGCATGAATCCGTCCGTTTTATTTTGCATATAGCTCGAATGCATTTTTTCTGTGCTATAAGTACTTGATCAACCTTAGCAGCATTGCCCCAAAATATCAGGCCATATCGCAGGGTAGACGCAACGTAACCATGATAAGCTGCTAAGAGTGCGGTCATGTTTGCAATTTTACCTAGCATCCAAAGAGCATATGAAAACTTACTGAGTTTCCCACACACACTGTTAATTTGGGTCCCCCAAGACATATCGTTATCAATGTATAGGCCAAGAAATTTTGTAGCATTAGACTCAAGTATTGGATCTCCTTTATAACTGATATGAACTTGTGATTCTATTTTCCGTCTAATTTTGAAGTTCATAATTTTAGTTTTATTAAGATTGATTTTAAGATTATTAGCTTTTAACCAGTCAATAATCGTAACCAGACTAGCGTCAATGTCATTTTCTATTTCTTTCTCACTACCACTATTATACACAACTGTGCTGTCGTCTGCAAATAAAGACATCTGGTGTGTAATTGCTTGGGGAAAGTCATTTATGTAACAGATGAATAGCACAACAACAGATGAATTCTTTGTCTGTTCAAGTCGCGTTTTCTGCTTTCAGTCCATTTATTTTCGCATGGTTTACATGAAATCTTACCCACGCAAGACGTAATTCATATTTTAACTGGTGTCTAGTAAAGTCTTGTATCGTTAAATAACTCAGTCGACCTACTTATATTCTGCTGACCCGTATTGGCGACACGCGTCACGCACGAACATGCGTGCAAGTTATCTTAATGTTTTTTTTAAACACTTTGCTTTTAAATTGTGACCCCTCTTCTTTGTACACCAGTGACTAACTTGGTTACACTTAGTGGGTCTTAGTTTCCCCTTGTTTTCAAAATTCCATTTTATAGTAGTATTTTTTTAGTTTTTCATTCCGGTTGCTGTCTTGCAAATGAAATCAACTAACTAAACTTGAAATGAAGTGCATTATTAAGTTTAATTTTCTTTAACTAATCACGATATAAAATTCAAAAGAACCGGTTTATTCTGCACAACGTCAGCATACAGAGAGAAGATAGAGTTATATAGACAACTACCACAACACAGACAATTATTTGATGTTACCAGTATAATAAATATTTCTAACAATCTTACTTATGTATGATAATAGATTAGAATACTTGATCAGACTTTTGGAAACCTGTGCTATGGTGCTATGATAAGTTTTTCTACAACTGTCAAAGCGTCGTGTATTTATCTTTCAACTCCGCTTCTATAGGCAAAGAGGTGTGTCGCTTGACCGCGCTAAGTAACCACCGCCGAACCGCCGCACCGCCGCACCGCCGCACCGCCGCACCGCCGCAGTGACCGCAGTGACCGCAGACTTCATTCACTATGTGTCATCCACCACTTAAGGACTGAACAACGTTTTACGGCTCACAACGCAATCAATTTATATCATCTAGATTTTATCTTGCACTAACGGTACACTTACTAGAAAACAAACTTATATAAAGGCAATGCTAGGGACTTGCAGCAAATTGAATCTTGCCATTATTCGTACATTCCCAAGGGCTGTAGTGCAAGCTTTGTAGGAATCTATCTGCGAACAACATTTGCGATAATGTATTCATTGCCATCTACATTACGGTTGCTGAAATGCTGAGCTTTTGGAAATTAGACCTTAGCGTATGTTGCTAAGGTAAAATAATGTTACTGCACTGGGCTAGTCTGCTAGACTGTGGTAATGCTAGTAGCATTGATAACCCTAAACACTCTTTGCACCAAAGGAAGGCGTTTGTTGAACGTATACCTTCGAAAACGCGACGACCAATCAACCAACTACAAATTTTATAAGAAGGCATTCTAAGCACGTAAGCAATATACACTTACAAGCTAAATAGTGTTACTAGATCTCGACATCAGACTTACATTAAAATCAGTAACTCTTTGACTTTATCTACAGACTATCTACTCCGTACAAATATATCTAGTCTCTAATCACAAAAGCAAACGCTGTGCTATTGATACATCGTGCACACGCAAAGGTCGGCCATTACCGAGGATTACATCCTAGTATTAGTGCCAGAGATTATTTGCTAGCTTAGGTGCTGAATTAGGATAAGCTGGATAAGCTGTATTGATTGGGTAAT
The DNA here is from genome assembly GCA_963082945.1 of Cerastis leucographa. Taxonomy (NCBI): domain Eukaryota; kingdom Metazoa; phylum Arthropoda; class Insecta; order Lepidoptera; family Noctuidae; genus Cerastis; species Cerastis leucographa. The sequence continues at coordinate 18,343,735 of OY720368.1, forward strand.
GACCTTAGCTTTAAGCTGCTTGACTGCTGGACGATTTGTTGAAGAATAGGACCAGTCTAAATGGAATATACAAATTGTGGTCCGTATGTGGACACTGCACATAGACAGATACTCTAGTACGGTATCTCTTAGAGTCCGGAGCCGCGTCTGCACTTCTTCCGTACCGTATTTACTGAAACTTATAGATTCCCAGCTTTGTCTTAGCAGTTGGCGGTTTCAATGAAAACAATCGTATTGCCTACATCTCTAAGGTTTCTAGTTTAAAATCGAACGTAAGATTTCATGCTGTGTAAGTACCGTGCTGCCTGAACTTTGTTAGTAAATCTTATTCACACTAACTAAAGTGTAGGAAAACTTCGGGAGGAAACTTGTACATGGTTTGAAATCATGAACAAGCTGTGAGCAAAGGATTAGTGCTCTTTCCTTACCGGTGCGAGGTGAGGTTACCTACTATTACAAGCTCAAAATACCTTTTCATCCTACCTTACTACTTTTGTTTATGCGAAACTTTGTGAGGATGGATCGATGAATGGATAAATGTTTGTTACTCTTTCATGCATAAACTACTGAATACTGAACGGATTTGGATGAAATTTGACAACAACAACAGATCGTTTATAGCCTGGATTAACACAGGATTATTAGGAGTTTTTATCCCGGTAATTCGATCCCGAGGAACAGTTACGAAAGCGAAGCTGCGGGCATAAGCTATTAATGTATATTTTACGTAATTTTGGCTAAATACATACTTTACCGATTGGGCAAGCCACAGAGATACATGTTTTCTCAATAAAATATACGCAATAAAATAATCTCGTATACAAATAGTAAATTTCAACATAAATCTACGGACACATAAAACACTACATAACATGTAAATATAGTATTAATGCACATTTATCTTGTACAGAGCTGATATATTTAATTTTTACTGTAAACAAGTACGTCAGTACCTAGTGTATTTATAGCAGGGAAAAAACTCGTAGGTAAATACGGACATCACAATACAAAATTATTTTATTCTTTTATATCCTTCAAATGATAAACACAGCATCAAACTTAGAGGTGAAATGAATAGATGCGTTAAACGGTTACTCATCCAAGAAAAAGGCCACCTTCTAACTCTGAAACAAATCATGCAATGGACACAACCGTGAACAAAAAAGTTTACTTAATTAAAAACTGTCCAGAAATAAAAACAGTTAGTTAACCCAGTCATCGCCCGACAAACAATTTGAACAATGTCAATTACGTGTTGTCCGTTACCCTTTGAGTCTTTCAGACGTTTGACCACTGGACCGCTGTCGTCTGCTCCAGTTACCAACTGCCCTACAATCAGGGGAAAATGCGATTGGAATAAATGCTTTTTATTGAGGGAAAGTGTTGTAGAGAGAGCTTTTGTGTACTTCCAGGCGGAACATTTTAATGATAGTGATATTTTTTCTTTGGAAACCGTAGTGGGTTTGGAAATTTCAATTGTACAGAAATAACGTCTTAAGTGTAAGACGTATCACCGACACAGTTGTTTTAAATTTTCGCAGAAAAACAGTTAAAGCTTTGAAGGAGAAAATTCTTGCTTTCCAAGCAAATCGGAGATGGGATACCACCCGACGTTTTTATGATACCGTTGCAAATCAGATTATTTGTTATTTTCATCCTTATTGAAATAAATGAAACCCCGAACTGATGGAAAGGATAAATATTAAGAGAACTTTATTCTTTGATTCTCGTAAAACTGTTAAAAGATTCCAACAATCTGTTACAATACTTCGCGTTCAACACCCCATATGGTAAGAAAGAACAGTAGTTTTCATCACCACATGGTTCAAGAAACAATGAAAACAAATACTTTCTCTATAACAAATATTACGTTCGTTCTTTCAATGCTTAGAAATAACCACAGTATCTCGATATTTAAAGATCTAAACAATCTCTCGACGTTTTCAAAATCTTTGTACAACAAAAGGCATCTCCGTTATAAATCAGTTTCAAAGCGTTTTGTCTACATATTTCAGATGTTTATATGACTATTGAATCGTGTATAACATCGTGTGCCAGTTAATCTAATTCAGTAATGCAATAAAAGTAAAAATGCTATAAACCCGCGTGGCGTATGGTTTATGATCGTCGCGCGTGCAAGCTTGTTTAGTAAGACAATACTGTTTTCACTGTGAGCATAATTGGTTTAACTGTGACTAGTGAAGTGTGAAAACGGTAAAATTCCCAATTTTCATAATTACCATAACTGCCCTGTAATTGTAAGTTCGGAATCATCCACTGCTGGTCACAGTCCTCCCTCTTTCATCTGCCATACTTCTGGTTTCTGAGCGTCTCACATTCAACTGCCTCATTTGACGATATATCGACATTATCAAAGGCAACACTTGGATGATTTTGGCAGCTAACTTTTTCACGGTCTCTCGGACAAGTTTGTCGTTTTTATGAATTCTTGATCAACTAACAAAAGATTTCATTATTTACAGCCTACATTCTACCCGAAATAAAAAGCATCGAAATAGAAACCCACGTCACGACACTGACAGAAATAACCCAAGCACAGGTTACTATCGATATGTGACGTCACATCGGTCAATGGCTGCCATTCGCCTGTTTTATGACTTATCAACGACCCCGCTTTTATTTCCACCCAAATCGCGTTTATAGTAAACAAACTGAAGGATGTTGCGGTGTTGAGTTACTGTTGTGACTGCTCTGGGTTCACAGCTGGCCACAATTATACCGCTGTGCATGAGTGTACCAACATGATGGTGGTACAGTTGCGCATAACGATGTTATCTTTTATTTTCGTCGTAAAACTGTTAAATTTGTTACCTATGTGTAGGTGCTGTATTGTAATTTTTTATAACTTTGTTTCCGTGTTGATTTAAGATATGAGAGTCATTAAGTTTATTAGGTTTTATATGTTTTGAACTCGTCAGAATTAAAATTATATGCATATGTGATGGATGCTATTGCTTATTTGTTAATCCACGTGCTGTCAAAAGTTGTGTTGATAAAACTTGGACATTCTCCCCAAGACAAGCGCGTTAGATACATAAAAACTTTTTACTATCCTCCTAAATGGTAAAGTAGGTTTAAAGCAGAAGAGTGTTTAGATGCAAGTCTTAATGGAACAAACATTTCAGAAATATAAAATAGATGTCTAGAAATACGGCTTCGATTATATGAGAAATAAAATCGTAAGAAACCCACGATGGGGTCGCTGTGTGAATTGAGCTGAGAGGCGCAAAGCTTTCCTAAACCAACTTAATATCAACCATATCAAAATCCAATAGAGATCAATATTGCTTGTAAGGCGAACGTGTTGGAAATGCCCAATCTTTAATATTGAGCCTGGATGTGAGTATTTGAAGTTACACTAAAATTTTAAGGTCGAATGAAACATGTCTGAATTTCTTTTACTCGCCATGATGGGTTTTCGTTACGTTGGAGTGGTATTACTAGAGAAAACAGCTAAGATTTTCGTGTTTGATTTTTTACTTTGAGGAATCTAAAGTGCTGGCACAACCAAATAATACTCAAAAGGAAAATAAGTAAGAACAAAACGGTTTACATCGGGCGACTCAATTTGATGGCACAGTAAACTTAATCAACAACGTCTACAAAATTACGAAGAATTTTCGCGTTTTCACGAAATTATAATTTGGTAACCGAAGCTTTGTTTTACCGCCCGATATCCATTACGTTACAATGGAGGGTACAAATAGCGCGATGTTTAAGGGGACATTATTGAACGATGGGTTTATTCACCATCGCCATGTTTTTACGGTTTTGAATGTCTTTCTGTAATAACTCTGTTTTGTTCGTAATTTGGATGGCGTGACCACGATGTCGTTAAGTAAACCGTCTACTTACGAAAACCTAAACCTTTCTTAGAATACTTACCAATATTGTAAATAGGTAAAAAAGTAACTCTGCCTGTCTGTAACCTTTTCACACACTAGCATTTCACGGGTAGACCATGATCTGGGTTATGCCATCCGATCAGACTTTTTATCCCGTAACACGCTCCCGTGGGATAGTTGTCGACGTCCACGCGGGCGCACCCGCAGATTATATCAGTATTTTCATATTTTATGAAGCAATGTCAAAAATGTGGCGTCTTATGTCCATAAATTGACAAGTAACATGTTTTAATGTGTGAAAAGTCCGATAGCTTATACATTTTCATAAGGCGATTGTACGTGAATTAATAAGCTGCAGTATTCATTGCTTGCTGTAAACGCGCAATGTTTCATTAGCTAAGTTAGCGAGAGGGTGTGAATTATTGTTATGCGAATTTCTCAGATTCTTGTCTTCGCATCTGTTTAATTAGTGAATGTTTAAATGAATTTGCTGATCGAGCGTCTTTTGTCTCCACTAATTCTGTTTGTCTAGTTGCTTAAATTTTTATCAACTACCAATGTCGGGGTCGGCTCTTATCAGACACAGTTTAATACCAGCATTTTGTACGTAGCGACGGCGCGTTACGGACCTACACAACTCACTTACTGAGTAATACGATACTCCTTGGTAAGACTTGAAAAAGCATGAGCGCGTGAAATTTCATAAATTGAGTTTTGGCCGTATAGATATTATGGAAAAACTACTGGATGTATGTACTCAAAATAAATTATTTGAACTTATGAATAAATTATCTATCCCTGTACGGTTTCACTTTTTCCATTTTCATACTACATAGGTTATATATTTACGCCCAAAGATAAGTTAAAATTAGTGTTGAAACATGGAAGTTTCCACGCTTATAACTTCCAAACCAATATATTATCATACAGGGCTAGGTAATGACAAAACCTGTTGATACAATTTTTAGTTTTGAACCTACACCGTAGTGTAGTGATTACTCGTCAACAGCCGAGTAATCACCACACTACGTTTGTATAGAAGAATGACCGACTAGTGTAACCTTAAGTGGGCAGTCTTGAACGTTTAATGCTGGTATTCAGCTGCTGCCGGTTAAACTAAAAGCCTATCCCAACATACTAGGGAAAAAGCTAGACGGATGCCGAGCCTTGATTATTAACGATACGACTTTCTAAAATTGTTTTGTTTTTTTCAAAAACTTTCTAACTGAACATAAAATGATTTCTCATCCTAAACAAAACCATACTAAATCGGGTTCAATAAAGGTTCCTGACGGGTCGTTCGTCACCTGAACACCATCATATTCACCCCCCCCTCCCCCCTGTAACGCCCCCTCTCGATTGATGAGGTGAAGAGGAAAATAAACTGTTCTTTGTTTCCTCTCGAACCATTTAATAATAAAACCAAGACGAACATTTATATTTCTATCGTTTTTCCTTTGTTTCTGTCAGAATTCGTTCTGTTAAGGATTCATAATAGGTACGATATTAGGTACTGAACTGTGTCAGGATTCAAGATGGTATTTCTGTCATCTGATTGAGGTTCAGTTGACTTTTGCATACTTTATACGGAAACACTAAACTATTGAAAATCCCAAAGATTTTCTTATATACAGAAAACGAATGGCTCAGCCAGTATAAATATATATTTTATTTCATACATAGCAGCTCACCACCTGTTATGTATGATCAATTCGCGAATTATACTGGCTGAGCCATTGCTAATTAATATGTATTATCCGTTTGGTAAGGACATTGCTGTTATCACCACGTCTGTCAAACTGATACGTGATTGCTTTAATTATATTTCTATTAGGACAACGACTACATAAATCATGACTTTTTCGTAATTTATAGGTACCGAAAACCACGAATGAAGTCACTAATTAAAATTCATACTTGTAACAAAGCGTAGTTGAATTTAATTTGTTTGATCAACAGTGAGTGAGTTACGAAGCGCGGAACAAAATCAACAGGCGGCATCATTGGCGCTGCAGCGCTTTATCAATGTTTTTGTAGCAAGTTATGTGAAGCGATGGAACGGCTGGATGGCCACTGATGATTCAGTCGCGCGAGAGATTTAAAGCCTATACCTAAAGTTACTCGTAACGGATACAATGAAAAGTTAAATTATGCTGGAAAAAGGCTTTATTCATACGAGCTGTGATAACCAATTTGAGAATTTAATTCCAGAACGTTTGGGTTTCTTTACAATATTTTCTCTCTATAGGTACCTACATTGAGGTCGGTCGGTCTAAAATAACTTTAACAGACCTAGCTACGTAATTAAGTCCAGGCTCTGGATTTGCTACTTGTGTTGGCAACACCGAATGTAGCTACTGAGAGTGGCGGTGAGGGAGAGGGGCCCAGGTGACACGGCGGCGGCGGGAGGAACGGCCATTTTCAGCTGCCGACGTCGACGCGAACGCTTGTGCTGTGCTTTGCTTACCTTTGTTTAATTTTGCTACTGATATAATATAAAGTGAATTAATAAGTCCATCGTCTAAATTTATGTTCTTCATATACACAAGTTAAATACCAAGTTTGTTTTGCTTTAAAAGCCTTAAATAATCGAACACCTGCACATAGTTAACACTTAATACACTTTATATTTTGTATGTAGATAAGCTTCACCACACTCTTGTTACACTCAAGTAATCACAGCGCAATTTTAATTCGTAGTTACCATAGCGACCTTGTTTCAGACGGTAGAGGGCGCCATCTTCTTTTACGATTTAACTCCCGACTCGGAATATTAGCATTCTCTCATCCCGGCGTATAAAGCGTTATGAAACTATTACATAGTAACCGGAGAGGTTTGCGTGGGTTGCTGGCTTTATAACATAGGAATATGCTGTAATGGTTATTATTATTTTTTTGCAGTAAACCGCCCCTGGCTAGCCTAGAAACCAGCCTAGACAAATTGAGTTGAGAAATACATTACAGCGTTTGTAATACGAACTAAAACTAAAAGTTACTGAAAAGAAGATTGATTGATAGATATCATACTCTTTTTTCAAAATGGCTATTCTGACTTTTGAAGGAATTTAATTTTAGAAAAGAATAATGAAAATGAAAAAGTAATTATGATTTGAGTTAACAGCGCAAGGCACAAGCCTGATAATAAAAAAAAAATTAGTTAAACCTTTTTAACATCATCAAACATCTATTTTTGTATCATAATGGAAAATTCTTAAGTTTTAAAGATTTTGATACACGAATTTTCGTCTTTAGACTAACCTTTTATAAAATAACCGAAAAAGGTTTATTTATTAGTACTAAAACTTTTCAAGTTACCCTCTCACTTTCTGAGTGCTAACTTAATATCAAAACAGTGCTTACGTGTGTTTAAAAAGCCAATCTGTTGAACAAAAGAGAATGAAGACATACCGAGCTCATAGAAGAATATTGCATAAACTTATTTCTGTTCACAAAAGCGTGTCTAATCTAAAATCTTAGCGCTGCACTCGTATACTGGCAACACTGGCTTTTATATACTACCACTATTATATATACTACTACTATTTTTTATACACTTAGTTATCTTTGTAAAGACCATGGAAAATACTGCAGCTGGATGTTTCGAAATGTTGTGTAGAATTTTTTAAAAAATCGTCTCATTTCTGGTCAGGCTTAATGTAAAACAAAAGCTCGCAAAATGCAAGTAACGGCATATAATACAATCGTATCAAACTTGGCAGGAATCCACGCCTAAGCACTCTTTTGAAGCTATCCTGCCAAATATCAAAATGCTCTTTAGACTCCCCGAACTCGCGATCACTAGCCCCCCAACCCCATAAAGGTTTGTATGGTAATGCCCCAACTCGTTACCACCAACATAATTTCTATTCAGCCAGCACTTGCGCCAACATTGGCACCAACACGACAGCGAGCGCGCAAATAGCCACGGAACAAGTAACGCGCGTAATTGTATGCGCATTCGTTTAGAGGAGCTTTTCAAATTCGTTCAGACAGATGAGACGAATGAATTAACTCTCAGGGAAGAAGGGATTGTTTTATGCTGATTTGAGTTTGTTTCTGGAATTTTTGTGTCTCACTTTGAATAAAATCAAAATAATAATGGAACGAAGCGGTGAAGTATCTGGCAAAAAACAGATTACTGCATTTAAGAAAATGAGTAAGATAAAATCGCACCTCCTCCAAACAATATCATAAAAGGAACTTCAGACACGCAAAATAAACTTAAACCTCCTACTTTTCTAAACAAGAAATCAATGCATTCGATATTCGAATAAAAGAAACTACCAAGTTCCGCCAAGTTGGGCCAAGTCCCGCCAAGTCGACCGGCAGACACAAAAATGCGCTTGGCCACCGACCAAGTTGCTCGATATTGATACAACAAGTTTGCAATGCAGCTCGATAGCCCCTCTTACTAAGATAACCACGCATTTACAGGATATTTGAATAAATAAAAACATATTTTGGTTTTTTTTGTTGCGGTGCCCGCGTTCTGGCAGGAGATAAAGGAAATAGATTTTCAGATTTTTTTTGATTTTCTTTACGTAAGACAATTTAAAACAATGCAATAAAACTTGAAGGAGGCAAATTACCCTGAATACTCTGGCACATGCTATCTTAAGTTATTATTAAATACATGCCATCAACAATTGAGATCAGATGTTTGTGATCCCCAAATGTGATAATGGCAGCAAAACACAATTATTAATCTTGAATAAACAATCAATCAGCTCATTGCTGGCCAAACAACTCTCACCACAAAAACACTTCAAGAAACCAAAACATTACTATCTACACCTCGACCTACCATCAGTAACCACTTCTTAACCAACATAGCTTGAAACATCAAGGTGGCGCTGTTTACTAAGAAAAACATAATCCACCAGTCAAATTCAATCCATTTCAATCTAGTTCCAAGTCCCACCGCGTCCCAAGTTATGTTGGTCAAGTAATACCGCCGATAAGTATCGCTAACGACCCTCAACCACGTAGGTAGTAGTAGTGGGTACAGTAAGTACGCGTTATTGTTATATTCACTAATGAGCGCCCGTCATCGTCATTACAGCCTACGGGCTTCGGGCTACAGGCTGGGGCCTGAAGCTTGGATAGTGATAAATGAGGATTAATTAGTGCTGCGATCAGGTTCACGTATTTTGGGTAGCGATCAGGTAACGTAGTTTTCAATTGCTGGGTTTGGAAAATGGAAACAGTAGTTACTGTGTATATCTATTATGGATACGCTCTACTCTGGCGAAGATGGTTGTTTCATACTTTTATCGATTTAAAACCTTCGGAGTTCCTCTTTCTGTTTGCCTAGGTAGGATATTGTTTTTTGTGATGTTATTATATTATTAAGAAAAACGATGACTAAACCTATTGACTACTGGGTAATCAGACTTTTGAAAGATTCTGTCAAACCTGTACAGACAAGTTACGTGACTGCGGATAACCTCACGACCAGACCAATACTTAAAAACCGGCCAAGTGTGAGTCGGACTCGCACGAAGGGTTCCGTACTATAATTTATAAAAACGAGCAAAAAAGTCAATTTTTTGTATGGGAGCCCCCTTAAATATTTATTTTATTCTGTTTTTAGTATTTGTTGTTGTAGCATCAACCGAAATACATAATCTGTAGAAATTTCAACTGGCTACCTATCACGGTTCATGAGATACATACAGCCTGGTAACAGACGGACGGACAGACGGACGGACGGACAGCGAAGTCTCAGTAATAGGGTCCAGTTTGACCCTTTGGGTACGGAACCCTAAAAAACAGCTAAACTTATGCCGACTGGACTGAAAAATACATCAGTATATCTACTAAAGTATGTTTCAGTCCAGTCGGTAATAATTTGGCTGATCCTTTATGTATTCGTAAAAGTTTAGAGAAAACCATAAAAGTAACCACCAACGCCACCCACCTACAACTAAACCAAAACTATACGACGCCAAAACAGCCCCAGATTTACTACATTTGAAATCTAGATTCATGACCGCAGCCACCCGGGGTCAAAGCAACATCGTACAGTCCCAGCCTTAATCAAATCTGACTACGAAATTCGAGAGCAAAGGCAGGACACATCATAATGAAACATAATAATATCCTCCGTACGCCTCCATGCCGGCAAGCTATCCCATTGTTATGGCTTATTATTCCCCATGTAAGTTCAACTTCCCCCAAACTATGACGGGGGCTTGAGATAACAATCCCCGTTTACTTTAAAAGAGGAGATTTAAACAACACTCATGTATTGTTTAATTTGCGTAAATTTTTGTAAGTATAATTTAATTCTGCAGTACTCATTCCTGAGGGAAGCCGACATGCATATTGTGGAAAAACAAGCCCTTTTTTTGTTCATTTTTTTATGTCCATCCCATCCATCTCCCGCTCCGGGCGGAGCGGGAGGGAGTGTCAGCCTTGCACTGACGAAAACCTTAGGAAGTAGTTTAGCATTTAATAGTAACAAGTATTCAAGAAATGTTTTGAAGAGTATTCAGGACTGTTTGTCGGAAAGCTGCCTACGACATGATTCGGATAATTGATCGAAACCACAACAATTTAAATCACTGTCACTTGTTGGTTAAAGGAGGTATTCACCATTGCTTAATTTATTTTAGGTAATACTTATACTGAATTTTAACAATTCCCCGCTATTCTAACCCCAATCCCCTCCTGAATTTCCTTGATTCCACTCAAAGTCACTCAAACAACGATTGTTAAAAATCTTCGAGTTGAGGACGTTTTTGACAGCTTTTCTTTAAATGACAGCGAGCAAAGTCGAAGGATTTGTCGAGGAAACTAAGTTGATTATAACTTTGAAACCAATAGAGCTGCAACGAATGACAGTCAGAACAGCGCTGGCAGTAAACATTTCTAAAATGGTCTATGGTAATTGTATTGAAAAGACAAGATGGCTTCTGTTACGCCAAAGGTTCCATGGATAACTATATAAATAGATAGACACCTGTCCAAGTTGTAACCCTCCTTTGCTGAGGATAACACATCTCAGCCGCAAGCAATACGTCAGCCAACCTCAAACTTAGCCCTGATTGGCTTGATCTCGTCATTTGACAACAAAGCAGTCGGGCGCCGCCGCGAAACCGCTAACTAGTTGCAAGTAAGACCTGTCATAAGTTCACTTTAGTTTAAAGGGTAATTTACTTTGGAGGTTAACTTATATTAAATAGAATATAAGTTTTTCTTTACATGGAGGTGTAAAGGAAAAAACGTAGTCAGCTATTTATCGAAACCATTTTGGTATGTATCAAAAATATACAGTTCAGTCATAAAACCGTTGGTATGAAAACAATAGCAACAAGTTACAAACATATTGAAAAAGCACGTGTTTTACTAAAACATTGTAATTTTTCATTAAAAACATGGTTTGTGTTACTTCACGGACGCCGTAATTAACAGTGCTGATAAGAAGTACTTCTACCAATCATTTCAATAAGATCATTAAAATGTACTTTTGAATTCGGAAAATCAAGGAAACAAAATTTATAGTTGTCCTTTCACAAAGGTATATTTTTCAGGGGAAGAACGAACAAGTTTCTTTGAAAATGTTTTACACTATTAAATCTTCTTCTTTCTTTATCCTTTCTTTTTCCACAGTAGCAGTTTCTCCAGGCAGGTAAGCATGGCAGGGTATGTTCAGCGCCACGCATGAATGGGATCGATACGCGGCGCCAGGTCAACGACCGCGCGCTACGCTCATCTTTGGGTCAATGTTAACCCGCCACTACTGCGCTACTCTTTGAACCCTCAAAGAGTAAACTTTACGTTTTTGGGTATTTCTGTTGAGTTAACTGAGATGTTAAGGGTTAAGTTTTCCTGTGAGTTTTTTTTAGACAATGTTGCGGGATGTAAATGATGCTATGGAAAAAATAAATATTTATTGCTTTTAGGATTATAGAAGACTATCGACATATATTTGACTTATTTTACACAAAAAAAGCTTTTCTCAAACATTCCATCTTGTTTTATCCACCCCTTCTCAATATCTTCTTTCTATTTTCATCTTAATGAAGTTTCTCAAAACTCAAAGTGGTTACAAACTTCAAAGACACGAAAATGAGCAATGTTTGCAGCGGAACCAGAGCCTAAATGATATTAAAGTAAAATATTGTTAGTGTAACAAAAACTCGGGGCTGGAAGAACATATTCGCACTAAAATTGAATGAAAGCGGAGGGATGAGGGATGAGAGGCAGCCTCCGCAAGCTCAGCCCGGGCGAGGCGCCCCGGGACTTTATATACCACCACGTGGGAATAGAGGCAGAAGGTTCAATTGGACACATTATAGATTATAAGCTCTTTGTAGGACTTCAATATCTTGGTGATGCTCGAGCGAAGCCTATGCCCAGCAGTGGACGTCTCATGGATCATGGGAAAATTCAATTCCCGGGCTACCTATGGACAACAAAGTAGTAAACTAACAGTAGTTGACGACATAATAAAGAAACATGACGCTTTTGAGTTTCCTTTTAATGTTGTGTGCACTTGTGGCATGTGCCAACTAAACCTATTTTGTCTCTTTCATAACTGAATTGATTAGGAGACGTAAGTACGAATGTTCTAACATTTTATGCTTGCACGTATCAAGCAACATTAATTAAACGCGAATTTATCTTCCTGCATCGATCAAAGTTAACTTTCTGCTTTCTCTTTTTCACATACGACGCTGGAGTAGCTGCAGCTGATTGGAAAAATATACGGTTCCCCTCATCTCATGGCACCGCGTGATAAACAGGATATTTTAATGGGATGTCGCCGCGGACGCAATATGACGACCTTTGATTATTCGCCGCTGATACGGCTTTGAATTGGTAATCACAATTTCATTTACCTTTATATACAGACTTCGGTTTCTTTGACACTACATCGACAGCATGCAATGTCATACTCATTTATTTTCACTAATTACAAAAGGAAGCGTCAAGCCCGGTTGATGGCAATAAAAATGTTTATATTTTCAAAATCAAAATTCATTTATTAAAACTAGGCTGATAATCAGCACAAGTTTAATTAGTCAAAATTACAAGAGACAGCCCTCCCCTTCGCCTTTTCATTGGCTAAATGTGGATGGAACCTTACCGTTTTACCGTTCGGGAAATCAGGTGTTATATTGTGCATGTTTTAGTTAAGAGTGTACCGCAATAGCCTTAGATGATTCATACTACCGAAAAATGTCGTTTAATAAACTATATTTCGATTGAACTAAAAATAAAACATACAAAAATGAGAAAAAAAACCTAAATTGTCTAAATTTTTCCATAAATTTTCGACGCAATAAAACACGCATCGTCTTGTATTAAAGTCATTCAATACACTAAGAACCGATCGCTCATATATGCGACAAGCGTGTGAAGTATCCGCTGAAACTTTCAGCGATCACCTGCGCTCAAAACACCCTGTATAATAACGTTATAAATCTCTTTCAGCTGCACTCAACATTCAACCTTATGTGAACAAAATAAAGTTTGAAATCACTTGTTAGCTTTTAGCTAATGGGTGTTTAATGTGAAACAATTCAATGTATTTCAGAGGAAGGGTTTCGGTAATGATATTTCCTGCAGTAATATTTATGAGGGTCGAGTCGGGTCATACGAACCATATTTTGATAATAATCGTTACCAATAAACATGGAGTGGATGCTCGATAACGAAAGATAAGACACAGAAGTGACAACAACTACGCCATTATAATACCAATTATTGTGTAAATCTTTTTTTTTTTATGAATGATGTTCATTCGCGTTTAGTGTGACAGGAGGGGAACATTTCATGTTAAACATGAATATGAATAAATTCAACTAGTTCGTGACACACTAAAACACTTTAAATTCTAGTCTTGTCTACAAACCAAACAAATAATTCCAACAACACTCGATCAAAGTTCGCGGCTAACTTTTCAAATCCATCTTCCTTTAAATAAAAACTACGTCGTTACACCTTCACGTCGGATCGCGTGTGTGCACACTGTGCACGAACTTATACATCACTCATATAGTCGGCGTGTCGGTTAATTCCGACACACACCCGAACATAGCCGAACTTACCCGAGCTTGCCGCGTACTTCATAACATTTGCTCGAAGGATTACGCGAACAAAAATTTTTAAGCAAATATTTCCAGGTTAAGTGGGTGAGTTTGGGATTATTGGACCACCTGCCTTTTACTTACATTTACTGATTGCAAAATTAAATATATTTTTTTGTTATTCCCTGAGAAAGTCTTAATACTTATTGGAACTTTCTGCAAAGACTTTTTATTAAAATAAGTCGAGTTTCTTTCACGGTATTTTTAAACTATAGGTATCCTTTTTGCTCGGTGCCGTAAGCGCTGCCATCTTATCTGATGGTACTATAAAGACCATTTTCACATTTAACAGATTTTTCTTTAGAAATTCTTGATGAAAACACATAATGAAGCGTCTCCAGTGCTTGCTTAAATACCTAGCGCCGTAAGTTTTTTTAGTGACGCGACGATGAGACAAAATGAAATATCAATATTTTATCTCTGATTCCGTCCGACTGGTTTTATTAGATCCACGGTTCACGGTTCGTTTAGACAGGCCATTCGTCAATTGAAACAAAACGTATGATCAATACGCGGGCGCTATAGCGCGTTCAATTTATAAAAATGTTTGTCGATTCCGCTCCACAAACATAAATCTACTAACGGACCAATTCTATCGCGGACGGTATTTATACCGAAAACGAATAAATAGCCGAAAGGCAAAATTACCGCTTATTGTTTCGGGTAAAATTTATATTAAAGCCTAGATTAATTTATGATCGGTATAACTTTTCTCATTGAGAAACAGTTTGAGCTTTTCTAGTAACTAAACAGTTTGGTAATTATCATTTTATTTATAGTCTATGGAAGTATCAAGTGTGAAATTGTATAAATACCTGTTTCAGGACTTTGTCCGAGTGAGTGAAGATCCTGCTGCGAGCGGCGACGCTGCCTGTACTCCTGGCGGTAGTCAGGCCAGCGACCGTATTGAGCTGGTGCGTTCAGGTACTCCTGCGACGAGAACCTCGATGCCCGAGGAGGAGAGAACCCCATTTGGCTGTAGTAGTCATGTTGTCTGAAGACCACATCAGGGTGGTTGATCGCACCCGGCACGATCTGACTGCCAAAGTGACTCCGATGTCCCAAATACTCAGGTTTCATGGGAGCATCGGTCATTTCATGACCATGGATAGACGTAGACCTTTGCGGGCCATAATCTCGCAATCGGTTGGAGAAGTCAAGTCCCATTCTATGGGGCGAGTAATCGAGGCCACGCGGACCCATCTCGAAGTGGCCGTGAGGGCGGCTGTTCCGGTAGAAGTTGGGAGAGAAAGGATTCTTGCTCTCCAGGTTCTGCCTGGATGCGTAACCAGTTTCGACCTTTGGCTTCTCATCTCTGGATGGCTTCTCGGGTTGTTTATCAGTCCCGTTCTGGTGAGTTTCCTTTTTCGGCGTCTCTTGAGGACGAAGTTTTGGATGAGGAGCAGAGTCCGAAACTTCCTGAGAGGCCCTCCGGTTGAACTCCATAACCTTCTCAGGCACGAAACCTTGTTGCGGTGGTTGAGACATTTTTAAGTTTGTTCTTTTGCTTGTTTTTGTTTTTATAAATACATCAAAACGTACACTCACTAACACTGGATATTAAAATGTTCTACACAAATAGTGGATATATATAAAAAGTCGTGAATACACAGAGTTATATATTTTATATTATATTTTTAAAAAGTGAAGTCACGTTTACTTTAATTGTGCAATAAATTTATAGGAAAACATTCACAACCAAATACACAAGCTGAGAATAAAAAATCCGTGTTTAGATTTCACTCACTGAATATTTTCTTTAGACACTTTGGTATAATGAGTGATTGCAAAACACAATATTCCTATAAAAAAAAACTAAATGAACTTAAAACAGAAGAAGTAATTACTGAAGTCCCTGATGTTTAATGTTAGTTTCGTAAATAATTCAACCGCATACATTAACGTATTCAAAGCAAAGGGGTTGGAATATGAATGGCGCAGGCCGCACACTGCGCCGCGCCGTACGGCTACAGAAACAAACCTTCAAAATTCTGGACCTAACTGCTTTAATTAAATTTGTTTGGGTATCCTCCGAATACTAGTTACAGCCTTGAGAGATCCATTACTGCTGATATTGTTATTATGGAATTAGAATATCATTTGATCTTGTGATGTTATTGGATAATTTATGGTTTGTAAATGCCAACGTTTAGTCGCTTAAAAACGTTTTCCATACACAAAACGACGACTGAAATGGAACGATGAAAATTGAAAAAGTAGATGGCATAACGTCGAAGAACAGGAAAACTATCCCAAGAAAAAATAAAGCCTCAACGAAACATTCAAGCTACTATTCCATTTTTCCACAATTTCAACCAACTAGCGTCAGCAACCATTTCTATTTTTAAGGCTAAGCAGCCAGGAACAATCGCAGCTCATTATCTTCAGAGCACGACGCGCTCGAGGCGTCCCAAGTTCGGCCATTACTCGTAATTAGAGCCCGCCCTTGGCTTGGCGCTTGGCCGTACGCCGTACCACTTGGCCGACAACTTGGCCGTCGACTTGGCGTAAGGACGTAACGTATTTACGTAACTTGTAAAGTTTTACGTGCTGAAACTGTGACGTAGTGAGTCTGTGGCGTTAATGAGCCTGGTTTTATGAGATTGTGTTGCGGTGTTGGTGTTGGGTAATGTTTCTTTTTAATAGGAGAATGTTTTCTTATGTTTTCTTTATAGATCCATAAAGAACGTCTCAGAGACTTGAGATTCTAATAGAAACACAATTATTGATAATTATTGGAATTCAAGTCAGAAGGATCTACAAAAGGAAAAAACTACATTTATTAAACCCATCAATGGACTACGAATGCCATAGATAATATAATTAATTAAAAGTTTCCTAACTAAACATTAAACCATGTCATTCTATAAAACCTTTCCTCATACGTAAAGGACCCTCTAAAACACCTCCTAATTCAAAGGGATTCTCTCATACAACCTCTGACTACAACCGCACCTGCCCCACAATCTATCACGACCACTATTAGTTGCGTAACTATCGCGCAACACTCGTTGAGAGTTGAACGCGTCGCCAACTTCGGGACAACTCCGTAACGACCGACACTAGTTCACAGTTTGTTTGGTGCGAGTTTTAACTATGACACATTGTTACGACTTACTCTTTAGTAGATTTGTTAATTAACTGTATTATTATTGTGTTACATTGTTTAATTAGATCATGTTGTTTGCAGTTCCTTTCCGGTCTTTATGGTAACAATTTCTTATTACTTGGTATATGAACCGTTTTATGACCATATGTTTCAACATGAAACTCGTAATTTATTTATACGGAAAGCTATACATACTGTAAAGCACCAGATATCTGTCATCAAAATATCAGTCTCTTCTATAGCCAACCTCATAAACTCTTTTAATAACCACTAGCGCCCCCTATATGCACACTACTGAGACCTGATTCCGGTCCAAAGCAATCAACAACACTTGCAGACCGCACGACAATAAAAGCTGTGTATACAAGAGTACAGGGAGCAGCTATAGTGCATCTAGTACGAATAGTACAGTGAATTCAGCTCGCTCAACCTCAATCAAATGCTACTGCAAACACGGTAGCAGCCACAGAGTAAGTAGGTACAGAAGTCTCACAACGAACCACACGGCACATTGTACACTCAGGCGGTAAATTAAAGGAAAATATTTTCACAACATATACCGGCGGGAGCATTAAATTAAGCAAATTGAAACCCTACATCTATTTGCTGTATTTATCCATTACATAAAACTGTTAAAGAATGACAGGTGTGATTTGAATACACGGAGTATTTAAGTCAATAAATAACAATTCATTTCCCCGACTTCGCCTACTATAGTTCTTCTTGAGAGTTTGAGACAGTCCAGTTTTAATAACTTAAGGTAGGGGTCTTTACCGCTCAGGCAACATAATATGAATTTACCGAAAACGTGATTGCAGTTTTACTGAACAAGGATAATTAATTTTTCAGCAACTCTGCAATTAAAGCCCGTTAGCTGTTTTGATTGGTTGACTTTACATATAGACAACTCTTGTTATATACGCGTTTCCCTTTAGCTACCAGTCAAGATCTAAGTTCAACAGTCTGAAGCATGAGCATAAAATGAATCTTCTGTCATCCATCCTTATTCCGTGTTAGCACGCACGAACTCTCGATATCGACAGCTGGCGTGGATCCAGCTGCCTATCGACGCTAATATCGATCGGAAGTCATCCCGACCTCCTGACCCTCTATCAGCGGACTACCCATCACAATTAGACGTTATCAATGTAGGATGACATATTATCTAATGCTTTTTGAGGTTATGTTGCGGCGAAATTGGATACAGTGGGGTTTTAGGGACGTATTAATAGGTTAATTGATTTTGGGCTCAGAAAAGGATATCTTGTAAGAAGGGATTAGAAGGCTTTACCGATTGAACGATAAAGAACGTTTTCTTGAACTGAATCGAAATCACTTTTATTGGATTCTATTTGAGAAAGGCTAAACTAGGCATTTAAATAAAAAACCCTCGTCAATTAGATTGTTGGGTAGTAAAAGCTGTTTTTATATTTGTAAAAGATCTTGTTAACCATTAATGAGCAGCCGAACATTTTGTCGAAGTAAGTGAAGTTTGGCCAGACGCCAAGATTGTCCTCGGACGGAGGAACAAATTACTCTTTTTATTAAAGTCTTAAAAGGATCTGGTAAAATTACCTTACATGAAATGTTTCCTTGTAGGATAAGCGGAAGTACTCGTACACTCCACTATTAAATATCTGTCTCTCGCTGGTTACAGTCAGCGGTATTGGTCCCAAATACCGAGTCGTTAATAAAAACAGTTAGGGTACAGAAAAACATTATGCTCAGAACATTTCTTCTTTATATAAAAACCATTTAACTTATGAGTCAAAAATGTATGCCATAACTCACAGATATAATAAATTCATACAAATAAATAAATAATCATACAAATCACCCGACGGACTCATAAATAACCTGAAGCAGCCAATCAAACGCCGTGTTCCACTTCAGCGCTCGAGTGATGACGACGCGGAACAAACCGTACCCGTGACGTCATCGATCATCACGCAACTGATTGGTTGGCCGTCATATAGTATCCCTACTTAAGTATGATGCTTTCTAGGAGACGAAGGATTATTTTTTGAAACGGAAAAATATTTTTGTAGCTTGAGGTGATATGTACAGGTGAATACAAATAATTAATTTTATAAAATGTGAAAGTAATATTGTCTTCTGTTATTACCTTTTATGTTTCTGTATGCTTTTTTATTTTAGAGTTGAACGGATTTGGATGAAAATGACCTATGACCTGGCACAAGAACCTGACCCTGACCTGGTATGGGAAAAAGAAAACTTTTTATCGCAGAAGTACGTTCCTTTGGGATAATTTCCCACCATCACGCGGGCGCAGCCGCGGAAAAAAAGCTAGAGTGCATACAAAATGGAAGTATACTTGGTATAAACATTAAAATAATTGTTTTGTATTTCGTTAAGCCTTATTTATGGAAAGTGGTAATTTATCGCGTGTCATTTTCAATAAACACTGCTATTTGCGGTGGCAGGTTATTGTGCATGTTATTGTATTATTGAACAAACAATACAAACTTCATTTTATTTAAGCTGTACTATTAGTGCGAAAACCGTGTTGTCAAATATTTATTCTCGGGAACGTATAAAATTTTATTAATTGCATTATAAGTGTGCCATTCTTACCTTACGTCCCCTACCAAGTAAACGTAAGGCATTATTATTTAAACCTCCGAGACACTCATATATTTATGGAAATAAATAAATACTGGCCTCAATAAGTCCTTTATTAATATTAGCACTCGAATCAAATATATTCGTCCTTCAACCCAGTTCATAATCTTTGTGGGTAGTTGGTACATGCCGTATGTGGTGGGTATCGTAAAAGGTCACTCGGGTATGATATCGGGATGTGCAGTCGCATACTGTGAATACTAATCAGGAACAAACATCCAACGACTGCCAATGGATTATAATATGGTCATGAGGGGTAAACCACTCTTTACCGTATTCCTCTCCATAAGTGATTAATATTTCCCTTAATAATAGAAAAACTTACACAATTAGAAAAAACTAGTGAGAGTAGAGTGCAAACTCATTTAAATATGTTGTTCTTTTAGAACATTCTTCGTACTATGAGAACTTATAAACCAGCTAATCGTCAATTAGCTGTAGATAGAAAAGAAATAGAAGTGAAAGCAGATTAAGGAGATCTGTGCTGTGGTCTGAGTGTGTGTGTGGGTGGGTTATCCTGCTGCAGACAGCAGGATAATCCAGGCTGATTATAATACCTAATAAATAATTTTAGTAACCAACTCAATGTTATTTTAGTAAACAGTCTAACTGATATTTTTGCAGCCTGTTTTAATATACCTATGTTAATATTTTACTTATTTAGCGTAAACTTTTAACAAACAATTACACCACAATAACGTCCTAATACCGCAAATACTCACATTATCTCAGTATATTAGGCACAGCTCTGTAAAGCAGTTCATTTGAGCGCCTCTTCACAATGACGTTCAGATTTCCCGCCATTCGTCATGTCACAGAGAACAAAATACAAAATGGCGTCGTTATGTGAACATTTTGACATAACGCGAGGCTTTAGAGCTCCCACGAAAATGTTCCTGAATAATTTCACTGAATTCCATCCAAGAAAAAACCTGATATTTGTAACAGGCAGATAATATTTCTGGTACGCAAATGAAGTAAGAAAGTTTAAATTAACCTTTCGAGCGTATGTGGTAATGTTATGACCTAATTAAAGTAATTGTATGAATATTCCAGTCTTATATTCAATAATCTGAAAATGGGAAGCAATTATGTCTTCTCATAAGTTTTAGTGATCTTAGTAAGAAAACGTAAGCACATTTTGCATCATTATAACCTCCTTAAAACTGTTCAAGCATACGGAAACTTTAAAACGAACTTAACAAGCTGTTTAAAGACTCAAACATGTGCAACACTCTAATAAGCTGAGCTGTTATACATATATTCGCATATTGTGTATTAAATGATCGAAGAAGAAAACTTCAATACAGCAAGAAATTTAAATGGTTGATTTCCCACAGCGAAATGGCTTTTTTTTGGCAATACAATCGATGTACCAATAAACAGATAAAATATTAGAACAAAGCTCGAAAGCAACAACGACCAATAGTAATACCTCGCCATAACTACCGACGCAAAGCGCGAGCTCGGGCGCCAGCTGACCACGCGGCCGTTGACCCGCGTGATTTTCAATGAGCTGATAACTTATTATTGAGTTAATGAAACCAATTAGGTACCTATAGTAAGCTTTATCCAACAAGTTATTACATTTTTAACCTCATAGTTTAAAAAAATAGTGTTGATCCTGTTATTTGATAGTAATACTGATGGCAAGTTGATCTGCTGCGGGAAAACAACCATTACAATTTCAGCTTGTACACAAACAACTCTAGTTATACTCTACTTAGACTCTACTTATCAAAACAATAACACTACTCAAAGTAATATCTCGTTGTTGTTACAATATCAAGCCGCGTTTGTTTCCCCAAAATACGAAGATTATCGTTAACAAAATCAATTACATGCGCCACAACACGGAGGGCTGAGGGCTCTCGAAGGAAAGGGCGCATTAGGCAGAGCCGGGAGGCGCGCAGATGCCGACAATAGCTGCAAACGATCTCCTACTGTTATATTATGAAGTTTATTCGCGTCTTGAATCTTATGTTGTTATTTGCCTTATATTTTGGTGCAGATGCCTGCTTTTGAATGTCTTCTCTTGTTTTTGATCAGAAAATCTGCTGACAAATCCCAAGGCAGTTCCGATGGGTTGACAAATGAACAAAAACCAATCAAGAGATTGGAATAGATTTAAGGGTTTTAAGATCCAATAAGCCTTAAAGATTTAGATAAATGATTCTTCCGTTTCATTTATTTACTATATTTGAGTTTATAGCTTTCTTTCCGAAACTTTTTTTTTTACCATTAGTAAAGCGCGTGCATGATTCCTATATGCTTATTTTCTAATTTTGTACACAACTCCACATGAAACTATTTTCACCGAGTTGGAATTTGAAATGAAACGAAAACACAGATGCATCAATATCACGCCACAAACACAGCTGTTTTAATCACCTACACAAATATATTATCAGCGAACGCAGAAGGGATGGGCGATGGTGCCGAAAAGTTCTGGAATGGCGACCGCGAACCGGAAGACGTTGCGTTGGAAGGCCTCCCACTAGGTGGACCGATGACCTAGTGAAGGTTGCGGGGATCCGCTGGATGCGAGTCGCACGGGACTGGTCAATGTGGCGACACTTGGGGGAGGTCTATGTCTAGCAGTGGACGTCTTTCGGCTGAAATGATGATGACATACTATCATACACACCCGTATGTATGTATGGCAACTTACACGGTGTATGTGCCGTATATCATAGTTTTACGAGTATTTATTCCCGTCCGTGTGACGTTC
The DNA here is from genome assembly GCA_963082945.1 of Cerastis leucographa. Taxonomy (NCBI): domain Eukaryota; kingdom Metazoa; phylum Arthropoda; class Insecta; order Lepidoptera; family Noctuidae; genus Cerastis; species Cerastis leucographa. Next base: position 18,366,181 of record OY720368.1, read on the forward strand.
GCTATAAACCGCTGTACATACAATTTGGTATTCGATGCAAATGTTTTGTGCAAGTGATTGACTGCTTGGCTGGGTGGGTGGAATTCGTGTACATTATATGGAATGTTCTACTGGAAAGAATAGAAAAGGTGACCTGTAACTGAAGAGTTCATAAGCTACTTTCTATCATGAAAATAATTTGTTAGATATTGGGCCCGGGATTATAAAATAAATATTCTTGGCAGGTTTGTTAGGTATCGTCATTATATGAGAGGACTTGTTTTCTTTACAAACCCGATGCAATAGAAGAATTATGACAATCACTCAAATTGGAAAGGAGTAGCACAGAATCGTGACCGTTGGAAGGAATGGAAGGAGGCCTTTGCCCAGCAGTGGGACGATATGGGCTAGCTATAATATAATAAGAAAGAAAAATAAAGAAAGAAAATAAGTTTATTATTAGAAGTTTTATAGGAGACACCACATATCCTCTGTCAACGTCTCCTAAAATTTCAACCGAAAAGATTTATCTTAGAGTGTTTCTCGATGAGGTTCATTATAAAGATTGGGTACCGTAAAGCATGCGTGTCTTAGTGACTACCATGATTTCTGAACTGGCCCTTCTGTGCGCACCAATGACATGGTAACACCGAGTGCTGTTTAACAAGCCGTGACATGAATAGAACGCACTCTAAAATGTGCAATTAAAAACTGTAAACCAAATGTTCGCAATTTTGGCGCCAAACCGCTTCAAGAGTTGGATACATCGTATGTTTCATGTTCCGGTAAAGCCTACTGAATCTAAATGCATATTATAAATGCAAAACAAATGAGGTACTTACTTATATGTCCGTAGGTCTACCTGACTGTCTGTTACCTTTTAACGGCTGAACGAATTTTAATGTAATTTGGCACACAGTCAGATCGTGACTTAAGTTAAGACATAGAATACAATTTAACACAATGGTACGTTCCCGAGGAATGATTTCGGACCGCCAAAGATAATATTTAACAAGGAGATAAACTATTTATAAAAGGCTTGGCGGTTCATCTAAGAAAGTTTATTTGAAGAAGTAATTAGAATTTGCCCTCAGTAACAGCGAAGTAGAAATTACGGTATTATTGATAATAAGCCCATAGACAATATTCAAAAGCAATTATTTTTGTTTAAATATTCATCAAAGAGTAGGAATGAATAAAACTGCATTCATTAATTTATTAATTATGAACTTGTTGCTCGGGGAAAACAATAAGAGTATTCTGTTAGTAAATATTTCAATATAATGTAGATAACATTTAATGTCGCGGTGTACCAAACAATGCTTTTAAAGTGCTTGTTGTTAGCTTTTGTTGGCACTAAAATTTTTTCTCTTGATCACATTCCAGCCAGGAGTTGTGTCCGGTTGATAGCAATATGATCGTCTGTACATAAGACTTCAAAAAACTACTATGTTAAATTTTTATGGGACCAAATGGCAACTATTCCGCATCAAACTAAAGAAGAATCACGTAAATCGGATCATAAATCTCAGCGTAATCGGTGTACAGACATAAAAAAATACAAATCGAATTGAGAACCTCCTCATTTTTTAAGTCGGTTAAATAACATGCGAATTGAGGGTATAGCTCCTCTGCATAACCCTTCATGTATATCAGGAGTGATGTTATGATATATGTTTTAATTCACCGTGGTACGGTCAGCATCGAAATTCATACATTTCCAAAATTATAAGACGTCTTAGTTTTAGAACGATCTATAGTAACAGACTGGAGTAAAAGACATAACAATATTTTCATCAATGGTTACACAAATTCGCAAAACAATATTACTTCAGATCACACTGATCAGCACAAAACTTGGTTTAATATTGATGTGTTAACCGACTTCTGATGCTGACTGTACATCATTTAGGGTGACATAATGCCACAAGGCAGCCAACCTCGTAAGACCAATCGGTTACCCGCCTAACAAAAACATGTCCGGCTGTCAAACTAACAAAAAAAAACAATTGAAAAAAATAACGTTTACTTCAATGTATCTCCCAAAGGGGTCAATAATCCCCACATTAGTGACGTCACGGTGTAAACAAACACACGAGCACGTGCGACGAGGCCACGCCCACCCGTGTGTACTAGTGTTGTGACACACGTCTAGTGTTGTCACACATGTGTCGCGATGGGATTTATTGCACGTGTGTTTTGTCAGTAGTCAGTGGAGTTGTGTCGTTGCCAAATTGTGACGTGAATCTTATTAGATCAGGTGAATTAGAGGATATAGGCACACATTGTGATAGCTGGATCTTTTGAGTGGGTTTGGGCAGTAGATATCACACAGTTGTGCATTGAGTATAGTATGAATCAATCATCAGTAATTTTATTACAAAGCGAGACTGTTATCCGACTGCTACCTGACTTGTTACTGATTGTTATTTTCAGTAGTAAAATGTATACCTGTAGAGATGTAATTAAAGTAAATTATATAACTAATATAAGAATCTTGTACCGCATAACTTCGTTTAGTTTAGCCGAGAGCAAAATACATTTCTGTGTTTAGTTTACCCGGGAAACCGTTCGTTCTTAAGGAAGTTCTTTTACTGACTTCCTAGTTCTTAGTAACTTTTCTACTCTTGAGATCCACCAATTAGCGACATAAAAAAGTAAAACTACTGAACTCCTTTGAGACTATCTGCCAAGATGCTGGAAGAGTCAGGAATTTTTGAGTCGTCGGTTTTAATCAACATTTATTACTAAAATTCTCACTGAAGTAAAAGGAAGTTGAAATGAGATAGATCTTTAGTATCGAAAGAATATAAATTAAAGTCTTTCCAAACATCTTTCACAAAACCAATGTACCTACTGGTGTTAATAAAGGTCTTGGACAATGTAAGAGGCAGTATTGCGTGACTTTTATTGCCCACCATATCGGTAAATTAACACAGCGACGATAAAACAACACATAGTAACATTAATTTTAGTATCAGCTTCATAAATCTTGAAGGATTTACGATAAATTGGAAATAAACCCAGAGTATTGCAAGGCACACGTTACTGCACATCGCGGCCACTCCGAGAACACTCGTATTATCCCTTATAAAACACGACATGTCCGATTCATACATATTTATTGAGTCGGCCCCGCCTGGACTCTCTCCAAGAGGCCAGACGCACGGTGGTGAGAGGACACAGTTGATAATATTTTTTCTTTAACTTTTATATTAATAATATTGTTATTAAACTTCAAGCAGCCTGGCTTACGAAATAACTGCGTTATTTTATTTATTGCAAAAGGTGGAAATAGTTAACAAACAACACCAGACATTTTGCTCATAAAATACTAATTGATGGTGAATGGGAGTCGATAAAACTGAAGTTTATTACATAGTTTGTTAAAAATAAAAGTGATAAATATGTAGTTCTTCACCTGTGAATACCATTGGTTTTATGTTCGCTGTAAGCTTTTGTAAAAATATCTGCTATTGATGTAGTGCAAACTTGATTTACGTCAGGTTTTATTATTCTGGAATCGTGTTTATCACCAATAAAATTCAGGTTTACGCATAGACATCTTGATCTCATATTAGGGATGTTTTCTATCTTATATGAGAACAATTTTGTACAGGAGTTTGTCGTTAAAAGATAGAATTAAGCAAAAAGATCGTCCATTGTGTCACGATACCTCATTTTTAATTAATATGGAATGTAATTTCTGAGCTTTGATCTTTTCTAAGCTTTTAATTCTATTTATCTACAGAGCCTCGGCAAAAAAAGGAAAAATTATATTTTATCGACAACTGGGCACATAATTACATTGCTAAGCACATCACTAGTCTTACTGGAGCCCATGCGACAGGAATATCGAGTGGGCGCAGCAATTTTTCGTCTGGACGTCACGGGTAGGTACATTCACTTCAGGATGCTGGGTTTTAAATCTAGATAGATTTATGGTATCGCTAGCTAGTGGATGTGGAAGGAAAACAATAGCTTTTTCATTCAAGACTGCCGTATTGTTCTTGACAAAGAATGATCCTAGTTAGGGTAAATTCGGTTTTGTTTCCAATTCATGAAAATTAAAGGAAATAGAACAGCATCCAACTTAGAATGGCTTTGCTTCTGTCGCTTATTTGAAAGCGAGATACGTTTATGGTGATTTCATTATAATAGCATAGCTGCAATGACTGAAAATAACTGTGCCCCGGAATGCATACGTTTAGTGGCAAGTATTCTATCGGATCCACAAATATTCGAGAATTGGTCCAACACACTTGATAGCACGTTTTGGCAAGTCTAGTTGCCAACAACAAGTCTAGCTGACCACCACACTAAGTCCGCCTAGATTTGCATTGTATACGTCTACTAGCTTTAAATGTTTGTTTTGAATATTATTTTCCTTTTATAACGTAATCTCAAGTTAAACCTGAATATAATGATGTTTAATAATAACTATAGGTTTTACAATATTTTTTTTTACCTTACTTTTTTTTTTTTGGGACAGACTTATGCCAGCAATGCAATGATATACTTGTAGGCTGAGATGATAGATATGTCTTAAGAATCTATAAAAGCTCATTCCTTAATATTTGTCCTTGGAGCCGGATTATCACAATTACTCAATTTAAACGAAATCACCCGTTTACATGTAAAGATCAAGTTGTAATTATACACAAATTCACTTTTAAATGAAAATACATGAAAGTTTTAAAAACACAGAATAAGTTTAAATCTTTCTCAGAGAATGAATCCTACATTGCAAGGAATCAAAGTGTAACAGCTGCTTATCATCTCTCGCAAAACTCGAGGAAATCCTGTTACTTAAGTTCAAATATATTTTAAAAGGTTCTCTTTGGCAAAGAGCTCTAGCTTCATTGCAAAGAGATTACTGTAGCTGTATACCAGGTTTTATCCTCAATATATTAACTGTATTTTTCTTGCAGTGTATCGTGTTGTTTTTTTCGAAACATGCAGAGAATATAGGTTTCATGGATTCAATTCATGTGAGTAGACAATTTTTTCTTTCGCTGTCATTGCGGGAGAAGTGAACACTAGGCTGAAATTACCATGTTGAATGGTAATGCTGGTTCTTTGGCCCAAAATAAGTCAGCCCTCAGCTCATATCAAGAGTCGACCAACCGCTTGGCGATGTCCGAAAACCAGGTTGCAATCGAGCTCTATGGCCAGACTTTATTTTCTTCGCTAAGCCAAGTCATATACAAAGTATACATATGTGAAAAGGCACTCAATATACCGTCTACTTAACCTAGGTGGGCTGTCCGATTGATACAATCGTACAAGCACACGTGAAACAGTCCCTAAATAAGCGAAAGACTCACTTAATGAACGAGCGCCGCTCAATGGAACCGCTAAGATATTGCCTCGATCTTACGCTGCGATACGACTCACATACCTACACATTTGTCAATTGAGGTATGCATGTGTGTGTGTCACGTTTAATGCTTGAGCTTGTGTGTATGTCAGGTAAGAGGTATGGGACATAGTGTGGTCCCGTACAAGAACCTCATGCGACGATGCGACGTGCGACGCAATTAAGCCTCATTTACACGATGCAAGAACTTGCATGCAAGTTTCACTACATTGCTATTTTTGTTTTATTAACTGAATTCATTGCCCGTCAATAGTCGGTTCACCCTTGTTTGATAGAACAACGTTTGATATAATATTACTAAATCGAATTATAGTTGCAATAAAGTCATTTCGAAGAATTATTCATTTGACCGAATAATTCATTGGTAAATTTTTATTTAGCGTAATTATTTATTTGAACTAATTTCATTTGAAATAAATTCATTTCGCCGAATTTTCAAATGCACTAATGTTTCACTACACTAATAATGATTTAGTCGAAAGATCGTATCGAATATTTAGTTCATTAATAATTCGTTAAATACGTTTTTGTTTTATAATATACTCGTATCAAAAATAAATTATTCAAAAATGCAGCAATGTGAACTTTTAAAGACTAACAAGGGTGGCATAAAATTAAATTGTGATGGCTTTACTTACAAAAATCGATTCTACAACGAAAAATATGACTGGGTGTGTGAAAAGTACATAAATAAACAATGTAAGTGTAATGTGCGAGTGATTACTTCAGAGAAAAATGGTGCACACAAGCTGTTTAACAAAGGTATAATGGAACATGTTTGCTTGCAGCAGCATGGAAGCAAGCATGCAGCATGCAAGCAAGCATGCAGCATGCAAGCAAGCATGCAACATGCAGCAAACATGGTTTTCGTCACAGCTCCGGCGCTGCGGGGCTCCGGCGGTCCCACGCGAGTTTATCCTCCTCAAATCGCGGGCCGCTTCGCCCCTCCGCGCCTACGCGATTTTAAATTACACTCTAGGGGTAGGGCAGACAAGACTGCGTGGAGTCGGATTTACAGCGATTCGTTTCTGTCACTAAAACCTAATTTCAAAATAAATAATTTTTCAAATATTTACAATGTTTTTTTTTCTGCATTACATTACACCAATTGAATATTCGATAAAATACATGGTTATACCATCTGAACATTACATCAAATGAACATTATACCTTTTGATCATTAGCGCAAATGTTGTTATAGCAAATAAATATTCGATGAACTGAAAATTCTGTCAAACGATATTATACAAAGTTATGATTTTCTTAAACGTTGTTCGATTTAGTAATATTATATCAAACGTTGTTCTATCAAACAAGGGTGAACCTCAATAGTCTGCAATGTAATGAAACTTGCATGCAAGTTCTTGCATCGTGTAAATGAGGCTTTAGCGTCATGAGACATGCGCGTGCGTCACTTGTCTCTACATACAAGCATGAAGAGAAATATACCTTTTTCCTCATACCTCTGTACTGAAACCCCGAGAAACATGCCGCCACATTTACTTCGTGCGAGTACCCTCGCAGTGACTTTTGCTAATTTCGTTCATTTGTTCTATCCACAGTCGTTTGAGCCAGTAGGTCGTGGCTAAGAACTAAGTGTGTGTGTGACAAATGTTAGGTTAGAGGGCAATTGGTATTTAATGTATGTAGTACATTAATCTGTTTGACTGCCTCGATGAGCTAGTGGTCACGAGCGCTACTGATACAGATGGAGTACTGGGTTTGATTGCCAGGTCGGCTCGTGTTATTGGCTTTTTCAGTAGCATCATGGAGTCCGTATATATGTCCAGGTGAAGTCAATAAGCTTATTAAATGGCGATATGAATGTACTGCAGTTACAACACTGCCTTTTGGGAAAATAAAAGGCGTATCGTGTTTCTGTTAATGCACTACAGTAGGATCACATCTACCTGTACTTTAATCAAGGATCTTGAAGTAAGTAGGTACGTTTCTAAAGTGCTTAAGTACTCTCAGGTAATAACACTTTTCATTACAAAGGACTGCCGTAACAAGGAGCAACTTGAAATATTTGTTTAATTAAATTGGCAAAAGTTTTGTTTGAGTCATAGTGCTTGCTACCTGAAGAGAATTCAAACTCAAAGAATTGAGTTTTTCTTTTAAAAAAAAGATTTATCGAGTTGATTTTGTCTCCTTACTTACTTATATTAATAGCGTGATGATTGACAGTCGAGAATGGAAGAAAACATCGTTTTGCGCCGACACCAAATAACACGAGGCAGGAATATGATGATGAGATGGTGATGATTTATATTCATTGCAGTTTTCAATTATTCAAGCACTGAGTTATTAATATATGTAGTTAGCGATTTATTTTAAGTCATTCAATAGGGGATAATCCAATTTTTTTTTCTTTGTCCGTTGGGTAGTTTATTGAAAAGTATTGGACACGTATTTTTTATTTTTTCACGTGGTCATAATATTACGGAGATATATTGAGTTGAAATGGCGCATGACGTCACATGTAGGTAAGTTTTGTACCTACTTGTGACGTAGTAAGCCACCACTCTTCAACTTTAATGAGTTTAAACTAAGTAATTTTTGGATATTTTGATAAAACTAAAAATACGTGTCTAATATTTTTGTATTACCTGTCTGACGGACAAAATATAATGTCGTTTTCTTTACCCAGTCCGCACCCCTATTAGGTCACTTGTGCTATCAATGTCCTATTTTTTATGTAAGAAAGTGTAAATATTTATTGTTTGTGTTGCAATAGTTTTATAATATAGCAATGTCTCACATAAACCACAGTGTAACTATATTTCCCAAGGATTACGGCAGACACTCCATGTAATAGGCGGACGAACCTATAGCGAAAATCCAGATCGTCGGCTACTACTGCGATCTTTCCAGAGGAAAAATGTCAACACGGGAATCGAACCCCCAACCTCATGATCAGCAAAGGTAAACACAACATCCAAGAAGTAGTTTCTCACACAAATATAAACGAGAAACCGAACTATGAGCGAATTGCCATATCATTGTCTGTATAACACAAATCACACTGAAGTCTATTCCCGTCCGCGATGAGGTTCAGCGCATCTCACTAATATTACGAACATCATCGACGGACAGACAGACAGTTAACGTGCATTAGTGTATTAGTTTTTAAATTATGTGCTGCTTGTTTCGCAGATGGATGTTTGCGAATAACTCGTGATTTATTACGTGAAATACAAATGCAAATCTTGAATTCTCCCACAGATAGACAAAGCAAAGCTAGGGAAAGATTAAAGGACGGGTTTTAGAAAACTCTCTCCTTATAAGACTTAAACCAGATGATGAATGTTTATATGGATGTTTGCAGTTTTTCGATCTTTAGGTTAAGCCACACTTGCCTAAGTCGGTCCTTGGATGGGTGACCAATACATACTGAATTTCCTCGGAGCCTCGTAAAATCAAACATTTTATAATTACTGATTAATATTATTTTTAAAACTAGATAACTAAAACTAAAATAAGAACAAATTATAAAAGGGCGTCAAAAAACTCCTCCTCAACGCTGTCAACTGGTAACGTGCCCAAGAGACTGGCGGCGTTGCCACGTTGTATGGCAATACTTAGCCTTTGGCCAAAGTAAAACCCAGCCCTTGGTTCACGGGAAGTATAATTTAATTTAATTATTTTCTTTTATAATTTGTTGTTATTTTAGTTTTAGTTATCTAGTTTTAAAAATAATATTAATCGCTAACACCTAAATATTAAAACATGTTTAATAAATACATTCACATTAATTAAATTAATTAATGTATTCCGATCAAGTCCTTTCCTATCTTATGAAAGTTACGGTCGGAACGTGGCTACGGAACTTAGCATCGGATATCGAAACTCGAGTGATATACACAAATATTGGATATTTCCCTCTGTGCATCGAAAGTTCGTATCTGAGTTATTACATGAAAGCAATGACCATACATACTTTGAAATTAAAATCTTTCAATCACCGAGAAACTGTAGATGTTTAACACCCCCCACACCTTATCTAATTTTTCGAGTTTGAAAATAGACCTTACAATAATCTGACATAAACTTTATTTTCCTTTGTTTATATATCCAGCAGTAGCTCACTCGTTCTATCAAATGTTTCTTTCGCCCATAGAGTTAGTAAATTGCATCGCTTGCTTTTCTTCAAGCTTATCGCGAAACTAGGTGAGTAGGTAAGTGTTCCTGTTTATGATGATGGAGAGCTATTCCACAAGAGGAATGGGCAATTCTTCTTCGCGAATTGCTCTCTATGTTTTATGTTTTCCTGGTATCAAAATATTTTGCGCTTACATTGTATAAATATTTATTTTTCGATAAAAGCATTTTATTTTAATTTCCATAGTTCCTCAAGAATAGCAGCTAAAAACTGTTTTACTTTTTTTAAGTTGATAGGTTATACGAGTATTTACACTGTGTCACAATTCATATTGTTGGTTTTTATAAGACAATGGTTATTAAGATGCCGCATAAAAACCAATTTGAATACAAATAATGTCAAAGTCGAACATGAAGCTGGTTAAATTATCTAGTAGCACCTATGTCCCAACCCATAGTTTTTGCCTGACATCAATCAAAAATGTCAAACAGCTCTAAAAGCACAATAAAACCCATTGGTTTCAATACTGAAACCCCACTAATACTAGCTCACAATAGACTAGTATAATTACACTAATTATGCAGTTATCAGTTGAACCACAGAGCAGGAATCATCCGCTAACTACCGATGATATTACAGCAGGTTATTATGATGAGCTTATAATTATTACATGAAATAGCTATGCTGTGGCTAACGGATTTGAGTAGTGTGTAATTTTAATGCTTCATTGGCATTGTGTTTACAAATGCCAACTATGATGTTCGTAATGAGCTTTTATTCGCAGATCAGTCACAGTGAACAGTTGTTATTAACTGTTAATAACGTCTCAGCAGTACCTGAGATATAGTAGCCTAATGTTAACTTGGATGCCGCCCCTAATATAATTTATATTAAAAATGGGTTACTAATGGGCCTTTTATGTTTTATTAGAAACTTGAACAAGGACACATATACCCAAAGGAAGTACCACAGAACCAGCACACGATATTCAGTGACTATCAACTAAGTCCACATGTCGTGAAGTCCAACTCAAAGATAAAAGATAAACCTGATGATAACAGCTCGTTTCAAACTCATCAAACTTCAGCAACAGTTCTGTTCCCACACGAGACCGGCGGGATGAGACACCGGCGGGATGGGCTCGTGCTCGCGGAGCCACCGGCGGGATTAGCATGCCCGCGTCGCGGTCTCAAAGGAAACTACTATTAAGTTTCTCGTCAAGATATAGGGATGTTGACGCCATTTGCATTTAGTAAATAAAATGTCCTTGCGATAGCGTGTGGCTCTTGCATATTTAGTTTTTCATCAGACTCAAAGGGCTAACTTTTTCACATCTTTACGGTGTAATGCATCGTCGCGCAAACTATTCCCATGAATGGAGCGCATGATACTAGACCCTGCATAGAAAAAGACTCAAAATTAAACTTCTGTTTGATGTATGAAAGAGCCGCAATTTTTTAATATCCGATAAAAAAATGAATGATGCTGGTAGGTCTAGTGTGATGCACATCCTGAACCTTTGGTAATAGTGTGCGGCGATGTGCTTTACACCCAGCAATTGATATGAGCTGCCAGTCTATACATTTTCCATGGAAATCTGTCGTCTGCAGCCCAATTAGGGGGAAATACCGACAGCGCTCGGTGAGACTGGGTGTCGAATTTTTGGGGCTTCCGAGTGGCCGTGACGAATGTCAAGTATACTTGTATGACAACCGAGAATGCCGAGATGTTTCGAAAAGGTGGGAAAACCTTTTATAAACGGTTTGTGGACTTTCCAATAATTTTACGGGTAAATAAATAAAAACATCATCTTTCCCTATTTCCCTTATGAAACCCCTGTCTTGTACATTATTATATGCAGGGAACTTAATATAAAATATAATTTTCCGTCCGTTGATGGCGTCCTTTCATCTCTAGACGTGATAACGTTACGTCGCTCGTGACGAACACGGAATGTAATAAGTTAATGAGAGATCTACGAGTATTTGTATTTACGAGCTCCTACACAACAATCTAATTATCATCACATTATGTACTTTCTTATATACATGCTTACTTAAAAACATTTTTTTTCATGTAAGCACTTACTACCTCTTGACTCAAAACAACGTTACTCCTGTCATCTACGAAGAGTTGGCAGATGTGTATCTACAGTGCATCCGCTTTTCACTTATGTTAAAGCCATATGTAATAGGGGGCGCGCCTATTGCCACCAAAGAGGAACAAATCTAGACTCCAGGCTGCTAGCTACTGAGGCATTCGACCGACCTGAGAATCGAACCAAAGTATTTATGCTCAACAGTAGTGTTTCGACCAACGTTGCAATTATTAGTTTGGCCTAAAATATTAACCTACTTAAATGTGCTATTGCTAAGAGTGAACTCCTACTTTATATACCTAGTGAAAAGGGTGAGGTTTGAGCTCGAACTCAATATCCGGTCAGACATCTTAGCCGTTGTACTACTGCGCTTAGATGATATTCATTACGGAACGAAATACATGGCGTCTTTTCCCTCATATTTTTTTGATAACTTCAAAGGACCATCTTTGATTGTTCTATCCTTAAATGACGAGATTCTAATTTCGATAAAATATCTTATCATTAATAATAACTCGCCTCTACGAGACGGCGGTTTTGCGTAATTATTTACAAATAGAGTAGAATCCCGCAGGTATTTAATTCAACAGGGAAATAACAATACATTCTGGTTTGAAATGACCTTAATTGCTGCTTAGAACGCCGACGGGGAGTGTGTTGAGCTGACGCAAGATACTGTGCTTTTGTTAACTTAAGACTTATACTGCTAAACAGTAACTACCTAAAAATAACAACCTTAAAGAAAAATGTAGTTTCTTTACTACCTCGCTTCCAGTTCGCACGTTCCGCGCTTCGCAGTTTAATGTACTCTTGTACGTATTTCACGACTTGAAACCTGAATAATTTAGCAGCAGACTCGTAAAGTCGCAAGTATATGTGATTTAACTAATTACTAGACGTCGCAGAACAAACAGAAATGCAACAAGTTCTTTACTATAACATGGAACTAATTAGTTTCAGTGTAAAAACAGTCATAAAAGTTACCAGTAAAATTACTCTAGAAAGATAACTAATCGAAAGAAAATGGTCTCTCTCTACGAAAAACAAATAATACTTGTTTTATTAAAGACTGTTTTAGTCGCACATTGTAAAAGACATGTGACATCGATTGTTCATCACCTGTTGGATCAAATGAAGACAAATTACTTGATCGAGCTCAGAATGACGATAAAGTTAAATTGAAAGCAGATCGGAGGATCACCTCAACACATTCTCGTTTATAATATATCCGCAGGGGAACATTTACTTCGGAATCTCATTTAGATAGAATTTGAAGCGAAAGAATTGAATAAAATCAAATTAAGTGTAACACATAACTTAAAAGCTTAATCACGCAACAAAATATCTCAACAAAAGCGAACCCCAACTATCCACCGTGATCACAATGCTTCACTCATTATGCCATCTCACCGACACTAACTCGTTGTAAATTACACCTTATCACTATTACACTAGAATACATAATTAAAAAGCTGATATGTTTAATATAGGCCTCGGATTAGTATGACCGGCCGGTCGCGGCACATTATTTTCGGGTTATTTGTTTGGGCGGGCGGCGCGCGTGCGTTCGGACCGGAGGGCGGGCGCCGACTGACGAAGGGCGGCGCGGGTGTCCCAAGCTATATAGGTTAACGATCACGTTTTCTTACAGCCGCGATAATGCTCGGCTTGATTTGTGATGGTGGACGATGGAAGGTTAAGATCTGATGATCAGCTGCGCCGGGGTCAACAGTGGCGCCGGGGTCAACAGTGGCGCCGGGGTCAAGTGTTACGACAAGGAGCTTGTTTCAGAAGTACGTTGAGGCTTTTAGTGGTCAGTCCGGTCGATCGATAAGAGTCCCCCAATCATTTTACTATATTCCTCGAAATCTAAGTACCTAGTAACTGAATTACGATGAACCCCAAACAATATATTTTCTACATTAAACATGTATACAGTAACTCAGCAAGAAACAACCACACTCACCCTTCTTACTATCCCGCATTACCTCAATATTTTTCAAGACTGACAAGAAAATTCCACTTCCAATAACTAGAAGGAAATAGTAAACAAATGTATCGACAGACTGCCATATTGTATCGTTGGCTGCAATTTACAAAACAATTGAATTTGTCAGTGCAGTGTGCGCCGCCGAGGAAACAACCAATAATGGAATACTACGATAATGGACAAACCCTGCTTTATTTATAACTGTCGCATATCGTTACCGCGACGGAAATGTACATGGAAATCTGGTTATTTGTCCATTATTGATTGTTTCCTCGCAGGTCATGGTTCAGGCTTAACCAGTTTCTAATACTCCTCCAGCCGGCACACAGGCGTCCTCCGTGTGAGACGGTACTCGCCGAGGAGTCAGAATACGGAAAGTCTAACAACCAGACTTATCAAAGGGTATCGTGTTCGATGATACCCTAGGTTTGAAGGTCAGATAGACAGTCGCTCCATGAAAAATAGGCAGGGCCGTATATTTAACACAATTTGAAGGAGTCTAAAAGAATAGCCCTGCGGGGATAATATGTCGTTAAGTTCGTCAACCGCTCCAAGCATAGTTGTCTGTAATACGGACGCTGCTGACTAGATAATCCTCTTATCATAATATATCTTGAGATATCTTCGTTATAAGCTAGCTAGCTTATGAGAGCTCAACTTAGGATTAGGGTAATAACGTAACTAATTTCATAACAAAATAATGAAGGCGTATAATTGTTTGCCGGCAAGTTATGTTACATCCACACTGCTGTCTTCTGTCTGTGTCTCACCTTTTGACGCCTGAACGGTATTTCATGAAAATTGCCGCATCACCAACGCTAGGACTGACGCTACTTATAAACCCGGTAATGCGTTCCCATGGGATAAAGTCAGAAGTCTTCGTGGGTGAAGTCGCGAGCAAGAGCTAGTAAAACATAATCATCAATTCTAATAACCTAACTAGTATTTACCTATTGGTAAACCGATTCTATTTGTATATATTTGAACATTCCCCGGGTAGTCCAGGTCTGGCCGCAGATAAAGACGGTCTTGTTTGCCAACTTAGCCAAGTATTTACCGACTGCCGTGGAATTGCGGCTTCATTTGTACGTAGGCACCAGTCCCACCGCTGGCGGGGGAGCGACAAGCTATCGACTAGTTAGTACAGACTAAAAGACCACAAATTCTATAAACAAAACACAAGAGAAAAAGGAAAAAATACTGAATGTAATGTATCAAAATGATGAATGAATGATAGTCTTTTGTTTAGTTGTCCAAATTGGTAATTTACCAAATGGGATGTTGTCAAATGTTTGTCAAACGGCTGCGCCGAGTAGGCCCTGTTTGACGGAATGGCAGACAACTAGTGCCTGATCCCGGTTTTAAAATGGACCAGAAGTTGTGAGGTGACGGATGTCGGTTTACCGACGAGAACTCTCTCCACTAGATAGTGCTATACACTAACAAACAACTCGTTTCTAGTTGCTAGTTGTACCCGCTTGTCGCTAGTCGCCGAATGTGGGACCAGTGCCTTACGGTACGCTTTCAAATGAAGTGGAAAATCTTCAATACATACCATTTAGGATATTAATTGATGTTATTTGGAACGTAAAGCGGTAAATATCGCAGTTACTAACATACCATCTACCATGAAGTGACGCTTTCGTGACAAGAGAGTAGGCAGTAAGTACAACATGGCATGTTATTACATACTTCTTTCGCTATTTCTTTTGTAAAAATGCAGAACATGTTTTACTATGTTTTAATGGATATTTGAATGAAACTTTCATAATTATAAATGTGTACTTCTTATGATAAAAATTGTTGTTTTGGAAAAATCCAAATGACTTTAACATGCCAAAGGTAAGTTCATTTATTTCATTACTATAGTAGAACATATCAAAACATAACCCATATCCCGAATGATGAGGCAGAGGGTGTTCCTTATATTACATCCACAGTTATGTTAAAATCCCATGTAATAGGGGGCGAGCCTATTACCATCAAACGGCCTACTCTATGGCTGCTACTGAAAAATTCCTGATGCAAAAACCGAATAAAATTTGCCCGACGCGGGAATCGAAGCGAGGACCTCATGCTCAGTAGTCGCGATTGGGGCCACCAACGAGGTAAAGTAGAACTACTTTTGAATGACCTGAACAAGAATACGTCATAAAACATTAAAATCAAAAGCTGCTATCTACTAGACCACGTTTTTAACATTAACTAATGCACCCCTACCAGACTCTACACGCTACGTAACACAGTTCCCCATGTAGAGTCGACGTAGAGCAATGTAGAGCAACATAGAGCTACATACAGCATGTAGAGCTCTGATTAGCAATGCTAAACGTTAATAGTAATGCAACGAGTAGTGTAGAGCAAACATATCAGCTGATGATCTCTACTTTATTGAATTAGTACAGATCGATTGTGAAGCGTTGAGTATCGTTCAAATTGGATATTACATCATTATGGATAAACAAGAACCACTATCATTAACACTGAAAACCAAATATTTACCATGTTTAGTATTTGTACATGGTAAATGTGCTGTTTTCAATGTTAATGATAGTTCATGTTCAGTTTAAAAATCAAGAACCATGACATACTATTTATGTATCGATAGCTTTAAGTTAAGAGAGTTTATTTAGGATTATTTAAAGGAGAAAGTAACTCGGTGTGTCTGCTTGTTCCATTTCACTATTTTAGTGATTGGAATATATATAGAATATCGCGGGCATCAGCTGGTGGACACTCGCGCACACCATGGAAGCATGGCGCGAAGGAGATGAGGGTTATACTTAGCAGTGAGTGGAACAAGGCTACTGATGATGATGACGATGGCTGAATGGATTTCGATACAATTTGGCAAACAAGCTGACCATGCCAAAGTGTTAGGTACGTACTACCGCTATGAAAACTGTCCTCAGTCCTAACATATAGTTTTTACTCCAGAAGTACGAACCACGGAATCATTTCCGACCTCCACATAAACCTAAGTAACTCATGTTATCAAAACATCATCATAACAAATTGATTCATTCGTTAGCATGTCATATTCTTTGTATCGTGTTGACTGATTGTCGGTTTGACGTGTTGATATAACTTGCGAAATGTGGGAGTGTACTATATACACAGTTCTGTTTGCCCTTTTAAAGAATACAGGCATGATGTTAAGGTGCTTCGAATCTGAAACTATTAATATCAATTCTATTATTAATGATAGATGGAAACTGTTAAGTAAAGACCTAGTCTTAGTTTGTATTATAAGCTCTAGCAAATAATTTATACTAAATGAAGTGTTCTAGGAATTTCAATCTCCAACTTCAACGTCTATTATGGAGAATATCAAGAATCAGTTAATACTGCTCATATACAAGAAAGCAGAAAAAGCTGAAAACCTTTCCTTTATATGTGGATACTCTGTTTTCAACATAACATCACGCCTTTCAACATAACATCATACCTAATAGTACACTTGCATTTCGCTATGTTATGTTTAAGCCCCATGTAAAAGCGGGCTAGCCTATTACCATCAAACGGTCGCAATACAAATCTCCGTCAGTACTAATGACAAATTCCAGATGGAAAACCCAATAAGACTTTGCCCGACCTGGCAATCGAACCACGTACCTCTTGCTCAGCAGACAGACTTTGCTAAAGTTAGACCAAAGGTAGAATTTCTACCTCACCTAATCATCATAATTTCAGCTGAAAGTCATCCACTACTGAACATAGACGTCCCCAAAGGTCATTTCAACTGGCCCTGTGTTGCGCACGCGTCCAGTGTATTCCCGCGGTCTTCAGTCTGTTGCAGCGTTGAAAGACCTCCATCCCACAAAGAGGCCTTTAAACTCTCCAGAACTTTCCGACCCCATTAGCTATCCGCTATCTCATGTAAGCAATGAAATATTGCTCCATTCGCCCACACCAACAAAGGGCTATCACACAGAGTTGTGATATAAGTACTATTAAGGTCTAAATTCGTGGCGTGTTTAGGTTCGATTGTATTGCAGCGAAGTTGCCAGACGTTGTTACGGGCTGAAGCCTGAAATAAATCACGATACGTCTGAACTTTCCCCTCGGAACCTTAATGTCTTCGGAGATACATGACGCCAAATATGAAACCTGTGTGTTTGGATGTCAGCTAGTGGTGCTGTGAGCAGCTGGGTACACTTGACATTGAAGGGACTGAATTGTAATTTAGTTTTTAAACAGATAATGCTGTATGATAAAAACAAATACTTCGGAAGTTACTCCATCTGTGTATCTGTTAGTTTTCCATGCCTTAACGGGTAACGGCGGTAGGGATTTCAATTTATATAGACCATGACCTTGGCTATCTAGGGTCACCTTTTTGTCCCTGTAGAACATATACTAGGGATAATTTCCGATCTACAAGAGAAACGGGCAGAAGATAGTTGCCCATTGTAAGTTCGGTGATTCACGGAGAAAAAGGGAACATGTTACTGCAATAACGAGTTTTTGGAATTTTATTACAAGTAAACATAACCTATACCGTAAGCATACGTTCAGTGTTGATATAAAACGTTCCCATTTATTTATCTAGTTAGTAATGCCGCCATATTGAGACCACACGCTTCCCAGAATTTAAAAGAGTAAACTTAATAGAATTTTCTTGGAAATAATACCGTCTACGTAACCTACATACAGAGATATGATCTCAGAGGGAAATATATTAAAACAATGCATTCGCCTCGTAATAATCACTAGCAAAGGAAAATTGTTGGTAAAAACAAGATGTAAGGCGATATCTCATGGAAACCATTATCTTAACCCCTAAATAAAGACGAAAATAAACCTGTTACATTTTGTAATTAATGAAAGAATTAGTTTTAGGTAGTGGTAAAAATCTAGGTTATGTTTTAGAGTTCTGACAGTTCCATAAACACAAAGAGTTACGATTAAAAATACTTCTGCATGTCTCAATTTTAAATATAACTTAATTTCCGTAACAGATTCAATTAATCAACATTTCTTTACGGCTTTTCTTTTTCAGTTTGTGTGTGTACAGCAGAAAGCAATACGTAATTACTGCACAAGCCAACTCTACGCAAGTAAACAGTCACAAAGAATAAAAGGTAGAAACCGCACAGTTAATGGAACGCGAGTCATGACCGCTGCCGCCACGCAGCCGCGCCGCAGACGCCCCGCAGCCGCCACGCAGCACGCCTCACTTCATATTTACCGACGGACCGCGCCTCAAAGGGCCAGTGATGTGCACGCGTTAATGTGCGCACACCGGCACCGGTTCAATAACTATTCGCTTATAGCACTATAATGTTTTGTGAACTACAGTGCAATTAAATAGAGCCGAAATGATTTACTGAGAGATGCATTAATTTGTGTTCCAGCAGCGCGTGTCATTTTAATTTCGGGCATTAATGGTGGTTAATTACTACATAGTTCAGAATTGCAATTTTAGAGTATTCTTAAATTATGGAACTCTTTAAGTTAATTTGTCAATAGCGTTAAATAACAACTCACCGACACATGCACACCACTACAAGATAACTCGTAGACGTCTACGACCCCCGACGCGTAGCGCTACGACCCTCCGTAGCGCGTAGACCCCCACCCCACCCCAACGTAGCGCTACGAACTGTAGCAAAGATCGTAATTTGTAACACGGAATATTCTAAAGGCTATAAATTTGCCGAAAATTAGATTTCAACGTTACAATTATGTGTACAGATATTTGTAGAACTTTGTTACAGGACTGAAAGATTCATTTGAACCACAAATTGGTTTGTAGCGACAGAGGAAAAGCAAACAGACGCTTTTAAGGCTTATGATTGGCAAGGCGTTGTGTTATTTTGAATGAAACTGCTTCGCTCTGAGGCATGTCGGCTGAACATTGAAACACAGAGATATTTCAGCTGCTCAGTTATATTAACGTTATGGTAGTCTAGTCGAAATTAATAGTGCACTGCATGAGACTATAAATTAAAGATGAAATGAAACAGCTTAAGAGCTTACACTGTAGTATCATTTAAAATATTATCAGTACTTTAGAACTTCATTATGTACTACCTACCGACTGTGCCTTCTAGCCTTGGAAATGCCGACGTATGTGTTACCCCCGCAAAATAATGTCGACAATTCATTTAAATGTTTTAGATAATATTGTTAGACGCGGCTTCGCTCGCGCGTAAGTATAGGATAAATAGTTGTGTAAAAAAGTCTGTGATTTTCAAAGTCAGAAGCCAGAGAATTCATTCTGGTTAGAAAAAAAGTATTTAATATATTTATTACGGCGTTTTTTTATTATTTTAGATTGTAAAATACATAAAAAAAACCCTAGGCCCCAGAAGTATGTATACGAAGTATGTATGATTTTATTTTGCGTATTCTTAAAAATGATCGATGAATCAAATCGTAAAAATGACGGATTTGCATATAAACTTTCAACCCCTATATAACCCTCTTAGGGAGCAGATTCCCAAAAACGCTAAAATACGTATTTATTTATTTCTAACCAGAAGCTTAGTATATTCTAACTTTATTTCGACCGATTTCCATACAATCGTTCACCCCTTATTTTACCCCTTTAGGGGTGAAATTTCGAAAACCCATTTCTTATTGGATACCTACTCTTCTTTAACAGTAATAATTTACATTTTAATGAAAAAAAAAACAAATGCATTGGGTTTACACTACCTCACGTTAGGCATGTGAAAACTAGTGTATTGGTGAAGGGCGAAGAGTTGATTCCTGAATATAACACCGTTTCCTTAGTCTTTACTTTATGTTGATAAATTGTCGAAGTAGCTGAGCTCCGCTGCATACGCAGTTAGAAAAATTCATAATTTAACCGATGCCGATGCAAAGACAGCCCGATTAGTGTACTTCAATTTAGTTGATATTATTTACTTTTTCAAGTTTTTTTAAACTATGTCTGGACTTTAAAAGAGACACTGACCTCTGAGTTTGTTTTCATTTCATTTCACAAAGCACACACCCTCCTAATTTCAGGTCTCTAAGACCAGCGGTTTAGGCTGTGTGATATATCAGTCCGTCAGCCAGAACTTTGAATCATTTACAGATGACAGACATATACATATGTTGTTTTGCATCCTCGTCAAAATTCAGGAGGTTGTCACAAAAGACATAAATAATCAATTAAAATTACGGTACCTAGTTAATTACTAATACACGCTGATTTTTTTGGTTGTTTAAGTTTGTCAGTATTTCAGAATAACCCCCTTAACGTGGTTTAGGGAATAAAAAATGATCGAATAAACGTTTCAGATTTTTGGTTTGTGTGTAAGCGGGGTTTTAAAGCGAGGATCAGACAAGCTATGTTTAAAACACGGTTGGTTCACACTTACCGATTTCCGCAAAAAAGAAAAATTACCAACTCATTTTATTATTGATTCGGGACGAGAATCATTAGCATAGTTACCTCCTTGAATTTGACGAGAATGCAAAACAACACCTTGTATAACATACATTAGGCGTGTACGGCTTTATATATACGCCTTCGTCTAAAAGAACAATGTGTAAAGTTGGAGAAAAGAATTGAACTCGAATATTGTGCGTAACTTTTAGAGTAGAAAGTGCGTCCCGAGGGAAAGGCGAGAACTTGTGTTTCTAAATATACAGGGAGTACGTGGATATCATATATTACAGATAAAAGAACAAATGTTCTTAGTTATGTACAAAGTTAAGAGGTGATAGTATTATACGTATTGGATTGAGTCACAATAAACTGTGGAGTGCGTAGTAGAGGTAGTTTGTAAGTTTGGATGTAATCTTGGGAACTACTGATCCGGCTATCTATATAAAACGTTACATGTATTCAAAACGAGACCACGGGCAAAAGCTTATTTATTATTAGAAGTTTTTAGCAGTGTGGATTGTGGATTTGTGCTCCTGTTGACATCCGTGAGAGGTATAAAGCTCAAAAAGGCATCATAATTGTTACTTATGAGATAAATCCTCTTGGGATTGTCTACAGCCTCTGTCTGGCGCCCACTGCCTTAGAGGGTAACCAGAGACGATACTGGCCGGTCTCAGTTTGGCTCGAGATCTCCTGAAGAGCTGTTGTCTTCGTCGAGGGCTCCGTTTGAGCCACCGATACCATTCCGTAAATAGCTTTCACTCAAATTATATCTTTTGGGTAATTTCACCTAAACAAAATTCAATTTTTTTTAAATAATTTTGTATTTAATTCGATTTTGTACTTTTACTTATGTATCTTTTGTATTTTTAATTCCCGACCAAAAAAGAGAGGTGTTATAAGTTTGACGTATGTATCTGTGTGGTTGTCTGTGGCATCGTAGAACCTAAACGGATAAACCAATTTTGACGAAATTGGTTTCGTTTGAAAGGTGTTTTAATCGAGAGTGTTCTTAGCTATGTTTCCAAAAAATCTGCTCAGCCGTTTGAAGCTCATCACCTCCTTTCTAGTTGATGAAGGGGTATAAACAACTTCCACAACATTCGAAATTTGAATTCTTGTCACTTGTCACCATGGGCATCGCCAGGGAGGCTGCACCCCCTATCCCTAAAAGCTCGGTTTTTTTTATTTATTACTTTCCTTGTTTCGTTAATTAGCGAAAAGAGGCGCAACACCGAGAAAAGTGGAAATAATGTCAGGAGACCTATGCCCAGGATGCGGACAGTCAAGGCCAAGAACAAATGGTTTAAGTTTAACGTGTAAAGTGTTAAGTTAAGCATATTTTTTTTTAAACCCTGATAGAAAAAGTCCTCTAAAAACCAAATATAAATTAATCCAAGCGTCGTAGCATCGGGGGACCGCTAAGTAGACGCTTGGATTAATTTATTTTTGGTTTTTTAGTGGTGTTTTCTGTCGGGGGTTTTTTAAATTTTAGGTCATCAACAACGAAGCCATAACATAAATACATAGATTTAACATAAATCATAAATTTATTGCATTTTATATTTATTGAAACGAAATAGTTTTATCACTGCAAATAAAATGAAATTGAAAACTCATTCCCTGGAGCACATTATCGGCACGGCCACACTATCGCACGGTCACAGGACGCCTAACGACGCGACTCCTGTTCTGCATAAATTGAATGTTGCCATACTCGCCACTTGCCACTAGCCACCCAATGTTGCCAACATTATAAACGACGCACCGGTTCGGGCTATCAAGAATTCATGTCTTACCACAACGCAATCAATTATTTACTTTAATACCTCACTTTTAAAATTCTATTTCTATTGCATCTCCCTCAAGGTGCTATCTTTAGAATCTTTTAGTCGAAAACCAACTGTAAGATCTAAGGTGTAAGGTTTATTATCGAGAGGGTTTAGAGAGTAATAATGAACAGCTGAGAGGAAGGGAGTGAATCAATTGCTCCGAGGCAGAGGGAATTATGAATGCTTGGGGGATTGCGTTAGTAAGATTCATTTTGTAAGAGTTGCTCCAGGAGTGGCTCAGCGCCACAGAAAGTGTTCTTATGAGCACTAAGCCTTGATGTCTCGGCTAGAGATTTAGTTAGTTTAGCGTTAACATTTAGAGCGTTTACAACAATTGAACTGACAGAAACCAAAAATGTTCTCATACTTACGAACTTTAACTAATACGAGTCTTTTCAAAAATATCTCTTTTTCTACAGAATTAGATTCTCCCAAAGCTCTAACATTTCTCAAATCGTTCTTGGTACGTTACGTTGATGATCTCAATATTGACACATCATCTAAAGGGAGACGCAGCTTCCGTAGGGTCTGTGTAACCTGTAACACGGGGGTTTCGTAACGAGATTAGTGTCGCGGGGTGTTTTACACTATCACTAATTCATTGCTTGTTCACTATTAATAATTATTTGAGCAATAAAAGGTCTGTGTACAAATTGATATAGCTAAATGAGATCAGACGAAATTTATCTTAGGCCAGAATCTTAGAGCTGTTCAATTTCTATTCAATAATCACAAGCCACCAGCCTGCCTAGCATCAAATGATAAACATTGAATCAGCAGTTACAACCCCCAGGACCGTACTCCAAACTTAGACTTTCTCCAGATGTATGCAAACAACAGCCATTGAGCGGAAAATCTTCAAAAATGCCCGCTAATTGGTTCAATTATATGCGAAAGTCCCTTTCGAGTTGCTCACGGGTCTAGGGCTTGCCTAAACTTGATTATACTTGAGCACACTCCTCCTCACATAAAGCTGTCCCTCCGGCTGAGGGCTGAGGGTCGAGGGAGGGTGAGTAACCAGATTACGGGTCAGCTTTACTTTACGCGATCATTGGGAGGTTCTTTTTGAGTTGGCAAGTTTTTAGGTGAGGGAAAAAGGTTTGTTGTCTTATTATCATTTTGGGTTACGGAGTTTTTTAGTTAGAATCTTGTCACTTGTACAGTTCGTTATCTAAGTGTAGTTTTTTATCCCCCGACCAAAAAAGGGGTGTTATGTTAGATAGTTGTTATGATTTAAACGTGTTAAACACAAATTACCTGTATAGAAAACTCTTACAGCTTATTTTAAAAGCAATCGGGGTTTAAAAAAGCGTGTCCATTCAAGTGGCACTGAATTTTTCCTCATCACAATATGAATATCGTAATTAATTGAATAAGTGTGAAGTGTTCGCGTTAACAAAGCGCCTCCCTTATACTCACAAGGGTCGCTAGTTAAGCCTGAGCAGGGCGACACGCAGACAGTTTTCATTCCTCTTTATATTTAGGTTAAGACGAGGGCGTCTGCAGTTCCGTCACCCAATATATGAGCATGAGAGAATACGAAGGTCCACTTCAAATAAATTAAAGATGTAGATAGCAATGCAAGTACTACTCATGTTATAGACATTTGCTCGAATCTTTCAGCTAGAATCAACTGAGTTATCCGGAGATAGCTAAGTATAGTCATCAAGTTACCAACTTGATACAGTATCATGTTGGGCAATGGGCGTCAGTATTTCCTTTTATAATAACAGATGGCTTCTGAAACTGAGGACGCTATACATCCCATTTTATTACCGGTTTGGTAATAATCCTGCTCTTGGACACAAGGATATGTCCAAGATACTTTCAATAGCAGAAAATGCCAACATTAAACGGGGTATCATCGACCCATCATAGACACGTATGTGTGGAGCCCCGCCACAAGACATCTGCACCTTCTCTCCTGCCTGTTGTGCACAACGTCCTGCCCCCCTTCAGTACTTGAATGTGGCAAACGACACAACTGTCCAGGTCGTTATCTGAACCGTCCTCGTACTTGTCAGATAACATCTCAATCAACAACACGAGCAGAAGAAGAAGCGGCACTGAACCAAAGTCAGTTGTGAAATTATTAGCGTCGTACAATTGAATGCATTAGATAAGCAAGTTGTCACAAGATGAACGCTGTTGTTTCCTCGCCTGTAACTTGTTCTTCTGCGTTCGGGAACTGTTCGGTCCTGCGGTAATTACCGTCTGACTCGGGCGTTTAGCTCGCTGCGAGATTGTGCCCAAGTTTCTGCAAATTATGTTACGACTTGTTCGCGTTTTACACTCGCAAATGTGTTTGTGTCTTAGTGAATTTGTTGGGAGAGGAGACAGGTTTGGTATTGTAGTTGTTTTGTATAAAGCTGTCTGTAATATAGCTATAGTCTGCTGATGATAATGAAATATTAGGTTTTGCTAGGCCCGACTGTAGGTCAACAACAAGTTATTAACTAGTTTTTGATGGGTTACGTCGCCGCCCCGTGGGGCTCTGACTTGGCTATACTAGTGTGTTTACATGCCGATTCCTTATTGGTTATCTCATTTACTGGTTATTTTTAACTAGCATCGTCTATGACAGGCCTTAATCTACTAAAAGGTCATTAATAAGGTTTCGTCGTTAACATTTTCCAACGCTTAATAAACATCGCAGCTCATAAAACTTAAGTGAATGAATGTAAACATCGCATCGTCGCAATAAAATAAAACGCGTCGAATCGTCGCCATTGATCACGACACGTCGAAGCGACACGGTGTTAACGACTACTAACCGTTTGTTACAGATTACTGTGTTTATGTAAATACTTCGTTTGTGTGTACTGGAGTTATTCAACATTTAATCTCTTACTGCTTGGAGTCACGGATGAACTCGCATGATAAAATTTTAAAATAAAATATTTGACTATTTATTTTGAAAAACAAATAGTCGTAGTAGTAAATGACACGCGTTTAAAAAAAAGTTAGCAGACATTGTTTCAAATGCTGTTTTTTAAAGTAATTGTGTGTGAAAATAAACAGGCAATATTTTTTTTCAATGTGCATAAATATTGGGAAAGTATAATGTTTGAAAATATGAAGCGGAAATCGCTTTCAATACAATAACCTGCCAGTACCTATCAATATGTTAAATATAATGACACTGACAGCTCTTGAACGCTGTTTAGACATGTTGATCGGGTTCAGTTTCAGTTGCGAAATCGGTAATTTAAAAATTCCTTGGTTGTTTCGGCAAGTGTTAAGACATAAGTATACAGAATTAAATTAAATTGCTTCTCATTCAATGTTTCCTATTGATACTATGCGTTTGGACGCTCTCGCGTACAATATCGACAGAAAACAATAAACATTACGTTATTAATGGACAACTGATATAAAAGTAACGGCTCGGCCTTTCTCGGAGCTTTCCAATCAGCTCGACCGCTGTCCGGCCGTTGTCCGGCCGCTGTCCGGCCACTACAGGCCGTCGTCCGGAGACGGCGGGACTCTTACATAGTACGTAGTACAAACGTTTTCAATTCTTTTAATCCTCTGGGGAGTTTCAGGTAATGGAACTTGGAGAGGAGTATACTGTCGGAGTGCCGGTATGGTTGGTGTTTTGTCATTGGTAAAGATGACTATAGGTTTGAGGAAAAGTTAAGAATGTTTTTTTTTTGTGTGAAAAATAATAAAATGATGGACGTATCTGCATAATGCTGCCCTCGCCAAACGACTTTAGACGTACCTATGTAGTTTCAACAAAGGTTATCGGTTTGTCAAAAATACCAAAGGGTTCCAAGATACATAATGGACCCAGTACCCTCTCTCTAGATAGCAATGCAATCACATTGCAATGAAATTATTCTTGTCATCTTTCAAGAACAACGAAAAATCCATTCCGGTTAAAAAAAAGAGTCAAAGAATTCAATGGCGAAACTCAAAATTCCACTGAAAATCGCGTAAAATCATTCCTTTGTAAACAATGAACACATCCTCTGAAACATAATTATTGATTATTATCTTCGCATCTTCCACACTATCCAACAGTGTCCCTAACACCTGCAAGTCTTACGACTAGGCCTACCTTTGCCGTGCAGCTGCTGACGGTTCTCCGTGCCCTTGAGGCTCTCGGCGGTGTGCAGCAGCTCATCCAACTGTGGCTTCTTCTGCTCCAGCTCGCGGAGGACACCCTGCAACAGAGGAGATGTGGTAAGTGATGTGGAACTGGTTTTTACATGGAGTGCGAATACCAATGGAAAAAAATTTAAGTGGTGATATTGAAAACCACTGGCGAGATAAATTCTCGACGTACTATATTGCCGTCTTATATAGCGCTTACAAGAACAAATCGATTGCGAAATTCTCAGTTAACTATGATCTCGGTAAAACCAAGCAACTTATTGTGTTTCCAAGAGCAATTGACAATTTGGGCATTGTGCAATTACTTGTGTAATTTTGGGTTATCTTTATAAGTGCAACAAACTGATGCGCCTCTTACGTAGAAAAGCAGATCCGTGTGAAATACTTGAAGCCTCCAGGATACTTTCCGAATTTACCAGTACCGGTGTTGACAGATATACATAAGTGTTTCTAAAGAGTGATTTTTTTATGGTATTTATTAATTAAATTAAATTCATTTATTTCAGATGATCCATA
This sequence comes from Cerastis leucographa, assembly GCA_963082945.1. NCBI lineage: Eukaryota > Metazoa > Arthropoda > Insecta > Lepidoptera > Noctuidae > Cerastis > Cerastis leucographa. The sequence goes on from OY720368.1 coordinate 18,393,542, forward strand.
ATTAATACCACTGAAATAGGCTTATTGGACTGATAATTTTATGATATTTATGTTTAAATCATTTAGGTATTTGGTGTGTGGTACTGCTCTCCTCTTGGGTTGTTCTTACAATATATCTCAGTAGCGAATTATACATAACTTGCGAAATACGGGTGTTCTATTAGGTATACCTCTGCCTAACCCGTCGGCAATTACAGGCGTGATGGTGTGTTATCAATCAGAACTCAATGTCATGAATATTAAATCTGTGTTTTATATCAATTTATAGTTCTCCGCCCCTAAAAATAAAACACTCGTTACGATGACTCAGCTTGTGTTTAAATAAAGTCCAGTGACTGTATAAGTCTTATTCCACTTATACTAACTTCGTTTCCTCAGTGGAGCGACCTGAAGTCCTCAACAATATGCATAACAAGCAAACTTGTGAGTTTACCTGTCCGTCTGTCTGTGTGTGCGTGCGTGTGTGTGTGTGTGTGTGTTTGTGTGTGTGTCGAGGAGTAAGGCTTCCTGCTTTATACCGACTTATACTTTCACTGACATTGGTAAAAATAAATAATTACCCACACGTCGTAAATACTTGTTATTTATACTGATTTCCTTAGTTGTTGCAGTGACTGTTTCGTTGGTCCAGTGTTCGCAAGCTCCACTCCTGACCTGAGGTCCTCCCTTCCATTCCCAGGCAAAGTGCTGTTGTTTTTTTTTCGATAGGAACTTCTCAGTAACAGCCCAGAGTCTGGATGCACGGTCGATGCCAATATACTCACCCCCTTCAACAGAGGACTTAGAAGATGCAAGACGTGGGTGTACTCTTATAACAAGTAACACTGTGTACGGGAAAAACAGGCGTGATGTGATGTAAATTGGTTTTACTATTTGTATTTGTTACCATCATAACAATTTGCAATCAGCTGCACATAAATGAGTAGTGTTGTTCCACCACCGCGCACGGTGTACACACGCGGCGTGTCGCGCGCGTGATTTTGACCGCAGCCGTTATTAACACGCCACACGTTGGCGCACAGTACTTGTATGTAGGTTTGTGATTAGATCATGAACTAAAAGCTTGTTTATTTGCTCTACCTCTTCTACATAATTTATGCTTGAATACTCTCTAAAAACGAAAAGTTTTGACTACATATAGAAAATGTAAAAATCAACCCATTACGTCCATACTAGCTGAGGTCCGAGTTCAGTTTTAATGACCATGAAAGAATAGGAAACACACAAGTCTGATTAATTCAAGATGTTTATAAGACCGTGTCTATAAGGATGTCTTTAAGATCTATTAGAATGTCATACCGACGGATTCCGTAAATACAACAATTTCATGTAATGGATTGCACGTCAAATGGCTGTACCATCGTACATACGAGTAGCTATTAATTCACCCAACAGCTGTAAAGGCGACCCCAGCAGTACCTGAGTCAGTGCATTAGTAAGCAAAAGCTTCGGCATTTCTTTGGCAATGCTCTGCCTTTCTAACGGGAACCTCATGAAAGAACCACTCACTGAAATTAAGTGTGTCGGTCGGTTGTGCGAGTGTTTGCCAAACTCCATTACTGACTGCATTCTTCAGGCCCCCTCGCATTCGATGATCACTACGATATACGCAAAGAGTAAACAGACTTATATACTTATATACTTTTAAAACTTCCAAATAACCCCACAAAATTATGCAGTAAAATATCAAACTAAACGGTGTGAACGGGGTTTTACTGAGCCACAGGTTTTCTTCATTTAAGTTTGTTAATAACTGGCTTTTTTACTGCAATTTACGTGGGTTTAAATTAAATAACTCCACAGAATACTGTTACAATTCAAAATCTATAGCTCAAAATAAGAAAACATACAAAAGTGCAATGAACTCTATAAAAACTTTTCGAATTACTTGTCCACAAAAATGCAGGAAGCGTTAAAATTCATAGTTGTTGGAATAGTTCACGTGTACAGTGTAGTAACTTCCGGGGAAATGCAACATGGCGGCGGATCAGTTTTGAAAATATTGTCGGAAATACGCCTGCATCGGACGGGCACAAAGAACACGGGCACAACGGAACAAGGGCAGTGGCGATTATTTTGATTTTTATTTTGGAAAGGGTGAAAAATAACCCGGTAGGTAGCCCAAGGCTTATGCAACACCAACATTTTCTTGCTTAACATTCAGATAAACAAGAAAAAAAGGAACTTTTCTTTTCCGAACAATAAAAAGGTAAGTGATAAGTACACCTTTCTTTAAAATATTCGTGTCTCTCCATTTCCTCTCTGAGAAAATACTTCAAAATATTTCACGTGAGAAGTGCATAGTGATATTCACAGGAATAATAAGACAATCTTATCAACATGTATTACCCCGTCGTGTAGCGAACACACCTCGTATCACCCCGGTAGATCCTGCAGTCTCGGGGGGAATATAGCGGGATCATTCATTCATTGCTACTTTTAAAACGAGTCTAAATGTAATATTTTCAAAGCGACAGACTCGTACTATAAAATATTACCAGGCAAGCGTCAGACAGAGGACCTCGTTGCTATATAATAACAGCCGCACCGGTCGAACTTCAAGGTTAAGCCGTGTTTGTCGAGGTTGGTCCGTGGATGGGTGACCATAATCACATACCGAGTTTTCTCCGTGCCTCGGAAAACACGTTAAGCCGTTGGTCCCGACTGTCATTTGTAGATCTTTGATAGTCGTTACGAGTAGTCAGAAGCCAAAAGTCTGACATCCAGTTAATACTGGTAAGCCAAGGGGTATGCGTATTACCCAGTTACTGAGTTTTGGAGGTCAGATAGGCGGTCGCTTCATGTAAAATACTGGTACTCAGCTGCTTCTGGTTAGACTGGAAGCCGATCCCAAGATAGTTTGGGAAAAGGCTAGGCAGATGATGGACAAGCGTCAGACAAAAGTGGAAGTATCAGACAGCAAAGGGTTTCAGAACTTTCTCGAAGGGCTAACTAAGGACGATGCCCCTACAAAAAAAACGTGTTCTAATATTTATATGCCCGTTCATCACCTCCCACCGCTCGCTATTGTGTGTCACATAAGCCTCATTTCTTTTCAATCGATCTATCATCAATTATAAAGTTAGAACCTTACAACCTTACTTGAACGCAAGCAACTTTTAACACAACAGAAATGCTCCATCCATTTGGATGATTGGAAGTTATTTGAAACCCAAAGACCGATGCTTTGTGTTCCCATCGATCACTTAAACTGGGCACTGCGTCATTAGTTGATTATGATAAATCATTCATCGTATATCGAGTATGTATGTAACGTCAATGCCTATTCTCTCATAAAATTAATTAAAGTCCTAATTAATATATCGATATTTATTGTAATAATACTCTCTGCCCTACTCCTAGGCACAGTTCTTTTGTTTTACTAACCTTGTGGACCAACCAAGCCAAATACTATTTACCTTTCAGTGTCGCGAACCTCCCTAAACCAAAATGACCCTGATCACATCGAGTGTAGGTACCCGTTCCCAGCCAAGGTAACCGCCTTTAGATCTAATCTAACCTCAAGCGATTTATTTATTTCCTCAGCGAAGCAGAAAAGTAAAAAGCTAAGGGTTCCTTCTGGAGCAAGTTGCTGAAGTCAATTTAAGGCAGAGACTTACTTTGCTTTAAGTTGAGCACGAGTTTAAGAGCAGCGAATAGTTGCTTAACAACAGTACTGCTTGCTTTACGAAGCACGATTTGTTACATTATTTACTTGGTTATGGTTTGCAAGGATTTTACAACAAGTAGAAAGTGAATCAAAATATTAGCTAGCGCGAAGATCGAGACGAAAAGCTCACTGACTTGTAATTGTGTCAAACGTCGCCATAATGTGTCATCACATCACATCACAAACTTCTGAGTGATTAACTCTTTTGAGTTTCTCATTTCTCGTAACGAGTATTCCAAGTCTTCACATGACAATCAAGCAAAGTATCAGTTCAGCGAATACTAAGGAGTCGTTTGACGCATTAACTCGTGATATATCTACAAAGTAAAAGTGTGTTAAACTCAAATTATCCAGTTTACAGCCAACCATAAGTTTTGGGATGAAAGGCACCGCAAGCACTTCAAGTTTCGGCAACTTGACGTTATTTTAATGACAGCTAGTAATTAGCACTTAGTACCTGTGGAGAAATCTAGATTTTGTGATAATAAAGTTAAAATTTAACGGGGCCGCTACCATAACAACATTTTTATACCTAAGAGCTACCACTGAATATATTGTTGGTAGTTTGTTGCATAGGAGACTTGTCCTGTTATTGTAGCTCCACTATGTTTGCAACCTAACAAAACTGTTTGTCTCAATGTATTGTTAGTGTACGCCGCATCATGTTTGGAAACTAACACACAGTTGAATTCCATAAGGCTTTGTACAGCACGTTGAATTCTGACTAAAGAGTGTGTATCTCAATCTATGTAGATGCAAAGCCAAGTCTGGTTAAAGTCAAATACTTTAATTTAATGAGGTTAGTAGGCCATTTTAGACATCAACATTTACAAGGATATAGAAGTAATTCTAGTGGGCTATTAAAAGCTTGTTTCTTTTGGTCTCTTGTTTCTAGTTTTATTAATTTATTTATGCGCGCATGGAAATCCTATTCGGAGGTTGCGCCAACATAGTAAACCTACTTTACCTACCAGCTACTCCTAATTATTTTCGCCCCTCAATCACACGAATGTCAATCTTAAACCAGCCAGTTGGCAGAAAAGTTAGAATGATACGAGTTCACGCGGAGGTATGAATAAGTTGGCACTACAGTAAGCGAGAAGCTTTAACAACGCTCACGTGCCCCTCAGTCACAACATACAAGGGTGCAGAAGGTCCACCGATTGCACGGAACCGGAAAATAGGCGCGAACAGACTTATACACACATACTGATTCCAAACTATGACACACGAACACCACTCACGAGTGCGATTACTACACCCTCTGTCAGGATACAGGATATACATACCTATCGCAATTTTATTAGTTCTTGATAATTACTTTAGTAGTACAATTATTTATGACTTTCAATAGAGCTCATTTACACTGAAAAAAGTAGATTTTTGGTTAAGTCTCAAATTGAAACAATCATTTGAATACTAGCTGTCCCGCGCAACTTCCTCTGCGGCACATTTCCCCGTTTTCGCAACATTTTTCATTGCTGCTCCGCTCCTATTGGTCGTAGCGTGATGATATACAGCCTATGTCCTTCCTCAGGTTGAAATCTATCTTCTTGCCAAATTTCATTAAGATCCGATCAGCCGTTTAGTCGTGAAAAGGTAACAAACAAACTTACTTTCGCATTTATAATATTAGTTGGGATGATATGCATTAGACGTATGTTTGAGTGCGTGAGTTTTTGGTGTTTTCCTTCTGTATTCGTGTCTATTGACTGTCCATGCTCGAATAAGTCGAGCAAGTTGCTCGAATGCTTGTATCTGTCGAATATAAGATTAACTCTGCAATGAGATACATGGAGAGTGTTCGAAAGCATATTATGCATGAATTTGCCAGATATTTCTCGCGTACCATTGCTTTCTGATGATATTTTAAAACTCTGTGATGCTTTGATGATGTTGAGGGGATTGGATGTATCTTAAGATTGAAAACAATCTACCGAATACCCTGAAAAAAAAAAACTATCGAGAATCAAGGATTTCTGTATTTACAAAATAGAAGAGCTAACAGCTCAAATGCTCTGCCTGATTCCATCAACAACTATTGGTTGAATTAATCTCATCCGAAACAATTGTTCCTACGTAATACATTCAAAGTAAGTAGGTAGTAAAACATGATTTCAGCAATTAGAAAATTTTAATAGCTAATCATTTCAGTCATTAATTTTACGATTACACCTATTTTTTAATGTAAAAACGTAACATGTATACGTCTGCCACGTTCAGCGTCGGGGCTCGAGTGCCGCTGCCGGCCGGCGCGCCCCTCTCCCCCCGCGACACCCCTTATTGATCCCCTCCCCACCGCTCCACTGAGTATCAAACCAACTTAATAAGAACTACTGCCCCCCTCGCGCCAAGTTTTTCGCAAGACGATTTAGGATAATTGCGTTACACACTAAGAGCTCAAATTACACTGGCAGATGGGCCCAGGTAATATTAACATTTTTATATCGAGAGCTGAGGCGGCTCCTGAGGCTTCTATCTAATAATTTGCACAAATATTGACATTATTAAAAGTTGTCCATTTGATGGCATTGTGGTGTAAATGATGATGTTTCAGCGGGATGTAACAACAACCGGCGGCTTGTTTGTTTGTGTTAGTTCCTGAAGCGCGGGCGGGGACGCAGGCCTGCGCTAGTGTTGTTCGTTTCGCATTCCGTAAGCAAAATAGTAGATGAGAGTGCTGTTGTTCTGTTTCGTTACTAAATAAACCACTAGTTCATCAAACTCGTTCCGCTTGTTTTGTTTCGCTGGTTCAGTGGGTTGAATTCGTGGTATAAGCTTCGCTTTTGTTTTACGAGTACATAACACAAGGTTAGAATATTGGAATAAGAACTGGTTAATATGACTGTCTTTGATAATGATCTGAGTACTGAGAACCATCCCGGATTAGTAGTCAGCGTAACAAGCATTTGTCCTTGTGTGATGAATCTTGAAGGACAAAAGATTTGTATAAACTTACTAGCTGTCCCAGGTTGAAGGTTGTATAAAGGTTGTACGAAGAAAGCACAGCCTCAGTACGAACAGATGACATTCTGTCCGGTAACTTCCACCCCAGTGCAGGTGTCCGCCAAGGATGTATTATATCGCCACTCTTATTTAATATCTACACAGAGCTTATAATGCGCATAACTTTGGAAAATTGGACAGATGGGGTTACAGTTGGTGGCTACAATATTGCGAATTTGCGCTACGCAGATGACACCACTCTTTTTGCATCCGATGCTCGCCATATGGAAGATTTACTACGCAAAATGGAACAAGTGAGCCTTGAATTTGGATTAAAGATTAATCGCAGTAAGACCAAGGTGATGATTGTAGACCGTGCCAACAATAATTCGCCAGCAGTTACTCAGATCGCGAACTGCAACGTAGTCCAAACCTACGTATATCTTGGAGCTTTAATCTCGAATAACGGCGGCTGTATTGACGAGATAAGGAGACGTATGGCGATCACGAGAACTGCAATGGACAAAATGAAAAAAATATGGAGGAACAGAGACATCACCAAAGCCACGAAGACCAGGCTCGTGCGCACGTTAATTTTACCCATATTTCTGTACGCTGCAGAAACGTGGACGTTGCGGGAGGTGGAAAGAAAAAAGATAGACGCTCTAGAGATGTGGTGCTGGAGAAGAATGCTCGGCGTATCGTGGACCGAGTTCCGCACAAATGTCTCGATACTCCAAGAACTTCACATCAGGCAGCGTCTCTCCACAATAGTACAGTCCCGAATACTCACTTTCTTCGGACACGTTTCAAGGCGAGACAGTCAGTCCATAGAGCGGTTAGTCGTCCAAGGAAAAGTGGAAGGCACTAGACCGCGTGGAAGGTCTCCCATGCGTTGGACCGACCAGATCAAGTCTGCTGTGGGCGGTCCCGTGCACGAATGTACCCGGATGACTTCTGATCGGGCGAGGTGGCGGAACATCGTGAGGCGTATTACATCTGCCGCAAGTAGTAGCAACACTTCATGACGACCACGACCGCTCTGTCAAGAGCGTAACGACTAAGAAGACTAGCTGTCCCGCGCAACTTCGTCTGCGTCACATTTTCCCCGTTTTCGCAACATTTTTCATTGCTGCTCCGCTCCTATTGGTCGTAGCGTGATGATATATAGCCTATGTTACTTCTTATACCTCCAAGAATATGTGTACAAAGTTTCATGATGATCGGTTGGGTGGTTTTCGCGTGAAAGCGTATCAAACAAACTTACTTTCGCATTTATAATATTAGTTAGGGTACAAGACTGTTTACCTAGACCCGAAGACTACCTTCACTAAACCTGAAACATAAATAAAACGCACTACGCGGCGTATTGCAAGCTGTCGTATTATGTCGTACGACACCGGCGTATGAACACATGTTACATTTCGGATTATGTGGCGTATTGGCATGTTGGGCACATAACGATCTCGCGGTGCTGTATTATTTACTCGGATTAGCAGTTACCTGCTTATAGGTAGAGTAAGTGTGATCAAAATCACAAAACCTAGACTGCTACATGGAATGGACTGCCTCTTCGTTCGTCCCACGTGCCCACTGCTGGAACATAGACTGCCTTTATGTTAGAAGCAGCCAGTATCCACCACGTGGGTCCAATGCGACAGGATGTCACTTATCTTCGATTTTTGGTTGTATAAAATACGGACATGACTGGTTTAAAATATAAATTTTGGAACGTGGTTGGTTTTTTAATAAATAAAACAGAATATGCAACGAATTACAGATTATAATTCAAATCCTAGTATAAAAGTAAATAAACATAAAAAGTCTGATTCAATTTTACGTAAACATCTTTTGAAGTCTTTTTGTTCTATAAGCGAGTTCATAAATTACACAGAGCGTCCTAATGGGCCATTTGCTGGATTACTACAAAACTGTGCTCTTCCACAGATACTGTTATGGGTTCTATAAATACTTGTCATAGTTGTATTCTCGGAAGGAGAAGGGAACAGTTAAACGTGTGGTTTATGCACAATATGACAGAGGGAAAAAAAAGGGCAAATTTTTATAAAGGCTCATCAAAGTTGAGAGATGTTTAAAAATAAAAAAAAAATACAATTTATTAATTATCATTACTTTACTTTAAAAATATTTATTTGGTTTATCATTACTTAACTTTAAACAGTGTTTATGAATAAACCCCATAGATAGCATTCAATATATTTGGGGGATATTCAAACAACTTTCACCCAAAGAAGTTGTAAGTACATAAATAATTTAGTATCCAAAGTGCGTAGTAACTATTAATCAATTAGGTAATTACTAGTAGCAATTAATTAGCTAGGGATCGTGACCTGAATTGTGACTCAAAAGAACAAACTGGTCTTTTGAAACTTATTCAACAAGTCCAATAAAGACGAGTAGTTTCAGGAATCGTGTATGAATATTGCAAGATAACGAGGACAGAAAACTGAGATCTATGTGTATCGATAAAAAACTAACTTCCAATAATCGTCTTTGGAAGGCTAAGCGTTTATGGAAAAGCTAGTTTTTTTCTTTTCTAACAGGTGTTAGTCGGAAACTATCTTACAAGAACGTACAGCCGGAATAAAAGAGTAACCTAACCAAGGTCATAGTCTACTCATGGGCCCAATTTTATCTTTGCTTGAAAAGATAACAGACAGAGTAAGTATGGATGGGAGTCAGAATGTCAACAACTATTAAAAGCTACTTAAAAGTAATCTTAAGCTTGAAGGAGTAAACCTTCCAACACATTAGACCAGTATTTACCTCTCAATGTATAAGTACTAGCTACTGTTAGAAACCTCTCCCCCATGTTTGCGCTGCAACTCTGCCAGAACAGTGACCATTAACAGTCCAAGAATCAGTGTTCAAATCTGTGCAGTGAGCATCCCGCACTTGGCTTACTGCCCGCAGTTATTTGTTTAGGAACACTGGTCATTCCTACATGGAAAAACGCAGTTTCTTTGGTATCTATATATGTGCCTACATTTTATAGTGATGAGAGAGAGATTCAGAGTGTTTGCTGCGACGACATTAAATGAATTCGGATTAGAGCTGGGTAATGATGATGATGTAATCATGGTATACGAAGATATAGTGCATGAATGTGTGAAGCAATCATTCTATATCGGATTGTATGGGCTGAATACTAAGCTCAAAATCACCCCATTAACAATGGCAAGGGGAGAAGATTCTCATAATTATTCACAGAGTTGTTATGTAAAGAGATGTCTCTTGCAAGCATATGGCTAATAAAATTCTGCTCAGACTGTGAAAACATCTAATGGAAAGCTGCATGTCCTAGAATCGAAAGAAGTGCACATGAAGTACACCAAGCCACGTAGTGTATCATGGCCTACTTCTTCTCCCAGAGAAGAGGCCTGTGTCCCAACAGTAGGCTGAGTATATTATGCTAATATATCAGCAAACACTAAAGTCTGAGTATATTTATTGTCACCGAATGGGAATGCTGCCGCGTACCGTGGTCACGGCCATACTGCCGGTCGTAGCGTACGTGCGACGTGCCCGTTAGCACGTGTGGCGTGCCGACCCCGCTCCGTTGCTTAGCAACGCCGCCCTACGATAGCGGTGGGGTGGGTGAGAGAGATGCGGAGCGTATCGATAGGTGAAATGTCGATAGTTTTGTTATCGATATAATTATTTTATTTTTTATTTATTAATAATTAGTTTCTCCGCTACCAACAAACAATAATGTTCCAGCCTATAAGCTTCCAAATTAGTTCTTGATACTTAACTCTATTTTTTGTTGGTAAAAATTTCTATTCAACACAATAACCTTATAACATGCTAGATCTAACTATACCCTTCCAGTTCATCAATATGTACCTTGATGTGTCATCGTGCATACAACCATGAGAACTAACAAACAAAAAATTAGAAGTTTTTCGTGGAATGGCAACAAAAAGCTGAATGCAGAAATAGCAGCAGTCTGGAAATTTTTACAGTATTTTATTAAGTCACACACGTTTTCAAGAATCTTTGGAAAATTAGACTGACTAAGACTGACAGCTTTTCTGCCTGCATGTGACTGGATGACGGAATTAAAAGGTGAAATAACATAGATAAAGAGTTTTGTGGAGAGCAAGGGTAGAATTAGTCTCGCTGAGTACCTAGTTGGTCATCCGATTGGTATGTCAGTTATCGAACTCCATTGATGGGCAGTTCGATTACTCACGATCACTTGGCGCAATTTTTATTCTGTTCAAAGATCCTCGACTAGAGGAAAACCGCTCCAACTGAAAACAATTATTACAATTAAACCATTTTTAAAACCACCTTTTGAATGGTCAAGAAATCGGTCGGTTAGACAGAAAGCTCAAACTACTGGCCCGTTTCAAAACTCTATGCACTAATTACTAATTTTTACTTTATTATTAGTGCTCTACTCATTTAGCGTTAAGCTATTGTTAACTTAATGTCAAGTCTATTAACAGATTGAACTAAAGATTACAACGCTATCTATAGCTCTCACATGGAACTAGTTTCCAAAAAATCCTGAAATAAAAATGAATTCTTCCATCGACACGTTCCCATCACTGTTTCTTGCGCATGCGTACTATGAAATATTTCAGTCTATATAAACGGAGTAATGAGGGTGAACGAGGCAGTCCTGCTCCAGTAAGTGAGCGCGACAGAACTTTGGAAGAATGTACGCTCCATTCTGTGTTGTGTCGCGGTCAGTTACTGAAGCATGGAGAAACTATATGTATAACTGTAACATCCTGCACACTGTTGTAACCTATGTTTACAAATAAAGACTATTGATTGATTGATTGATTGATTGAATCAGGTAATGAAAAATAACATAACAAATCATGATTAATACAAAACGTAGTTTCAGGCACCGTTTAGGACTAATTGAATCTCTGTTTCATCCATTAGGGTAAACTAGTCGTCATTGAATGCAATATACCCACATGTATGGATGAAGTTTTACTGCAGGCGTGTTCAAATTGACGCCGGTGGTTGATAATTTAGTTTTAATTGTGAAACTGAAAGCTTTACTGTTTCTTTAATGAGCGTTACCGGAGGGAGAATATATTTATTGCTATATTACAATGTTAGGTTTCATACACTCATGCATTTACAATTACTCTTTGCTTCAAGAATAATAAATACTTGAATGGAAATCTAATTCTTTTAATTCTCAATCGTACGCCGTTTTTAATTAAGAACACATTGTAAACATAAACATTACACTTGACATAGGGCCACACAAAGGGGATCAAACCCTATCATAGATCTAAGGCCTAAGTGTTTCGTCCTGTCTATTAGAAATAGTTTCAAACTCAAAGTCACCGACCAAAAGTTTATATACTATACATTAGTATACATGGTTCATTAACGGTCGCAATTCGCAGGTTTACGGTTACCCTTATCTAAATATGTGATGTGTGGGTCAGGGTCAGGGGCGGCACGTCACGTGACACGCAGATGCTGTATTATAGAGATGAGGAGTGATAATGCCCTGTCATGATAACTAGGGAGAAGTGGAAGCAAGTGGAAAAAAAGAATTTGAAGTAAATGTTGCGCTTTAATGTCATACATAACTGACTGATATCTGACATCTAATCTATCAAAAATGGGGGGGTCAATCTCGCGTCAAATTCAGCAGCGTCAGACACTTGAATTGAATTTACAAAGCAAAGAAAAATAGGGCAAAAAAACTGATTGAACTAAACAAATCGAAATTGCTATTGCGTTTTCTGTATTTCGTATCACCCTGCAAAGGTAATGTTTATTTAACTACTTAACGATGTATTAATTGACACAGTTTAATGCTAATAGAATGGCAAACATTCATTACATGTTCAGATTTTACTAACTTTAGGAACCAAAAATCTGTGTTCAGCTTTTGCAGGCAATAAAGAAATTCCTGCTCAAATACCTCGTTTGAGCAGGGTCCTCATAATCATATTCTTTGTGAAAACTATACGAAGAATGTTCCCGGTATTATCTTTTTTACGAGGTTAAAGAAACGATGCTAAGAAAATTCTCAGCTTTAGGAAAAGTTACTCGCATTTCTTTCATGTTAGTTAATACTATCTTTTACATGAGTTATAGCTGAGCATATTTCCACTGGTTGGTTTTCATCTAGAAAAATATTTTATTAAGTAGGTGCCTTGTTTTTACTCAAAATCGGTGTCGTTGTAAAGAAAGAAAGATTTTATCCAATGGATGAGCAGCAACTTTTTAATGGCACTAAAAACATGCCACGAAGGACTAGGATTCATTACCATCAGCTTAGCCTTTTGCAGATGAATACTAGTATTTTTTTGGAGAAAATCTGCCTTCCACAGCTCACTTAACTGCACTGCTGGGTTAGTAGGTAAACGTGCTTTCCTAGGCGCGGAGGGTTATCGGTATATAATGGGTCGCAAATTATGATTGCTTTTTCCTACAATTTTCTTTCTTCAACAATCTTTTATTCCGAATGAAACCATCTCCTTCCAAAAGAATTGGCATATCTACACGTCCACTCCACGTATCCAATTTCTTTACCCGACATGACTAGGTAATATAAAGTCGTAAATACATTGAATGTAATGCTCATAAGATGTTCAGCTTGTTTCCCAGGCCCGGTAGAGGACGCGCAATGGATGTTAATCGCGGGAAAGCGTCGTGTGGTGCATACCAACTGAAGCCGGTCGGACGCGCACGAATGTCTGCTAAAACAATGTGGGTTGGCTGTGATGAAGGTGGCTTATTCTTGGATATTATTATTTGACTTAAACCTTCCCAAATACAGTGCCAACTTTAAGCCCTATCACAGGGCATGCCTGCATTCAGCTTCTTTCCTGCCCATCAATGCACAATCAGATCTTCCAAGAATAAAACGAGACGCAAGGCAGAGTTGTCAAGATAGCAACTTACTAGTCAGATAATATTGGAGTGGTTTATCGATACGAAAAGATCAAGAACTTTAAGTGGCTCTGTTTTGACAATAAATACAACGGGCTTTAATTGGTAGAGAGACGATTAATCACAACACACATTTTTGCTTTTTATTACTTATTTTTTTTATTATTAAACAAGGCCATGGAGCTAAATATGCTTATCTTTGTCACTTTTACCATCAATACATAATTTTGTGAACGTCGTATTTTAAATCATGCACAAGCACTTTTTAATATAAATCATACTGTACCAAATACGTGTTGATTTTGATATTATCCGTCTCTTTTTTTGCGTCTCATCAGGATAGATATTCAACAATTAAATATTTTGAAAACGTTTCGTATTGCGGCGAAATTAAAACCTCATAAAAGATCGAAGATTTTTTATTTTGGTTTTGAATTTTCCTCGTTTCCACCGAAATGCTCTGAGCTCACCTACCGCTGCACATAGCTATAGATTGTTGTATGGGCTTTACTTTCGTATTTGTGTATGAATGGCCCTCCAAACCCCTTGCATTTCAAGGGGTTCTTCTATTCAATACATAGGATTAGGGTTAGCACAAAAGTTGTTCAAAGGTCAACTTTTCTGTATGCCAACCGATACCAAAGCTATCTATGTATATCTACAGTCATGGGCTCGCACTCATTTCACCCCTGAATTGAGATACATTTTGTACATGGAGGTCAACACTGTATTTTGCTAAACGTAAACTTGCTTTTATCCCGAAACTTTTTGCTTTTAACAATATTTAAAACTCTGCCTTTTTATACAATATACCTTACATGCGTTGGTTCTATTATACGCTGCTGGACTTAGTGGTCCACAGAAGAGATTTAAATGTTATCCTTCATTGGAAAGATAACAAAACTCAGCGTCAGGTTTTGTCATCTTCCCACTGAAGAAGCATCTCCAAACAATTAGCTGTCTCTTCCAACATTAAAGTAGTCCTCTGCATTATGACGAGCCTCGCTCGAGCACAGTATACACAGCTGTACTAACTGTAGGACGAGCCCACAATCTCGAGCCATTGTCGAGGAAGGCACAAGAAGCCGCTTCAAAGGCCTGTGCCGTAGCCAAGGGTGGCTTCACATTACACACTTTTTTGTACATAAACTACGGGTTATTTATATCTCAATACTCTACTAAAGCTAAATGCCATTTGACAGCAGTTGGTAGGCAGACATTCAGGCTTGTCAAAACACAAATTTATCGGGCATGGTAGCCATTTCAGAAAATAAAAGCATATAAATATAACAAAATGCCTATAAATAATTTTTAATGAGTAAGTAAATGTATTTGACAGAGAAAAAAACTGCGATATTCTAATTTCTGTGGTACTTGAAACAAAATCTTCCATTATATTCAGTCAGGATTATGGAAACCGATTCAATAGAATGCTAAAGAGTATGACACCCCCGCCCCCCGCCGACAATTCGTATCGGGTAGTGTACAGGTGCCATAAAGGAACCAACATCACGCGGGGTCCGCCACAATGACGCCCGGAAATGAGCTCTCATTCACAAGTAATAAAGTTTAAATTAGTTTGCTACAATTGGGGGTAGTAATAAATTTAATCTTTTGCCTAATGTTCGCAGAATGATCTATGTTATGTTTTAAATTACTCGAAGGTAGTCTGTTCTCGGTGGAGGACTGGAGCACCATTCGTTATGTTTATTGCATATTTTGGGTGTCGAAGATATATTGAAGAATTTCAATTTCCTCTAATGTGAGAGTTCTTGCTTTATGAATAGGAACAAATTTTGAATTGACTGCAGTAGTTTAATGGTGTGTCCGTTGCTTTACAACAATTATTTTAATTTTGAGTTAATCATTATCAATGGAAACATTAAAGTAAAGGGTTCACTCCTAAGTCAAAATCGAAACGAGTTCAGTGTGATCATCTTTAATAGAGAACTAGACAAACTGTAGTCCTTCAAAGTCACCACGACCGCGTTTAGCCATCCTTCCTCAATCCGACTGCCACTGCACACACACATAGGCAACTTACTTTTCCGTAGAACCGCGAAAAAGTAACAAAATATATCTGGGCCACATATCGACGTGGAAAAATTCGCAATCCGAACAGACACTGAGCGTGTTGTTCCATTAGCAACGTTCAGCTCGGCGCCGAATGTTGGAATTCCAAAAGCATGCTCAATACCCCTTGCGTTACTTCCTTCAGTGTTATGAGAGTGTGGTACAGTACCTTCTGCTTGTCGAGCTGCTGCAGGATGTCGTCCACATCGCCGACGGCGACCGCCTGCGTGCGCAGCATGTCCACCTCCACTGACAGCCAGTCGCGGATCTATAGCAGAAAACATACGTGGTTAGATACAGTTTAATATAATAACAGTAAACTGCAAGTTGAGACAGACAACATAAAAAATCAGCAGGAATTTCTCTCAGTCTATGCCGCACAACAATTCTGGATGTAACATGTGATAGTTTTAGTGACCATGTCAATTTAAAAACTTATGTCAGGCGTAATGGTTCTAAAATGCGGCCTAAATCCGATTGCATAAAATATAACAGAAATCTTAGTATGTTGTATTATAATAATTAAGATTTTATCATGAATCTTCGCTAAATCGTTAGAATCGATACTCCTCACAGAAATGGAAGACATATAAGCACGTACCCACAATATAATATATCTTCGAGGAACAATACCCATTACACAAACAGTAACATGACGTATTGTATCAATTACATTGAACTGAAGCCTCTCGTCACTTGCTGACAATATTGTTTACGGAAGCGCTACAAACATATTGATACATCCAATATACATTCACAAAGTTTGATAACATTCCTTGCAACATTGAACCTTCAGGAACAGAAATAATATAACGAATAAATGTCACGACAAGATTATAAGGGGCGGTCCCCATCTTAACATAATTTCCCTATAAAAACCAATGCAGCCCGCGACCTGACCGATAACAATAAGATTTAATTCCAATACTGTCCCGGCCTTTAGAAAAAGGCCTCAAACGGTAGAGAAATATATATATTTTAAGAACATTGGTTTTGGATGGGTGCGCGAGGAATTTTATAGGAATCGGGGCGAAGACGCGCATTTTTCCGTTTCTCTTTGGGTATAAAGGCCTGAGGTCATCTGCGACCGCTGAGCGGCGCGTGTAATGCCGAACACCCAATCCTGATTTACTGAGGCCTTCTGCGACCTTTTTAGAAACATTCGGGTGGATATAGTGAGTTGAAGCGCGGACCTTCATATTTTGTTTTGCATTACTTTTTTTGAACAGTTCATATTCTAAGTCATATGTTGTATTAAAATCAGTAACTGAGAATACTGTTTTTGTCCTTTTTGAGAACAATAAAGGTATTTATATCTATATGTTCCTAAAACAAATATGAGTACATATCTATTACCAACATAATTATTCGTACTCTAATCGTTTATTATTAATACTATTTTAATTTCTGCCTCTCACATGGGAAAAAGGGATGAATTTATGTGTACGTATGATAGTCTATTGCTAGAATAGGTAATGCATTATGCATAGAAAACAGACATCAATTAAATTCTTTTTCTTCGACTAGATAGTTCAACCAGAGAAATTATACACGTATAGTGGGTACATACATGTGTGAATTGCGTCGCACTCGTATAATATTCCAGCAATAAATCGGTTATGTTGCTACTATCATAAAACTGACTGCCGTTTTATAGTGCACACGCTAAAGTGCACAGCCCAAAATAAATGCCATCAAATTCATTCCTGTATTCACTAGCAGAATACCCTTCATAGGATTCATGACTCTAGCATGCTATCCTATCTAGTATACCTTTTAGTTTCATGTTCTCGTGTTGTTCTAGTAATTACTAGACAAACTACTTTCTTATGTAAACTATTGTTAGTAACCCGACTAGGCTTTTCTTACACTCGCCTAACAAATTATGCTAGCGTGCACGTCTGCCATACACTCCCCTATGTTTACACGTTTCGTCTTAGAAATATAACATGGTAAGCGGCACTTGCGGGAATGGTTCCGAGCCGCGCTTGATTTGCCTCCCGACGTCGCCTGTCAGAGCAAATGCTGCCACTCCCAACTGCGGAATGTCAAGCATTTGACTCAAGTTTTTGATGAAATTCAGTTCAGTAGGTTATTGTTTGGAGTTAAATCAAACTCTGGGCAAATGTTTTATTGAATTGCAATTGTCTGGTAATAGCGCATCATTTTGTCAATCGTTTAACGTTTTTAAACTTGTATCAATTAAGTCTATGTATCTTCATCAAACGTAGGTAAAGTTGGGCTATGTATGATGGATGATGATGACCTTCATCACCTAAGTTCAGTCTTAAAATGATTTTCCCTGTATCAATCTTTCTCAAAGTCTAATCAACTACAACGTTTCTCAATTTAACTTCCAGTGCCTAGCCTGCAGGAGACTACGAACTAATAGGTTATCTATCGTCTGCACTGGGTACTGACGCAGCTTATAGAACAAAGTCCACAGCATCCCAGTAGCTGCTGCCAACTTGTGCTCTAAACAAAAGAATTAACTTCACTGTACTTAGAACCTTTCCAACTGAGCTTACTTTGAAACTGAACTACGGTCTAGTGTTAGAGTACGTACACCTATGTGGATGTTCTCCGAACGTGAATTACATTTAATTTTGTGGTGAATGTAGGCAAACGCACACAAACTTTGCGGGCTCCATGTGAATCGTTGTTGACGTTCCTACTGCTGGTGCACGGGCACGGTGCGTTCTATGATTGAGACAGAGTGGGCAATCCACCACACTGTCCAGTGCGAGTTGATGAAGGTCACGTTTTCGAATTTATGACGATCTTTTCCTTCACCGTTTTGAGAGTACTGGTAATTAAATAAATGATAAAAAAGAAATGCCTACTTGGGTTTGTACCCACGCCCTATGGCACTTAAATTGGGACCGATACCAACACCGCGCCATTACCGACACAAGTTGCTACCGCGGCGTGCGCAGTCTATTCCTAGTTGTGAGCACACCTTTAGAATGTAATGTCGGCACATTACCTTCTGAATTAATTTCACTTACTACTTCATTAAGTGCTCGATAGAATAGCTTTGCACACTATTTTCACCTTTTTCCGTCCTTTGCTGTCGTAATGAATTCCAAACGGTAGCTATTTTGTTCGATTAAGGAACTTTGTCGGGTAAAATAGGAATTTTTAGAGGCTATACTTTTGGCTGAAAATTACTTGGGGTATATTTTGATTGTATCGTGGAAACTATTATTTTCCTAAATTAACTACAGTAAATGGCTTCGCTTGAGGAAATAAGGCGGTTATAAAAATATTTCTACAATAGTACTGTGACTGAGGTTCAAGGTTGGTCGCAAAAGCTAGCTACCTAATCAAAGTAAATTAACTAGTCCAATGTAATGACCTTTTACTCGTTCATTTGTACGTATTAATATTTTTCTAACGAAGAAGTTAAACCATTAAAAATCACTAGAAACTTTTGCTTTTCAATCCAACGAATTACAACTGATGTTTGCTACAAAATTATCAACAAGCGCTTTCATTATTTTTCCCATTCAAACCTAACGAACTACTTTGTGTGTTCATGCGCTGTTTTGGGCGCATTGTTTGCCCTCTGCGTCTCCATACATTGAGTCCATCCTTCGAACCGAAGGTAGAATGTTACAAGTCGGGATATATTTTTTTTACCGGAATGAGCTGGCAAGGCGGGTATTCCACAATCAACCGCGGCCTTTTCAAAGGAATGCCTTCGCCCCCGCTAGCTAGCTACCCCCGTACCTACCCGCTACAAATTGTGCGGAAGAGATAAACTTACAGTAGCCGATGACTGGAAATGCAGAAGGTACAATACTAACAAACATAATGGGACTAGCTACTGCACTTGCTCTGAACTGTGTTAAATATACATTTTAGGACAGGATAAATGTTGTCAGTAGATATTCTCGTAAAAGGTTTTAAATGCAGGTGAAGTAATTATTTTACTTATTTCACCATCAGAGTGCAGGTACATACAGGGTAGCACGCCAAATTCAATTTGTTTTTCGTTTTTTGCAATTGGAAGGTCAAAAATATGGCTTTACGGAGTTAAAATCATTATTATTACAAAAAAAAAAAAAACGTGTGTCCCGGTCGCTTCCACCTTAACGTGAAAGCACCAGGGTGGCCCGCGAATTTCAAATTTTCTTTCTTTTTTTTCAATTTGCACGGCAGTGGCAGGTTGTAGTTGATTAAAATATGATTTGCGGTTTGTTTTACGTAAATGTCGTGACCACGTTTATGTAAAAAAAAAAAACCTGTGTTTATATTTTTGCTTGAAGTAGAATCCAAAAATTTTGTATAAGATTTTTATCGTAATTTTCGTGGCAGAATCAAAATTAAACATTTACGTGTTTAATTTTGAAAAAATATGTTACTTTCATTATTTCTTTTCCTAAAGTAACAAAATTTGTCCTGTTAACTATTTTGCTCATATTTTTATTCACAAAAACGCGTTTTCGTCTTTTTACCTTGATCCGGACTCGAAAAATGATTTTTTATTATTATTATTTGTAGAGCTAAGGTCAAGTAAACGATTCAAGAAAAAAATCCCGGTCTAAATTTCAGAACCTTGCCAATGAAGCTTCTACACTTTTTTAATTGACGTCGCGACCGCCAACATTTGATACAAGCCGCAACAAAGAACTCAATGCAATCACGACGCCCATGCAAAGAAAATACTTACCGATTACACTGTCGACTTTATTGTGAAATTGAATCGTAGTTTGATGGCGAGGAGGCAATGGATTTCATTATGTGACATTCGCTCGTTATTTTAAGCAGATCAGGTAAATTGCTTGCCTATTTTTTCTGTTCCAAGGATCTAAAAACTTCTTTGTATTTCTCACGTATTGTTTGAGTAAACAGGAGGGACCGGAGGAGGGACAGGTAGGGCCTGTTCATCATATTATTCCTATTGATACATATAGATAAAATATTTAAAATATATTTTTTCTTTAGGTAAAATTCAGCTTTTTCGGTAATCATCTTCATTATTATCATTGGGTGTCATTGGTAGCCTTGTTCCATTTACTGCTACTCTACACTCTGGACTGCGCGAGTCTAAACCAGGACTTTCAACAGTTAAATAAAATTCTATCAGGTTTGTTTGGTACCACTTCAGTTGCCAAGGCATTAATATTGCATCTGAATCGTGCAGAATGATATTAAATTGAACAGATCCCAAGTTAATATCTGTAGTATAGCATTGGACTGGCGGCGCTTCAATCGCGTTGTGTCCGCTAAATCGGAGTGGTTACTAAATCCTGTCAAATGATAGGTACGAGCAGAAGATCTGCTCAATTAAACGCTATTTAATTTGCCCCAGACTGTTAGTGCATTAAACAATGTACTTCGATCTATTTTGGTAAAAATAGCGAATATCAGTTTTGAGCAGAAAAGCCAATACGTTTTGGGGATACTCATCATTGTGCAGAAATGGATATATGCACGAAGATAAATGATCAAGTTCATGTATTAATATAAATCATTTCAGCCTACTGCAGTCCACTGCTGGGTATAGGCCTCTCCCGAGCTGGAACACAACATACTGCCTTTAGCAACCAGTCTGTCCCAGCAACTTTTAATATCAACGGCTCATCCACCTGGAGGCATTCCACGCTACGCTTGCCAATACGCGATCTCCACTCCAGGACTCGATTGTTCCATCGACCGTTTTCGATGACCATGGGCAGCACTCAGTCACTCAGCAGCATTCGATATCTACTGTGGTTTATTAATACGAGCACATTGGTCCAAGCTAAGTTCCTTTTGAACAGTTTTGTCGCAAGTTGTCCTTCTGAGCGTGCCTGCCGTGCTGGCCGGCTGGTCCCCGAGGGTAGCGGCGGTGGTGCGACTTCAGATTATATTCACGCCGGCTGACTTGTGATCGTCAGCGGTTCACGAGTACCCGCCATCACATTATGTGGGTAGTTACGTACTACCGCACCGCTGAGAGACTGGCTGATCCGGTTATAATGATTGGTACTTAGTGGGTAAATGGAACTGGTGTGATGAGTCTGGTGTAAGTCCACAAACGATGGGACATTCGATGACGTGTCCTGTGTGTCTTGCTTCAAGTTGAAGGTTTTTTTTTGGTACCATTTGAAAAACATCGTGTTGTAGTAATTCTAGGTTATAAACTGATGCGTTTTCAAACAAATTAATTTACGTAGAAGAAACGCCGTTTAACTTAAAAAGGATTTTAACTGACACCGGTCAAAAGTGGTACTGTCCGGTTAACAGTTTTGACTGTAACATAATTATGTACATACGTCGATACACCTAGTCATACAACACGCACGCCGTTGTCCTTCGAGGGCGTTCCTAATAGCATTGAAAGAGTGTAACGGTCTCAATAGTGGTGATAACAAAGGACAAGGAGTCAAACCTGCAGCACTGTGGTGTCGAAGTGTGCCAGCAGCGCAGCGGGTGACTGCTGCGACGAGCGGCGCCGCCCCGACAGCCGCGCGCTCCAATCTGAAATAATATACAATCATTAATGATCAGCTAACAGGACAATAGCGGTACATGGAGGTTCTAAGATACGGTGAAGATGACTCGACCCTGAAGTATGCACGCGGTGTGGTTCCACAAGCTATAATAGAATATTTTTAAGAAATAAATTATCTTATCTTATCTTATCTAATACACTTAATATCGACTTCTCTGAGCGTCGTGTCGTCTGCCCGTTACAAGAACTGATGAAATTAGCTTAAGATGCTAAAACAAGCGGCTAAGAATAGCCGCCTTGTTAAACTTAGATTTCCAATAACCTTTAAAGAAGGAGGAGTTGATGTTCAAATCTTTATGGGCACTTTTAGACTCCAAACACAGCTTGACCAGGGACGACGCCTGCATCTCAGCGGCCATCAACATGTCTATTGATCCGACTTATGATATATGACTTTGTCCCTTTTGAGTAAGAAAAAGGTAAGAAAGTAATTCTTCGGAATGACTAAACATTCAAAAGAGGCTCGCTAAAGCTTCTTTCAGGACTTGACTTTGTTCTAATTATGAAGTATGTTTTTAAAACTGTAGACACAGCAAGAGCAACAGACTGAATTATCAAAACTCAATCCAAATCGCAACTCCGTACCAACAAGCAGAACAGCTCGAACATACAAGCAAAGCTTTAACATGGAAATACAAACTGCGGGTCAACATTTAAAAACTCTGAACGGTTCTGCAGTGGAAAGTAAACAAATAAACAGTCGCTTCCGGCGACGGCGGCTGTGCCGTGCCGGACCGGCGCCAGGAAACGAACCCGCGACGCAACACACACGCCCCGACGACTGCTGCGCTACTGTCTCTTGCACAACCATACAAACGGACAGTATTCATATTTTCTGTTTAGATGATCTCACGTCTGTTGGAGATTTGAAACGATAAAGTTGTTGGACACTCGCTATGTTTTGCTTTCTATGATGCTTTCCTCTGACGGTGGCGGCTTTGATATTCATGCACTTTATGGGAATATAAACATTACATTTGATAGCAGATAACATTATTATTTTGACTGGTTTGGACATACTTATAATCCAAGAGTAGAATACTTATACAAAAAGGAAATACAATAAACGCGCTCATTGCGGCTAGTACTGACACGGGTTCTGACGTTGAGAGGAAACTGTCATAATAATATTTCGAATAAATCTCTTGATCAAAACATAGGTATCAATTTCCACCCGTCCGAAAATCAAATTAATACAAACTATCAAAGAGGCATATTGAGTTACAGATTTTGCAGCCATTGATTTTACCATACAGAAATTAAGTTTAATTATTATGAAACTGTGTGAAGAAAACTTAATAAAGTTTTCTTTCAAAATAGTTATTTCTTCCAACTGATATTCATTTTCCTTAGTTTCCGACCAGTAAACAATCTATAGTGCTTGCCCCAATTACAGTAACTAAAGGCAAACAGTTAAGCGGAGAGTGCACAGTCGGCACTTTTTGTGTAGCGGCGATAACTCACTGTTGTTGCGACTTTTTATAGCGACCGGCGGCGCCAGCGACTGATCGCTGCGACTGCTGCTGAGTCAGTACAAAGTAACGGCATTAATCATTTGTTTAGCAACCCGTGTTCTGTTACAGATTTGAGTAATTAGTGAGGCCGGTATTATAATTAGAAGGATTTGTCTTCGAAATGGAAAGATTGATTGTTTTAACTTAGGAAATTGATTGTTTCTTTTTTTTTTCTTTTAAATTTTCGAAGAACAGTATTGCCATAATCAACATGCGTCTCTAATTTATTTCGTCTTGCTTGTTAAAGCATTGCAGCCTCAATCTACTTAAAAACGGAGTTTGTGTAAACTTCCCAACTTCCGCCTCATCATTAAATATCTAGCGGCAGTCGTAGAGAATTAATATTAATTAACCGAACTTATCACCGGCCTGCACAGTGCACACTCCCTCCGGAGATATTTTGTAAAAGTTGTGAAAGTCGTCTGAAGTCGCGGCCGTCGGTTTATTTGTGAGGACTCGAGGTCGCTCGTCACCCTCTCAGAAGACTAACTTCACAGAAATGTTTGAAAGAACATTAAGTTGGTAATTCCGGACACAGAATAGGTACATAAAGAAGGTTAACTTGCTTCTTTGCGTGGATCCCGTGTATTGAAAATCTTGCACACTAACTACTGTGCATTATGAAAAGGCGTCCTTGGGCTTTGTAGTATGAGTTTCATCTGCTGCCGTTGTCATCCGCTAAAGGACCGAACGTCGGCGACTAGTATTTTACCTTTTAGTGGTTTACCAAATTATCGTCAATAAACCTGTGACTTTTATTGTGACGTGGTTCTACTGGTCTCATCTGTGTGCCTAGGAAGTATGTGTATGTAGACACGCAAAAACTTCAATTCAAATTGATTGGACTTTAATGGGATTTGAAACTCCTAGATTCTTTAATGTTTTCTTTTCATCAGTAAGTTTTCATAATATTTGATCCATTTACGTAAAACTTTCCTCTTCAACATAAAATATTGATAAGCCGGCTGCAACATTGAGGACACGACAACAATACAGGCTATGGCACAATTTGGACAATCCAATCTTGTTATTTTGTTCCCCTTTGTAAGGGTAGGATCGTTTTGGGGCGGTCACCCTTCTGTGGTGATTGTCGTAACCTGTAACTACTGCAAGATATTGGACATCTGAATACATACAATCACTGTTGCTATGGTAGGAAGAAATGAAGTTGCGATTGTTTAGGAACTTGGGACTGGGCGATGAACAGAAGGTGTATGGTTTGCTTTTGTCATATTCTTGGTGTTAATCGATTAAATTTATTTCCCGGAAAAGAATATTAGGCTTAACTTAGAGCAGGAGCGAATCAGGTGAAGAATCATTGGGAATTTACGCAACAAGTCTTTGCTTTACGAGTACATGGTCACTTTCCTTTAAGCAGTTCTTAACCCAAATTACATATTTTTGTTAGTAAAACAGCGAATGATATTATCTTGCTCTATTTCCTTGCAAAGTCTCGTGTCTAGCGCTAGCGCCGTCGCGCCGGCTTGAATGTGAAGCCTTTGCCGACTGATTACAGTTCACTCACAGCACGTACCTAAACGGATCAGCAGATTAACTGGCAGCACTCGCTGGACTACAACGAGGTACGTTTATTTAAATAATTGTAACAATAACAACATCAATATCACGCATATTTTCCTCGAAAACTTTGGCAGTAAACCCACATTTTGTAATTTTTTTTTTGTAATTTCGGTGTATTTGATTCAGCTGGAATCAAACCCAGACTCAGAGCAAGGATACTACAGAAAAGTTCATAGTAGAAAACGCAAATAACACTGCCGATCTTGGACCCCGCGCTGCGCACACGTGTTTGCACAACACCAATGAGGAAACGTGGTTTATCTATGAATAACTTACATCTAACTGCTTGCTATAAATCGCTATAAGATCGATCTCTGAGCTATAATCACCGAGCTGCAGGATTAGTGCCAATTAGTGGCCGCGGAGATGTTCCCGCTAAGATAAATGATACAGATTCTGGCTGCCGAACATACACTTGAGATAATGTGGGGATGGTTTGTACAGCATCCCAGAAAAGTTAGAGTAATTGATTGAAGCTGTAGCTGAGCTCAAGATTGATTCCTTTTACAAATATTTGTCTTACATTAAACTTCATCTTTTCTTGGGAAAAAAATGTAGATGTTTTGTGACTGAAATAGTTTCAATAGATTCGTAAGCTTTTCTTTGGTCGTCTTTGTCAATGCGTAGGTATGAACTGGCGGGGCTTCGGTAAATCCACACAAATGTACCATTTCACTTAGACTGGGACACGCTCCTTTATTTAGCCTCACCAATAAAGAGTCTTACAATAAAGATAATGCAAATAAATGTGAAATAAACTCAATAAAATTAGACAGGCTCACTTGTGAATACCGATGAGCGGACCTGAGTCGGTTTACAATAGATGGCGGCATTAGGCCAGTTGCTCACGACTCAGCGCTCTAATCCTGTTGAATTAGTTTAGGGTTTCTTGGGGCACTTTGTTTGTAGCCGGCCGCCTGCGGGGCCGCTGGCAGTTTGGTAGTCTTTTCGGGATAAACTAGAGGCTGTTAATGAATAGATCTATTTGGACGCGTCGTCAGGACGTAATAACGAACTTAAGTGAATTTGAAAGTGAAATAAGTCTTGTTTTGGAAAAGAGGGGGAGCAGCATTTTATTTATAAAACCCACCTAGTTTAGTGAAGTCACGTTTGAGACGACTTCCACATTACGAAGCCACAACTGCAATTGCAAAGTTCGGCCTCAACTGGTCGAGTGACCGGTCGTACGGCTAAACTTACTTCTTGGTCAGTGCTTCTGCGGCCAAGATTGAGGCCAATTGTGCAACAAGACACATTTTCGTTGATTGCAGTTCAAATGTGTTTTATGGAGATAGCCACACTACACAATAAGCTCAACTATCACTAATCACGCCCAGTTCACGGCCTAGATAATAACTACCATCAGCGCCGCCACTATGTTATTACCCACCTCCACAGTACACAGTGTGACCATCGTTAATATGTCCGGCCGCGAGCGCGGCTCACCCCGGCTCACGGGCTTAGAGCGGCACTGGATTATTGCGGATTAATATTTAAACGGTCCTGATCGGAATACTGATGTTAAAGGTAGGTACTAATTGTGTTGTCCTGTCACTGAGGGGTGTTTTGGTGACAGCGACATTGACAAGATTAGTCCACTTATAAAGGATCTTGGTCGTTTGAAAAGATTTATGAAGAAAAATATGTTGGATACGAAAATATGACCGCCATCTGTCAGTGACGGTCAAAAAATTGCCTGAATAACCGAACTACCAAGAAAGAAAATCAGAAATATCAAAACATTTCATTAAAGTATCAGAGGGTTTTGATTTTGAAAGTGGATCCTTACGGCCTGTGTATGATTCAATACAGCCTACAAAATAAATAGTGATCTCCACGACTACCTGGATTCTGCACTCATTACACTAATATATTTTTGGTCCATCTCTTTACAAGCAGTCTCCTTGAATCGAGGATGAGTGATGGTGGTCCAGGACCCGACCATTAGTTACTGTGGCACTACGAAGGACTGTTTGTCCGACTCGAGAGGACGCCGCCATTGTGTGCATATCTTTACACATTCGGGTATAACTTCTTAGTAATTGTAGGTAGATAGTTGACTAGAAAGTATTCCAGCAGTTAAGTTTTTTAACTTTTATTGGCCACTATGAATTTACGCCCAAAGCTCAACTTTTCAGTATTTATCAAAGGCTATGCTAAGTTAAGCTCTAACTAAACTACGCCGGACAATATCGACAAAATTACTACATAAATCAAAGTGGTTTATTTAAAATTAATAAAAATAATAGTAATTTACATGCTTTGTTACCAAAATTGATTCTTAGGAAGCCATTTTGTGATGATTATTTGATTTGTTAGTTAGTTATCAAGAGTTGAACACAGTTAAAGCGTGTATAGTCATAGCTCCGTGCAGATAATATTGTCAACAACTATTAGGCTCCATTACCACGGCGTGTGTGAGGTCACGCCTCGCCACAGCCACATACCACACATCGACCACATCGGTCGAAGTTATCTGTGGTTCAGTTTGAGCGTGAAGTTTATAATTTGAGTAGTACGTGTCTTTCGGTAAGTTTGTCTGTGGCTGAATCTGATAGTCTTTGGAAAGTGAAGCATCTTCGGATTAATAGTGGTCTAATACATTATGTAAAATACGGTTGAAGGTTTATGATAGTTAAAGAACACTGTTATGATTTTGATAGTAAAATCGAACTGTACAAAGACTCTTCTTGTTTGCAAACTGTGAATAATGCAGTGGACAGCGTCATTTCTAATCTGTTCCAGTTGAGTATGATTATCCTTAATACTTCTATACGTAATTTAACCATATTGTAACATGAAATCCTTAACTCCCTAAATTATAACACCGAGCTGAGTTTCCGTTGTATCGCCGGACGAGCGAACAATAGAACAAATGAACCGTGACTTTCTGATATGGTGTGCCAGTGTTGTGGAAACACGCACCTAGGATACCTCAAAGATTCAAACAAGATATGATATGCAGATAGGTAAATAAATAAAGTCACCTAGCCTGAATGTCTTCTAGATATTAAGAACAATGATAGCATGCTGTGCAGGATTATCTTCAGACAACAATAGTCGCGGATCGAGCTGATTGGCGAGCGAGTGGCAAGTCCAGCAGGAGTCTTCCAAATATTCATGACCGGCATCGGCTCCTAGTATAACCGGATACAGCTGAATGCTGAAAGCTGATACCAGTATTTTACATAGTGCGACTGCCTATCTGACCTACACAACCCAGTTGGTACTGGGTAATACGATCCTCCCTAGGTAAAACTAAAGTGTCACTTGTCAGACTTTTGGGCCACTGACTATCAATATATGTATATATTAACATATATATAGCAACTGTCAAACATATATAAATGACAGCCAGCATCAACGGCTACTCAGTATAAAATGGATGGTCACCCATCCAAGGACCATCCTCGCCAAGCGCAGCTTAACCTCGATGATTGATCCGTGTGGTTGTTATTATTTAGCCACCAGATTTCCAACCACTCTTCTACAAATACAGGCATTGAATCAGTGTCAAACTGGTCAATGGACCATCACGGTCATCCAATAATTCGCCTGCATTCAATATGTAAAGACGACATAGACAGATTGATTGACAATGGCTCCCTCAGGCATATTGTGTTCCGGACGCTAATCATACATCACTATATTGCGTGTAGGTATTATGAATATAAGCGCAAAGTGGTTAACTCTGTACCAACTCATTCGCAACACACAAAATTCGTCTCTTTTTTTTTTAAGCTTCATCATAATACTTTTGTCACATTCTATTGCCATAGAAGTTGAAATGGCTTCCTCATCAGCTGCTCAGGGTTCCATTTTAAATACATTCTAAGGTAACAATACGCACCGAGGCGGAGAGGGCTACACAGCGCTTTGCTGTATACAGAATATACGGTCCATACAATACGAGTAAGAAACGTCAATACAGACTGCAACTGCTTCAAAATTGATAAGCTTTTATAAGCCCGAGGCGCATGGAGACAGAATATCCGCTAAACAATGTCAAATAGAACGGCCTGTGTTTGGCAAAAGTATTTTGAAAAACAAGTAAATGTAGAAAAGTCGGTAGAAAGAAATTTTAGTTGGGTGAGTTACTTATTTCCACAAAAATAATGTTTTTAGAAGTTCTAAAATGCACGGTATATTCCTATGTTCTGTATTGAGTTTGAGTGAAGGGAAGCGCTTTTGTGTACCTGTAAGATTTAGTCAGGAATTGTTCTGCAAGTCCCTATAGCCTGAAACCAATCTGGCACAAGGCTTGGGCCGCACGGCCCAGCGGCCCGGCATCGGCAGTGCGCCTGGCTGTGGCCCGAATGTAGTACAACAATGGACGCCAACCCTTTGTGTGGCATATTGCGAAAAAGAGCCATTATTGGCTTCGGCAAGACTCGTATTGTTATGAGATTCTCAAAATGTCGTAAATAAGGAGGATCGTGGTTATTTTTAGTAACGTTCATTGCGTGTTCGTGATTCTGTCGTGGCGTTCGTTAAGCTTGCTGGGTAAACAGATAATTGGATTAGCTGAGTCGTTCGTTTCTTTTTATTCAATTTCTCGACGAAGATTGCTAGTGGACTACGCCAATACCAATTACACAGTAGCCTTATTAGGATGTGACGCAAGTATGTTCGTCTCTGGTGTCATTAGTCAATTATTAGGTGTTTTTTAATTGAATGTGTCTGGTCATTTGGCAATAATAGTCATAAAAAAAATATGTTACCTCTTCGTAGACCACTCCATCCTACATTTCGTACTTTATTTTTATATCAAAACTTATAAGCTAACTTTAATACCTGAGAAGCCTTCGTGACTATAATAAAACATGTGTGCTTTGTAACCTGTTAGCCTACACAATGCACTAACTAGGTACAATGTAAGTAGCAAGCCTGGATGCCTGGTTGTCCACAACGCTGCAATGTTGTAACATTGTGCAGCAAGCAGCAGTAACTACGGGCTATGTTCACAAGTTACGATACATAAATTATGTCGCAGGTTCGCCCGAATTTACTGTTTACCGTAGTTCACTCAGGAATATAACAAACTTATGCTTGTATGCCTTGTTAGATCCCCTGCTTTACAAAATTATAAAATAACGTATGTTCAGCTTCATTTATTACTCGGAAAAAAGCAAAATCTATAGTTGACCTGAAGAAAAACCCTGACGAACAAAACGATAGTACCGACCAGTTTCTGATTCTGTATTTAAATAGAGATTTGCCAAACTCTTTATACATACTTGGTGATTCATTAAGCAATGTAGCACTCAAAACTTTCTCGTGTATGGTAAGCCCTAAACTTCAATTAGTCAATTCAGTAACCGGCAAATAACCCATTAGGTACAACTTTCAGTATATGAAACGTTAACCCCACGTCAACAACCCAGAGCTAGACGAGTCACACACGAAGAAACCTAACTTCCAACTCAATTTAAGAACACTAAAGGTAACTGGCAACACTATCCCCATCTCCGAAACTATTTCTCACCTGGCAATATTTCGTGTATTCCCGGTAAGTGAAACTGGAAACTTTGCGAAGTGCTCTTACTTATATCGGCTAACTTTAGATATCGATAGTTTTCTCCCGCATCTGCGGCTGATAGTTTCTACTCAATTTACGACACCGCGATCTTTAGCAGATATAAGTTTTTTAATAAACATTCTTGTGTACAGAGAATACTATAATATTCATGTCTTGGAGCTTAAAATATTGAAGCAAATCTTCTGATAACACTGACAAAATGAAGGCCCTCCATTATTTATCTGTAGACGCAGACGGCTTAATGTCTCCTGCCATTTAGTCGCCTGTACCTACTCAAGCTGTAAATAGTTCCCCGTGTTGTCCCCCGGGACTTATAAAAGCTGAGGGGCACAGCCCACCAGCCACCTTGTATAACTCCTACTTAATGCATATTCCTCGAAAATATCCTTAAACACAAAAATACAAATAAAGCATGTTAATGTAATTAAAAATTGTTATGTTTACCTGTTAAATCAATGGCATAAATAACCCAGCTTATAAGATACTACATAACTTTGATTAGATATCAGAATTCCGTATTCAGGTAGTATCAGATAATCTCTACTCTAACAAAGTTTCCGTACGTTTGTATCACGAGACAATGGCGCTAACGTTTGAATATCGCTTATAACGGACTTATTAAGGAGGCTATTAGCCGGCAGTGTCGCGAAGGACGTCGGACACTACCAGACACCGGACAGCGAGGGACACTAAGGAGGGGATATCGAGGGCTGGTTACGGTTTGTCCGGACACTGGCGGGCATTTGGTTCGGACAACCGATATTCGAACGTGTACCACTAGTGCGGATAGTGCGGGATGTTTACAGCGAGTCCGGATACTCCAGGGTATTTGCTCCGGACGCCGAACATTCGGACGGCGACGGCTGAGCTAGCGTAGGATTTGTGCGACTAATGAGGTGACAGTTATTGGATAGAATGTTCAAGTGATTATTTGGAATAGATTTCTGCTCGCGGAGAGGAGCTTTCGCTCTCTTTGAATCAAATGGTTTTCTACTTCTGTCCCGATCAGGCTAGAGTTAATAGTTGCGAATAACAAGGGGTTTTGAAGTGTTCTACGAGTTGGACCGCACCTACGATCAGTGGATATGCTGAAAGTCATCGAGAAAGGCCTTTGCCCAGTGGGTTGACACAGTCTAACAGTAACTGTTCTATGTATGAACTTATGTCCCCCATTATTTGTAATTCCTACAATATAATTATATAATTCACATTTCACAAGATATTATTCTACGGATTAAGAAGTCTTCTTGTTCTTGTTGACCAATTCACTCACGTTGCACTTCCAATATCTGCCCACCCTATGTTCACTAGCAATATCGAATATCTTCTATATTGTCTGCCACACGATTTCTCTGCATCTCCTATTACCACAGCTAGCATTTTTTTATGATTCCTGCCGCGTTATCTACACCTAATTCTTATCATAGAATGTTCATCACAATTTGTTCAACGAAGTCTTCGAAAGTAACTTTTTGCAAGTTCAATCATTTAATCTCGCCTTGGTCGTGTGACTTACAGAGTAACGCCTTACTACCAATTATCCCGGACCCCGGGCGCCGAGTCCCGGGCCCCATGCCCACGGGCTATTTTACGTCGGGAACTGTGAGCGCAACTCTAGCGGTATACAACAAACAGACAGTTTATATTGTTAAATTGACTGTGTTTGTGTTTGCGAGACGGCTTTAGTAACACTTAGGCAGTACCGATTTTCTGACGTCAAAAATGAAGAATAACCGGTTAAAATACCTAAAATAAACTACAGACACTGAAATGGTCTGCCTTAAGAAGCAAGCAGAGCTTCCATATGCTATGGCATAGCAGAGCATAGCATCTGTGTTCTTACGAACCTACGTAAGAACACAGCTGCTATGTGTGGGTACGTAAATAAAATATAAAAATAAATAAATAACTAGGCAATATTTTGCGACCCTGTCCCAGCACAACAAAGTTGACATTTACCGAGAATACAGGAGCATCTATCCTGTTACATATGAACCTTATGTAGGACAACAATAATAACCTTCTATTCAGACTGATTCCATAAAAATAGCTTGTAAAGGCCAGCCCTGTTATTTCTGTGCGTATAGAGGGCGCGAGTGGGGGTCGTGCCACAGCGTAGACAATACAGAGGATCAACGCCATACCACTTGAATCACAGTAAGCACAGAACCAAATCTTTTGTTTAGAACGCAAGTAACAACTTCCTTCTTCGCCTCGTATTAATCACTATTGACTTTGCTGGTCAAGTAAAACTTCCTGAAATCGTTTCCCACTTACGACATGCATTTCAGAGAGGGGTTCAATACCAGGAAGCATCGAATTAAACTTTAGAGTCTGGAACAAGTCTAGTTCAAGACCATAGGCTCACCCTATGCTTTTATGAAAGCTATTAAGATACAAGGGCACGCCTCGATACCCGATCGTAATATTATCTTGAGCTCATGTTCTTGTGTGCAAAGCGACTTCTGTAGTTCTCATTCTGTTGTTATACAGGCCGTGCTCAGGTGCGCGTTGCTAACTTGTTGCACGTGTCAGTGGCTCGGCTACACCCTTTATGTGGAGGACTTTGTGTGGCTGTGCCTTTATAATGTGGCGCCTTTTATTTTATTCCTGGGCTCTGGTCTATATAATAGCGTGTCAATATCATATCTGACAACAGAACCTGATAATGACTGCTATGGCAGGGTGCAAGTTAAGCTTTTGATAATTAGGTACACATTGGATCCAAATATCTTAATTATGTTCCTGAAACTCCAAACCGCAAGAACTTTCTTACCAGAACACAAAATATCTGCGTTGAGTTGTTCCAGGTGTCTCTGTTTTTACTTTATTAGATTCATTCATCTTAATTTAAAGAATAAACGTTATCACGCCAAAAGTTTTATCATTCGCGGCGCAGTAGTTCCGGAGACCTTATACAATTTCTGAATTGAACTCATAAATTGCGGATGTTTTTACCATAATTTATGGTATTAAAGCTACAGGGGAACTTGGAAATTGGACGCTTTTTAAAATTTCAGCTCACGTGCGTACTTTACAAGAAACAGGGGCGCTACTCAAGTTAAACGAAAATGAAACTTTTAGTACGGAAAACAAAGTTCCAAATTGAATGCACGTGGGTATATCTTCCGACCCCTACCATGTTGAATAAAACACTAAAATCGTAAAGCTGGCGTTTTATTATAGAAAGGCTGACGGCAACTGATTGCTTCGTTCTTTTAACAATATTTCTATCAAGTACTTTCTCTAGGAAATTAAACTCCCGAACGTATCTACCCTCCATCGCGACAGTTGTCACGCTTAAATAATACATACCGCGACAACATTTACATTAAAAGATTTTAACAGCTATGGCGATTGATATCCGCTACACAAGCGACTACAGCCGTATCCCGGCAACTATCTTGCAATCACTTAACAATCAGTAATGAGTGCGCGTAACGCCCACATGCCGATCAAAAAAGTCCGCTCACCAAAATGCCCGGTAGCCCCAAAATGTAATTTTAATATGAATCACTGGCTCTTTAGTCGCAGTCACCCCGGGTGCCATTACGTCCCCTCCAGGTACCCCAGCCCCGCGTGCCCCTCGGCTGCCCCGACACTATTAGTCGTTGAGCGTATTTTATTGTTACATGTGTCCCCTTCAGACGGTGGATGTTTAATTTGCGTTATTGCTCCGTTTGCCAGTTCTTGTGATACTATCAGATTTTTGTTCAGGAGTGTTTGTAGAACCCACTCATATTTCTTTATGACGAAGTGCGATGTGTGTTACAAAAATATTTGCTTAAATTCTTGTTCTCTGAAAAAAAAGCCTAGTAATTGTATTGTTTCCTTGCCTTATTGGGCGTACTAAATACGCAAAATATTAACACGTCGGCCTTGAAAAACAATAATTACTATTGCCAAAAACAAATCTACTACCCCGAATGGCGTAACTTTCACGACATAATCCTGTCTTGTTTGCCCCACAACCCCATGATAAACGAATAAATATAAACAAGGAACAGATAACACCACAGAACGTGAATCCGGCCCATTAACTGTCGCGACACAATAATGTTAGGTGTTGGCTAAATCATGTCCGCGCGGGAGGTGCTACCAGGGCATGTCACTACCAGGGCGACACAGTACAGGTTATACAGAAGAACCAGTGTACCCTCGCATGAGGACGACACATTAAAGTAGGTTTGAGCTGGTGCTACCAGTGAATAACAATATCAGACCAGGGCGACGCAGTAGTACCATTGTGTCCTCGTATAGGGACGACACAATAATGTTGGCTAAATCATTACCGCGGGGAAGGTGCTACCAAGGCATGTCAATACTAGGACTGGCACAGTGTGTAACAGAAGATCTACTATGTCCTTACTCGGAGATATCACCCATGTGTTAAGTAGCAATAATGCAAAAAAATCAAGATAAAAGGTTACGTCAAGATTTTTTTTTATTTGGAACAACAAACAATTATATAATAAGCAAAAAGACCAAAAACTAAAAATTAACTGTTTACATAACAGTTAATTTAACGTCTTTGGTTAACAGCGTTATTCACAGCATACAGGCAAAATAATAATAACACGCTTCAAAGAGAAGTTTAAAGAACCAAAGATATAAATGAAAAAAAAACAACAATGATTTTAAACTCTTAAATAATAAGTAAGTACAAGAGGAAAAGGATAAGATGTCTAATTCCTCGATTGCCTTGTGAGTCGAGTTTCGGAATCTACCCCCACATCGATTTATTCTGTGTATCACAGAATAGTACACAAAACAGTTTATTATAATTGTCGACAAGATGTCGCAGCGGTGCTCGAACACCAGCGTTTGTTCGACATGCTCTCACTGCAAACAACGGTTGCTTGCGCACTGCACGTTAATGTATTCAATAAAAAAAACGCCAACGGGAACTTAATAACAAATCCTGTTGCAAATATCAGTACAGTCGTACGTGTTTCTGCTGAGACCGTACAGGAGCACGGTATCCAAAAATGTCCGTCGGCCAGTAAGGCTTAGAAGATTATATTTCCATAGTAAATCGACATAAGACGCAGAAGAGTGAAAGCGCCTGTAAGTCATAGATCTTAAAAATTTCTTTGCTACTATTTCTAGGCAGTTAGAATATTTCATGTATAGGGGATTTTACACCGTAACTGCATACTCTAATTGAGATCTAATTAAAGTTTTGTATAAATAACGCGAACCATGGTAAACGTAAAACCCTTTTAAAGTGACATCATTTAGAGAGTACTGGTATCTGAGAAAGTTTTTGTTTTTGGTGATGCTCAACAGCATTTAGGCACGCTAAGTTTCAGTTTATAACACACACACAGTATTCAAACAGCCTATCTATGTCACCTTGCAAAGGAAGACAATCGCTAATGTTTTTGATTGGCCTAAATATTTTTAAGAATACTGCTTATAAAAGAAATTTTGAATTTTAAAAACATTTGCCTATGTCGTTAATGAATAAGATAAATAGAAGGGTCCTAAAATTGATCCTTGAGGAACACCTGATGTCCCGACTATAGTATATGATTGATTACTATTAATCACTACGCGCTGCGTCCTTTTGGAAACATACGACGAAAACCACCTCAACAAATTCCCGTATGCTATTAAACGCAATTTTTCTCAACAGCAGCTTGTGGTTGACCTTATCAAAAGCCTTCTGGAAATCAGTATAAGCTGAATCTACTTGTATATCAGCATCCATATCATTAAAAATGGATTCTGAGTATGCTACAAGATTTGTTACCGTGGAACTTCTTTAAATAAATCCGTGTTGAAGTGGAACAAAGGCAATATGTAGCAACGAATAAACTACACCATGCACAAACTTTTCAAATAGTTTCCATAAGGTCTTAAGTCCTAAGGTCGTATCGGGAGATAGTTTTCGACGTCATCTGTAGGGCCTGACTTGTGCACTGGTGTTACGTTAGCTTACTTCCAAGCATCAGGAAAGATTCCTTGTGATAAGGATCGATTAAAAATAATGTATAGAGGAACGCACATATTCTTAGCAGTATTTCTGAGAAATATTGCTGGAAGTGCATCGGGGCCAGGCTCTTTTGAGATTTCTAGAGTCTCAATATCTGCTGAACAGACAATTGCAGCACTCAGAACAATCTGCATTTGAGCAAAAATCATTTGACAAAGTGCACCGTTCATAGACAGATTTAAAATAAACAGAGAAGAGGTTGCAGATTTTATTAGGGATTTCGAAGATTGTTTTTTGAAACGCACAGTAGAGGGAATTCCTTTAAATGACTTGCGGTTAGAGACGAAGTTCCAAAAGTAATTAACATTATGTTTAATACTGTCCTCAACAGCATTGATATACCGGTCATAACAATTTTTGCACTCAACGTGAAATCGGATCTAAGAAGCGAAAAGCGAAGGTTGATTAATGTGTGTTCTAATGATAACATAGCGTCGGCTTACGAGCATGTTACCATACTTATAATCAGGTTAACTCTGTGAGTTCGAAAGTGTGCCTACTGCTATCTTTTTATAATGTGACCTTGCAAAGGGCCCGTGACGTCACTGGTCTAATGGCGTCTACCCGAACCATTACACCGTGCCCAAATTGCATTTAAAACACCAAAAGCAAGTCAAACGATAAAAAACCTTACTTCCATTTCATAAAGTTCAAATTAAGTTGAGAAAAAGTGGCCGTTTACTTACGAAGCGAGGTATAATACAGTAAACCGAGATTTTGAAGGCGTAATTGTGTGAAAAGAATGTAATTTTGTTAAAAATGTAATATTTTGGCTCAAAGTTTGTTATTCTGAGGTCAGGGATTTTAGCTTCATGTTCAAATGTCGCGTTACTAGCAAATTGAAAACATTCAACTTTCTAAAAGAATAAAAAACATCAGAATCATATTCATAATTTACAAAAAAAAAAAAAATGGGTTAGAAGTACATTTTGTTCACACCTTTGGAAAGCAAAAACCATTAACGAAACGCCCTATTTTCACGATCCTAATTCGACACGTGTGAGGGTAGAACTACAAAAACCAGCTGAAAGGTCCCGCCGCGCGCCGCACAGAACATCATCTTATTACCCTTTTTTGTTCCACTTTTGTTTAACCAGGGTTTAACTTAAATCGCTTTTCGGTTCCCAAATAAACGACAGTTCCGAAAAAGCTTTCACGGCTTCAATCGTTATTATTATTTTGAATAGAATAGGATGAGTGACTATTAATCTTGTTATTTAAAAGAATTGTGAACATTACTTTTTTATATGACTAAAACAACTACTTATTACTATTAGGGTTAAATAACGTTGGTTGTTGCCAAAATAAAAGCTGCTACAGGCACTGCCAAAATAAACAACTTTTTATTCAAAATATTAAAAAAAAACTTCCATCAGTGAGGTTTGTTTTCGATGCTAACGTTTTTCTTTGCATATATCGAGAGCATCACGAATCAGAGAGCCTGCAGCCAACATTATGAAAAAAACAAAGCTCTGCCATCGCCAGGGACTCAAACTGTAACCGTAGTAAGTGTTCTTAACATTTTATACGTGTTATTAAATGGTAATTATGTGTAACTAAAATAAACAATTATAGCTTTAGGTATAAGTAATTGCAACGCTGCGTTTACCTGTTACACTTATTAACCCTCTCAACACTTTTATATCTGTTACAGATATGTTACGGTTACACTTTTGTAAGTGTTTTGGGTTAACACATTGAAATCATATTTATATGTGTTACATATTTGATTCTATTACCAATTCAACATGTAACACTTTGGCCATTGCTTTTTATAATCGCTAAATAGAGTTGTGATTTATTGCTAAAAATGACACGATGAATGACAATGGCTAGGCTCTGATGGTATCAACAATTTTATCTGAGGTTGATAGATCGTGACAGAATCACCAAAATACACCAAGTTTTCTTTCAAAACTACACACCTTTGTTGCCTAATGCCATATTTTTGCTAACAGTAATAATAATTTAGCGGGTATAAAGCCAGCTGTCAGAGAAACCGCAACGGATGGCGTTATCACGTGACCAGAGACAAAGCCTCAACGACGCCAAGTGATTCAAACCGCCGCCATCACGCCACGCCACGCCGTGAAGCTAACTATAACAAAACGTTAATGCGAAACATTCGCGAACACCGACATTAAGGAGATAGGAAGAATCAGTCCACATAATTATTATATAAAGTTAAGTTTTATATTTAGTGTTTAGTTTTATTTTCAGACCAACAATGTTTATTGGACGTTATAAAAAGATCAACACCAGCAGTGCTAATAACATTGAAGATATTGGAGGTCTATGATGTGTGGTACGATATTAGGGCGCAAATTTAATTACCCCTCCTAAAACAGAAGCAGGTATTACCTACTTATTAAAAGTCTACTATTCCCTTTCTCAAGTCTAAACCCTTCTCGACCCATCCCCAATCGCCTGCAAAAGACAATACAAGACAGACGACGATTTACAAAAAGTCTCACGTACACGTACACCAATACACAAAAACAGTTAAACCTATCGCTGAAGCACGTACGAATCGATTGTAAGCTCTAACATTTTCAATCAACAGGTTTTTTCTTTGTTTTTCTTTACAACCCTACCTTACTACTTGGGTTGTGTGGAGTAAACCTACTGTTTGTGTTGCATTGTGTCCGCGAGTGTCCTGCCTTTAGATACGTGACGTCATCACTATGGCGGACAAGGCGTCTATGCACGTGACACATCCGAGGCTTCTTTTCTAATTTAATTAGGAAAATATTAATAGATTGCTAAAAATATAGCTTGCTTACTTTGGCCACACAACTAACATCGAATAACATCAATGAAATCGTGGTCAGGTTGTAATTAAATAATAAAGGAATTCATAGCGTATAAGTACATAAAGTCAACCCCTACTGAGTGCTAGAGCAATTCTGTTTCACTCATCTTGGGTTTTTTTTTTAATCAATTCCATTTTGTAGTAGAAACTTTTTTCACATAACTACGAGTTACAAGTAGAAATTATTGATTTCCCGAAGCCCCGAAATATTTTTAATAAAAAGGAAAGTTCCAGGAGCCTCATCGGCCTCCAAAGTCTTCAAATTAATAGCGATCCCTCAATCACGCATCACGTCCCAGCGACGTGACAACTTGCCGAACTCCTGACTCCTCGGAATTAGGACGAACTGGTATCAACGCCCCGACGCGACGACAGAACGTACCGTACTAAGTACCAGCTAACAATGTACCGGCGCGCGGCGACGATAAAGGCCACGTATTGTGCTAAATGCCAAGTTTTGCTTTCTTCCAGTTTTCCTTTATTTTTGTTACTAAACGCCTTTGTGTTTTTAAGAAAAGATATCTCGTTTGATCTATCGAAAACGTTGATGTTACCCCAACATATTGTGTACCAAATTACTGAGGGATATATTTTTTTAATATTTACCATGTACGCATATAAGTTTATTATAAGGCTAACTCTTCTAATATACTCATACATAAACAAACTTGAACAATTCCCGTAGCATGTTCAACCGCGGAGACAAATACCGAGACTCAATATCCAATAAAATGCGAAAAAGCCGCCGTCCCTGTCACCAAATGAGTTCTCATAATTAAAATTCATATATTACCACATAATTAAGTGAGTACTGCGTAGGGATGAACCACGTACAAACGAGGTGGACCCACACGTTCCACTCACCCCCGCTAATCCTAATATAAGGGACGATATTAAAATCGTTCGCGTTCACGGGTTGGGATCAAACTCTTGCTAGATAATTTTCATATGAAAATTCTGGCGCAGATTATTGAAATGCTTCAGGTGAGGACTTTTATTTTTCTGAGAACTGTCTGATTGCATTAAGGAAACAACAGAGTTGGCCGCGTAAGTCGTAATACGGACAAATGGGTTGGCTTATTCCACAATAAAATTATTTCAACCTGAAGATGAAAAACTCCAAAGTTTATTATAAAAATATCCTATTTCAAAAAAAGGATTGTGTGGTTTTATGAAACCACGGTAAAAGTGAAACTTTTTTTTTAACACTATAGACATTTAACTAAAAATTTTTGGAATAATATTCCATTAAGGGTATAAAACGTGGAGTAAAAATCCGCGGCCGAGCGTCACGCGACATGCAACACACAGACGAAAAAGTTTGAGACGATGTAATAAAAGTTTCACTTTAATAAATTAAACTCTTGGAGCTATCCTCCGGTTCTCTATCTCTTTTGTGCGAATGTTAGGTTTGTTTTGTCAAATAGTATTATTGTCCTGATTTATTACCTGGAAGGTAAAAAAGAAGAGCCACAGAGAATATAAAATTTGTCATCTTAAAATGTGAATCACATTCTGCAATAAAGTTAAATGGTCTCACTCGTTTCCATATAATCAATATATTGGCAATAAGTACAAAATTGCTACAACTTTTATCCGAAGTCAAAATCAAAATCAAAAGTCATTTATTCAAACTAGGCTGATAATCAGCACTTTTTGAACGTCAAATGTCAAATGTGAAGTGTCTCATACCTTAAAAAAGCTCCACTATCTTCATAGGCCAAGACCAAACACCCCTCGCACCAAGATCTAAAATCCCGCTGAACCCCGATGTAATCCATTCGGTCCACATCTCACAGACACGATATTTCATGCCGAGTGCAGTAAGGAGAGCGATTCGTGAATCGTATGCATATAAGATGAATAGTATGAACAAAGGTGCACCTGAGTACTCGCGATTGACACCAATTCCAGCTGGATTGGTGTCGTGTCAAGCGTTGAGCTTTCCATCCGTGCTCACTGTAGTGTGTTATGTGACAGTTTGTAAGATCGGCTGTCAATTGCAGGAGCCTTTGCAACACATATGCATCACTACTGGCTGACAGGACAGAACAAGTGATGCGCTAACAGGGCCCCCAAAACATCTTGTGCCATTTCATAAACATTTAATGACTTATCCACTCACTGCTTTTGTCTTGTACAGATTTTAACATCAGAGTAAGAACTTAATGTAAACATTAGGGGCTAAGATAGTTCTTCAAAGATAGTGTAGCTTTTCATAGAAAACGATGTTTCAAAACTTAATGAATCTTTCGAAAACATTTGAGTCTGTATCATTCTAGAGCCCCAAAAGGTAACAACGAAGCAGAGAAACGAATAACTGAACAACGCTGCGATCTCTCTAAATGGACATTATTATTCAAGAACTGCACATTATTTTCCTTAATCCCGCATTTTTCCGCCACAATCCCGTATAATCCGCGTGGCTCGAGTCCGCGCGTAATCCCGGGATCATCGCGCCAGCAAGATCACAGACTGGCCATGACGAGCAGTATTGACAATAGCGGGACGCAGGATGCGGGACAGCCATCTGTCTTGATCACAGAGGATGACCTGCCTACCCCACGTACCTATGTGTGGCAGATGTATTAGCGTCCTCTGATTGACGAGCGAATAAATACCGAGCCATCGATACGACACCTGTGAGGTTTGCATCAATCTTGATTATAGCGATGTGAGACGTCGTGGTCGTCTTCGTCAAGCGTGGCGGAAGAACTACTTCTTCCGCCACGCTTGAATCTACCGTCTTTACCTACGTAAAGACGGTAGATTCGGTAAGACAGTGTCCCATGTTCCAGATATCGACAAACATTCGACCAGTGTGCCTTGGATTTAAAGGCGATTTAAATGGAGGAAAGTACAGATATAATAATGTATTTCCCTAAGACCTATATATAGGATGTCTGAGTTTTATGATTTTTATCTGTAAATGAACAGTGGTAATCCTAGTGTGGAATATCGTAAGCGACAGAATCAACACAAATGACTAGTAGTATATTAATATCTTTTAGTACGTCCGTCAATCTTGAGCTTAATGTTAAAACTTATGGTGTACTATTAATCTGTGGTTCTACATAGTTATCAAGCATAACGTAACCTCTAATATGAGAAGTTCAGGTCATTAGGACGACCTACAGCAGATTTATGTTATGGCTAAGTTTACTAACACGATTTAACAAGCCATTATTGTTTGAGCAGAGGTTAATACAATTTCATAGAGTTTAGACTCGTCGCGTTGCTTCAAAAAGTAATGACTACAGCTTTTGAACACCTTTAAACTTTCACCAAAAAACCGTGTTTCAACAAAAAAAGATGGCCACTTATTTCAGGCAAGATTACATCTAAAAATAGTCCGGGCCTCTTACTAATAGAAGTGTTTAATTTTCTGGCTGCCAACACACTCGGGTTTTAAGGCAATTCATCACATTTTCCTTAAAAAAAGTTTTAATTAAAGGTCGGGCAGACACCTGCCCGCGGTGAGGCGGGCAGGCTCGGGAGGCAGGTATATGTTACCGTCTTATATCGACGAGAAACTGTGGGGAGTTCCTTTAAGGAGTCAATTTGAATTTCGTTAGCATTACACACTGTTGTGGTTGATCTTCTTTTTATGGTGGAGTTGTTCTATCGCATTTTTATCTCTCATCAATCAGCATGATTTCACTACTTAATTGAAAGATACTTAATATCTGTTATCAAATTCAGCTAAACATGAGAAATTCGGCAGACTACTTAACTCTACTTATATTATGGTTCGCTCGTGCTTATCTAGCTCGAGAGCACTGAACTTGTACTAACTGCTCACTAACATTACAACTTATGAGATTCCACACCAAACTGAAACGAACACATCACTTCGTAGATACGGCTAGACAATCCTTCGAAGCACAATACACTCTATTTTCTATGAAGACAGTTATTTACATGACAATGTGGTCCCCCTACGTCTTAATCAAAGCTGCTACCAAAACCACAGCATTAATTAAAATCAGATTTAGAGGCATGTCTATAAGAAGCTTGGCATGTGTATGAGTGCTAATGAAGTTGCTTTGATATTCAAAATAATGAATATTTACTTCTTAGTACTAACCACGTGTTCCTGACAAAGGTTTTGATTTTTCAGTTTCTATAGCTGTTTTTTTATTTTCCTTGTGAAACAATCTCAACAACATTCGAGCGAGATCCGCGAGCTAATAAACCAGTAATCAGTCGCTTTACGAGTCGCCCGTGTGTGCCCGACCTGTCCCCGACTGTGTACTGTGAGCAAATATTTGTGACGAGCGAATGTGCGCGTTTATTAATATGACGTCACGGTAGCGTCATTACGAAACCTTACACCAAATAACACCCTTACGTCGGTACCTTTGATGAGGGAGATTTAAACTTCGGTTGAATCTCTGGAAACGCCTAATAAATTAATAATCCTTCAAATTAATTTCCTATTTGAATGAGGCTGCTCTTTTCAAACATGAAACTTTGTTTACCCTCAATCACTTTCAGAGTATGTCAAGCCAACAAATGCAAGATTTCCAAGAATTTCTGTGTTACTGACAAATGAGAACGGTGATGTAACTAAATATCATAATATAAGTTTCATTGGTTTTCCATGCTAAAATTCGTAAATGACATATGTACACTGTCTCTAAACGTGCTACTCAATCCTACATATTGATTGATCAATCAGCCTTGGAGTCGTAAATAACAAGTTTCCATCGCCAGTCGAAATGGATGACGCTCAAACCTGAAAGTTTGTTTCGCGAAAGTTCAATACAATCGTGTTATTTCCATAGAAACGGAGCTATTTTCTACAAAATATCAACACACGGCTTAAGTTAGCGACAAAAAAAATATGAGTGAGCTCAAATGAAGCCTCTTTTAAACGTCGTCGCTCCGTATCGATATATTTCCCTGTTTTTAATCTCTATCTAATTCATAATATCAGCAAAATGGAGAATTGGATAAAATTCGGCATCCGAATAGAGCATGATTTGGGTTAGGTTCGATAGTTTTTATTCAACAGTACGTTTAGGATATATTCTGACGCAACCACGGCGAAAGCATTACATGACAAACCAAAGTCTTAATTTGTCAGGAAGTATTATCAATGCGTTAATAACTATTGGAAACAATATATACCTGTAGCGACTAAGTCCGGACATTGGTCGTGTTCCGTTGTGTGCTAATACCAGCTGTTATTACAACGACATCATTATGCTAATGTAAGCTGTTCGCGGTAAGCTAAAACAAGCTGTTTCACACAACCCACAATTTACACCAAACAGTTTCGAATTATTGATTTTGTAGTGGTAAACAGTTTGTGTACAAGGA
Source organism: Cerastis leucographa (assembly GCA_963082945.1). NCBI lineage: Eukaryota > Metazoa > Arthropoda > Insecta > Lepidoptera > Noctuidae > Cerastis > Cerastis leucographa. The sequence goes on from OY720368.1 coordinate 18,438,405, forward strand.
GCAGAAATTGCGGCACATTTTGAAAAAATATGCAAGCGGTAGGTTATTCAAAATACTGGATTGATTGAAGCGTTCTGGCTCAAAATAATTTTCTCTTATTATTTGAGAAGTGTTCCCCTCAGGTATTTCAAATCACACTCGTGTGCTCAGTGCTCAACGCGCTTGTTTTCCGCTCATTCGCTCGAGGGGTGCTGCCTACCCCGCACCCTCAGGTAGCGTGAGGGGCAGGTTGAATGCAGTGACGTTCAAAATCGCGAGTCAGCGCATCGACATATGTCTGAGTACTTGTGCACGCGCCACTGTCGAGTGCGTTCCATCGGATCTGTGGATTGCTTTATTTTCTTCATTTGTACCTTAGGGTAAAAAAAACAACTTCCAGAAAAAACACTGACTTGCGTTTGTTTCATTAATTTTTTGCCACCGTCTTCGTAAGTTTTTGGAAGTCGGTTTTTTTTTTATGTAAAAAATGTTTTATTGTTCCCTTTTAGTTGTGGCACACAAATTCTCGTCAAGTATCAATTTTACATTGAAGTTATTAGCACATCATTCGTATAGACGAAAAAGAAAAAAGGATATTATAGAGGATAACTTATAAAGTAGCGAAGCAAAGTTAATTATACTATTTAGGGAGCACCGCGCAAATGACAAAAAAGAATCAGTTAAACATGGACCAGTAATCACGGAGACGTGTGAAAACGAAATACATAACTTTCTTCTTCCTTTTTTTAGAAGTTAAAAACTACAAGTAGGCACTCCAAGGAAGTGGAACTGCAGGCTGGGGCTGTCTTGACTGCTATCTGATAAATTTTCTATTTTTCTTCTATATAAAATGACCATACAGCGCCCATTGTTGAAGACTATTGACTACTGCAAAACTTTGAAGTCAGACAGAATAAACCCCAACCGTACATCCGCCACAATATCGCAATCCCATACCAAAGCAATATGGAAAACTCTACTCGAAACTTGCAAACAAATATCATTGTGAGCCCTCGATGCAGCGCGAGCCGTGCAGTGGCAGTCCTTCAGCCCCCTCGGGCTTCGCCCCTCGTGTGGGGGCGAGCGGGGGGGGGGCTGCGGAGGCGAGGGGCGACTTGTTTATGTTTATTGTTTAGGCTCGTTGTGCTGCGATTAGGCGCAGACGTCGCGATCACACGCCTCTGCCGGCTTTGTGTGAACTCTCCTGATTCTGTGTTTTCATAGGAAGTTAACAGATATTCGAGTGTTTTGAAAGGACATGTTTTGTTTTTGGAATGCTCCAATGGAAGCGATGAATTGATTGAAATTGAGTGGCAAAGGAGAGATTGAAAAAGATTTGACGCAATGAATCATCAGTCATTGATAAAATTTGATTCTAAAATTAGAATTACAGGTTTCTTGGTAACTTAGTCAGGATCCGCTACTGTAACAGTTATGTTCAAGGAAATCTACCATTATAAACCGACCACGATTGCTTATATAAATTGCTCATAAAGTAAATCCGATCTCATGAACCCCATCATCGTGTCGTTAACTCATACATAGTTGATGCGTTGTTTACACGCCATCAATTAGTCCCGACATGTCGACATAAGTGCCCCCCCATTCCTCACAGCACACGGAGTTATTTCACAGCTGTCAATAACTTCATTAAAGCCTATCTATTATTTCAAATTGCATTGATCTGACCGCCCGCCGCTCTCCCGACGCACGTAGGTAATGATTATAACTCCTGCGGCTTCCACACACTAATTAACGAGATGGCACTTAAAGCAGCTTTTTGGTCAAATTAAAGTTTGGTCGGCGGCCAAAAATGTAAAATTCCGTATTCGGTTACAAAAACGTTAATCCCACTAAGTGGTGGCAGGTTATTTGACCTTCTACGCGGGTTTTAAATGCTATATTTCTTGTTTTATAAGAGGTCGTGGGAGATGAATTTATATCTAGAAATACAGCCACTAGTCTCACTTTTAATCTACATAGTCATGACCAAATGTTTGCTGAAGCGCTCCTGCAATAATTAATTCAAGAACCATAGAGTAACAGAAGTCAGCACATCAGATCAAGTGGATACACTTTAGTGAATTTTAAGAGTCACACCTGCTTGTCAGCGTGACGTGGATACATCGACACTGTCAACTGTCAGTTGTTAAGCACACAAGCGCACGACTGACAACCGTACAAGTATCTACAACCCCATCACATTACAACAAGTGACATTAATATATTCCGTGCTCCTTTTTATTCATTCGCTTTCGGCTGAGAAATAATTCACGGCCGTTTTGCGTTAGCTAAAGTGTTCATTTCCTTACGAACCCTTTTCTCTGATTTATCTCATGCCACGAACTGGGTGTTCTCGGGAATTATGTCATAACAAAGATTTAGACGAGGTGTTCCAGCCAGGTGCTATTGAACAACCCCAGCAGTTCCCCAAGGTGCTGTATAAGAGCACTCAGGTATTATGCTCAGAATTGTAACCATCCTATCGACCGAGTGGTTTAACCACGTGATAACCACGTAAATAAGAAGAATTTTGATATACATTCAATTCAGATTAAGTCGTTAACGGACTAAAAAAAGTATTTAAAGTTGATTTATGCACTAGTTAACTCATAGCTAAACCAAAAGTTGATGGTGCCTGGATTTTGGATAAGATTACCACAAGCCGTAAGTATATTCAGCATTTCCTATATCCGAAGGTCCATATCTCCGATGTTAGAACACAACACTATACCGGCGAAGACACGAGACGACACACAACCGTCATAACTAACACCAGCTGTACCTACCCCACGCATCGCCAACACTTTCACTAGGCTTGCTACGAAGTTAATGGAAGCAGAAGATCGACTCCGGAACACATAAGAAATTCTAATAGCTGCATCGTACCTCCGACAAAGCTATGAAACCATCAATAAACTTTTCGACGACGTATTTTCTCGCAAACCTGTACAATGCAGTGTTCTTATACTGTTACGCTGAGTCGTAACTGTGACGTTCCACTTTTATCCTAGTATAGATGATATTTACGTTGCTTATTGGTGATTCGTAGTTGACCTTCTGCAGTGGGTAAACAGCTAGTTGTGTTATCACTGGGTACTGCGGTAATCCGCGCAGTCCCTCGGGTCCCATCGGTAAGCAAGCCGGCAGGAGATGCCGGGTGCCGGTGATCCGGCTGATCCGACGCGCTGGGACCGGACCGGCGCCTTAACGATAATCCTCCAAATTAATACGGCCGAGTGAACGCACCCTACTCCACCTGTCGCGACTAAATAATAGTTAGAGTCTACCTGAGAATTATCTGCTAAAATATGGGGTAGGGTAACACTGCGCAATATTTTAATTAATTTCCTGAGGATCTGACCGTGTGTCTGTCTCTGTACTATGAATATTTAAGTTTACCTGTTACGTACCCCAATCAGTGTACCTACTATAAAGTCATTGGTGTTTCTACAAACACATGATTTCATGTTGCAGTCACTCGCCACTTCACGTAACACTGAAATACAAATTGTGTCTCAAATCCCTCTCTAGACACGCGGAGAGGTGACACTGATGCCCTCTAGGACCCTCTCAGTCGACGTGGAACTGACCTATCCTCGCGCGAGTGATCACTAGCCGACACCCATGAAATTGGACGATGGGAATATCGGAGGGAATGAAAAACGGAGAGCACGGTTGGTTTTTATGGAGGTTATCACAATATATAAAAACGAGTCATTAACCTTGTCTATGTGTTGATAAAAAAAAAATAGAACCAGCGAAGATTAGGTGCATCAGATGATCGTAAGCACTTTTTGAAAACGAACAATTTCGATTGTATCAGAACGAGTCTTTAAATTAATGCGAACAATAATTTTATAAGAAAAGCCCATCCTGTCATCCCAAAACGAGAACGCGGATGGGTATCGTAATAATCACATAACAATGGTAATGGAATCGTGTGCGACCATAGATCACGGATGACACACCTTAACTCCCCCCCCCTCCACTCCTCCGCGCACCAGCCCCCCCCTCCCACCTCACGCGGTAGTCACGCGTCGCGCAGGAGATTGCTGGAGGAACATGATAATCAGGTTAACAGCGATCCATAACTCTTTAACTTTTGAAATGTTATTTAAACACCTCCTAAAAAAAGTATTTAAAAATATTGACGTAGATAATAAAACTTTAAGAAAGTTTTACTAAAAACAAAAAAAAAAACGACATGAAGCACTACACCGTTCCCAGAGGTGAACGGTGTAGAATTTGAGGATGAGATATTATCTGTTCTGTCGGCGATGTGTCCACAGATCTTGAGATCTGGAGAACAAGAATAGACGCCACCGCCGTGCCATTTAATTCGTCATAAACTGCAAGTACAAGTGGTGTATTGTAGAGTTTATTACAGACAGACAGTCCCTCCAATAAAACTGCAACAATGTTTGATGTCTGTCTGTTCGCTGCCTGTATTATGTACGGAATCACCTCGTAAAAACACTGCGTGGATTTGGCTGTTGTTTTCGCCGTCAGAGGGCATACTAAAAGGTTGGTTGGTATTCATGTTAAAATATAATAAAGCCAGTATTGTTCAATATTTCTTTTAATACAATTAGTATACGTCGGTCGGGTTCGGTAGCATAAATATAACACGATCAACAAAAGCGCGGCAGGTAAGCAATTACAAGGACGAGGGCGACGCATTTGTTAAATGCATTCGCAGCAGACCGCAACGGATCGCGGCGGGCCGTTCGACTAATGGATATTATTGCAGGCGCCCTGCACGCTGCCTGATAATGGATTATACGGAAAGTTACTTGAGATATTTTTAATTCGTCTTTTGGGGCCGTTTTCTACTAAATACATAGTATTTAAGGTTGGGTTATTTTTGCCTTTCTTTTTAGGATACATTTAGAGTACATCGATGACGACTTAAACCACCTCCCGCTTGTTCTTTTTATATGTATGTTTCTTAATCTGCACCAACGTTTCAACTACTGCCAGCAAGGGTATCCAAAGGTTTCGCAGTAGCATCGTCTGCCAATATCATCAATAGTCCCCTCAGCCCTACTGCGCTAGTTATCTTCCGGGGGTGGGCAGTGACAGTGGTGGGTAATTTATGAGAACGTAACGACCACCTTCATCACCCCCTGGCACGCGACACTCACTGCAGGGTTTATAGGACTACTTGAGAAATACGAGCGTTTGGGGAACTCAATCCAGTTTTTGAAACAAAACATGCTTTTGCTATAGTTGATCGTAATTTTCTATGGTCCATTTTTGCAGTAGCGGGTACAGTGATTAATTAAACTATGGTAGCAATAAGGGAAGCTTCTTAGAAAGCAACCCCTGCACAGAATCGTTTACATTTACAAAACGTCCTCATAGCAATCAAAGCCATTATTCAACATGGAGTACCGCAGTGTACCATTCGCTGACCGGTTCTTTCTGGTACTCAAGGCTAGAATAAACAAACTTAGACGACAGTGTTAAAACAAAGAAGTTAAGTGGTGCTATTATATCGCGCTGCACAAAACGAGTGGCTGGCAGAAAGCCAGGATAACGCCGCACAGTGGGCTTAAAATCGACTTTCATAGATATACAAAACATTTTCTCAAATGTCTCTGGCAATGTCTCAAATCTTTTGGGAGACTACAATACATGCCTAAAAATATAAATATTATAGAATAGCATTGCATACAACGCATACACATTTTTTTTCTTAAAACATTTGTATGGAGCTGGCATGAAAAGGTCTTATATCTCCGCCATGGATTGAATGGCCTTAATATTTTTTCACGTGATTAATCCTTCCCTTATTTAGAAATTTTAGACATACTCCCCAAAACGCTATGTTTCGCGGTGCTTTTTAAAAAAATTGCTTACCTTTTAATAGGTATATTTTAATTTTTGTTTTATCAAATGTTTAACTTAATTTGAGCTTAATATCTACACGGACTACTTAATTGACGTTAAAATTGGATGTTTTTCTTTAAAAGTTACTATTGACTTGGCATAAAAAAAGGTTTTTAATTTCCGCTATGAAATGATTAATCCTAGTTCTTTGGCAGGTTTGGGGATTCATTCAATTATTTTATTTTTTTTGTCATACTCACGGAAACGGCCCGTAGCTCGTTTTTTTTTAAGTCACTTAAGTTTATATAAAAATATGTTTATCAAATGTTTAACATAATTTAAGCTTAATATCTACGCGGACTACTTACTTAAAAAAATAACCGACCAGTACTTTGCACTGTGCGCCGCGGACGAGTTATGGGACAAAATGTTAGTACCTACTATTATAGGGATCGTCTAGAGTCTAGACGAATCAAATGCGCATCCGAATGGCGCAAGAGGAGCATGTGTCGTCTCTTTGTGGAGCTACAGACACATTCCTGTATCGAAGCAAACAAGTACTAAGGTAACTTCGTAAAATAAATTTAGGGTTAAACAAATTCAGCAATGTAATGTATGAAATTGCAGATTTCCGCCGTCTCTTAATTGTTTCTAAAACTGGAGCCTGAGAATTCACTAAGAATATATAAAATGGTCAAACATTGCGAGACACATTGTCACACAGAACAAGGTTATCGCAAATACCTATGTTTTCAAGACAGTGATTATCACATGACATCTGTGACACATGCATGAATGTTATGGAGAAATTTTCTCTATATATACTGACTGTAGTTAGAGTGAGCTTTAGTCTATATAAAAGACTAGCTTCTGCCCGCGGCTTTGTCCGCGTGGGAATCGGCAATTGCCTACGTGTGTGGTACCCCCGCAAAATAATGTCGCAAATAGTCATTTACATGTTGTTGTAGATAATAGTTGTAAGTATAGGATAAATAGTTGTGTAAAACTCTGCCATTTTCAAAGTAAGAAGCCAGCATTTCTGGTTAGAAAAAAGTATATTACAACGTTTTTTTTTCGTTTAGATTGTTAGTGACCTAAATAGGTTGAACCAGAATTTATTTTATATATGTCTTCCGAGCTACGATGCCGTAGCTCAAATGCCCCGGTCATCGATCCACATCTTTCGATACAGTTAATTGTATAAATAAGCTAGCTTACAAATTCTTTTTTAATTAAGAATACTCAGCTTTAACAAAACTATTTAACTCCCAAAAAACTATATTAATAATAAACTATCCAATTGCCCTGTGAACACTTGGTCCGACCGCTTTGTCCGATCAATCGGACCATGGGGCTAAAAATTACTAAGTTACTCGCAGAGCTCACTCCGGAGCATGCAACATAAAACTGCCCATGTGTAGTTCTCAGTTAAATCAATGCCAGCCATAGCCTAGGGGAGGATATTGAGACATTGTGTAGGTATTTTAAATTTCATTATTTGCACCTAGAAAATAAGATCAAAATGAAAATCCAATATGGCGCCGAAGAAAATTCTCATATTCTTATCAGAGACCCGGAAAACCACGAAGACGATACTCATCATCATCATCATCAGCCTATATTCGTCCACTGCTGGACATAGGCCTCTCCCATGACACGCCACTGAGCACGATCCTCGGCCACTCTCATCCAGCTCTTGCCAGCCGCCTTGCAAAGATCATCGCTCCACCGAGTCTGAGGACGTCCTACGCTACGTTTACCGATCCGTGGTCTCCACTCAAGAACTCGTCTACCCCAACGGTTATCGGTTCTTCGGGTTATATGGCCGGCCCATTGCCACTTTAGCGTGCTTATGCGGTGGGCTATGTCGATAACCTTAGTTCTCTGTCGGATCACCTCGTTACGAACTCGATCTTTCAGAGAAACCCCGAGCATAGCCCTTTCCATAGCACGTTGAGCGACTTTAAATTTGTGGACCAACCCTACCGTGAGTGTCCACGTTTCGGCACCGTACGATATGACGGGTAGGACGCACTGATTATAGACTCTCGTCTTTAGACTCTGTGGAATTGGCGATGTAAAGACTCGACGCAGTTTCCCATACGCTGCCCAGCCCAGCTGTATTCTTCTGTTGGCCTCTTTCTCGAAGTTGTTTTTACCCAACTGCATAGTTTGCCCGAGGTAAACATACTCCTTAACAACCTCGAGAATACTGCCTTGAACTGCAAATGGTTCCGGACTGCCATGTTCATTGAACATAACCTTGGTTTTATCTAGGTTCATCCGGAGACCAATGCGTTGAGAAGAATCAACAAGGCCATTCAGCATATGTTGCAAATCTTGCAGCGTTTCCGCCACGATGACGATATCATCTGCAAATCGCAAGTGTGAGAGGTACTCGCCGTTTATATTAAAGCCGCGTCCCTTCCAGTCCAGCGTCTTGAATATATCCTCCAATGCATTTGTGAACAATTTGGGGGATATAACGTCCCCTTGTCTCACACCACGATGCAAGGGAATAAGAAACGACTACTCCACTTGTAGTGGTCAGCTTCGTCAGATGACTTCTCCCAAGAGATTGGACAAACACTTTCGATCCCCGATTTTGCTCAATCGCTCGTTCTATTGAGCGAGTGTTGGAGCATCGGAGATCGCGTATTCTCTTATAGAAAAACAGCAAACTTTCCTCGGCACCATCTTGGATTTACATTATGATTTTCACTGTCAGCAACCCCGAAAACCACGAAAACGACACCCATGAAGCCATTGAATCGCGCAAGTGTCCAGTCGCGCGAGTGTGTATCGCGCAAATGTCCCAGATCCCCTAGAAGTATGTATATGGAATATTTTTTGCGTTTTTGTCCATACAAACGTGCTAATACATCAAAACAAAAAAAAAATCGCCACCAGTTTTCGTCTGAGCGTTGGAATTTCCAAAAACGTTGAAATACGTGTTTATCAATTCAATCAAGAAACACAAATAGTAAATTTCAAGCTGATCAGAGCATGTTTGTTATACTAATGTTTCCACTCCTTTTCTTCCGTTTGGGGTTGAATTTCCAAATATGACGAAATATGTATACATTTATTTTTGCTCAGAAACTTCAACATTTAATTTTTTTTGCTTAAAAATGTGGGATACCGCATTTTAACTTTTAAACTCTGTCTAACACTCTTAGGGGATAGATTCTCAAAAACGCTAAAATACGTATTTATATATTTCTAACCAGCAGCTTGTATATGAAATTTCGCGATTCTAACTTTCGAAATGACCGATTTCCATACAATCGTTCATCCCTTGTTTTACTCCTTTAGGGGTGGAATTTCGACAAACCCTTTTTTAGTGGATATCTATACTCTTCATAAAGAACACACCCTCCAAATGTCAGGTCTCTAGGACCAGTGGTTTAGGTTATGCGTTGATATCTCTGTTAGTAATTCAGGACTGATGGTGAATATACAAGATGTTGTTTTGCATACTCGTCAAATTCAAGGATGTAACTAAGGTAATGATTCTCGACCCCAATCAGTAATAAAATGGGTAGGTATTTTTTTTTCTTATTTACCGAAATCGGTAAGTGTGAACCACCCGTGTTTTAAACGCAGCCCGTCAGATCCTCGCCTTATAACCTCGCTTACACACATACAAAAAATCTCAAAAGTTTGATAATTTTAGGTGGGGGGTTATTCAGAAATACATGCATGACAACTATAAACAACAAAAAAAAACAGAGTTTTTTAATTATTAACTAGATGCCTTAATTTATTTTGATTATTTATGTCTTTTGTGACAACATTCTGAATTTTGACGAGAATGCAAAACAACACCTTGTATATAGATCAGGATCAATCAGGATAGGATAGTAAGGAGAAATTGCTTACATTTTGAATATCAAAATCACTACACTAAACTATGATTCATGTTCCGATAACTCGCAGGAACTGTACGAACACGACCTTCTATACAATACATTACTTACAGACACTACCCCAAATGTTCGAAGCAGCTAGTAGTTGAAAACAAAGTCAATACGATCCGCTCCGCCACACCGCGCCACACCACACGCCGACCGCCGGCGATACTCATAACATAAATATGTGGCCGACAGCGGACAGCCGAGCCACGTCTCTAAACTACCGAATAAGGGAAAATTGCAGACGAAATGCTTATACAGTACCCGATATTTTTATCCAATACTTCAAGGCACTGGCGAAAAAGAACCGATGAAAAAAGCTATTTTATCACTGATTCACTGACATCACTTTTTGGGCAATATTTTTTGATTTTGATTTTGACACGCGACTGGTTCTAGTAATACGTTTTCTCCACTAGGGCTTTAGTTCGTCAACTAATTCTCTCTGGTTAGCAACTTCACCAATCCAAGTCTAGACGCAACTTACATCAAGTAATATCGCACAGTAACGCCACCGTAAGCAATATCCTCGTAATGTCAGCCGACCGAGAACCAGTTCATTATATCTTGAGCTCAAATGTGCGAGCAATAACGTCGTCGGCGATCCCGTGACACACAGGCGTCTCGGCCGACGACGTCAGTCAGACACAGACGTCGCGGCACTTCTCCGTGACAAGCTTATATTTCGTAGTTGAAATATAAGTCATGGGGATGCGATGTGTTCATCATTGTGAAAGTGGTGGTTGACTGGTGGGACTGCGGTGTCGGGTTATATTGCAGACTAATATTCATAATATAATACAAAGAAGATTAAAACATGGCTTGAATCAAATCGTTAATCTTCGGAAAATTTGGTAGGTAGTTATACAAGGTGTTGTTTTGCATCCTCGTCAAAATCCAGGAGGTTGTCACAAAAGACATAAATAATCAATTAAAATTACGGTACCTAGTTAATTATTACACCGGTATTAACACCGGTTTTTTTAGTTATTTGTGTTTGTCAGTACTTCAGAATAGCCCCCTTAACGTGGTTTAGGAAATTAGAAATTACTGAATAAACGTTTGAGATTGTTTGTATGTGTGGAAGCGATATAGGTCGAGAATCAGACGGCCCGCGTTTGAAACACGGGTGGTTCACACTTACCGATTTCCGTAAATAAGGAAAAAAGTAAAAATTACCTACCTATTAAATTATTGATTCGGGACGAGAATCATTAGCATAGTTACCTCCTTGAATTTGACGAGGATGCAAAACAACACCTTGTATATCTTACATTCCGTTTTCGTAGCACTAATACGAAAATATCTACCAACACAAAGGCACAACCAGCCCGGCAAGGTTTTAAAATACGTTTCTTGAAAACAAAATGTTTCAAAAATAACGATGACATACTGTTATTGCATTTCCAAGCTAACCGTAAACTACTAGGCACCGCACCGCTAAGCTGAACACCTAGCCAGCCTCCACGCTCCTAATCCTATGGGCTCCTCGGCTTTGGAGGCCATCTTGCGTCGGCAATGTTCGCCAAATTGACTCTTAAACAAACGAGGAGTGAGTGACGACGTGACGTCACTCACGAGTCACTCACCCTCTCCAGTCCAGATATTGAGAATTTAAGAGGCGCTTTGTGAAGTACGGAGGAGTTTAATTATAGGAAATTGTTTAAGTGGATAATTCGCTTTTATGTTGTAATACGCCCCGGTATAAAAATTTAAGGTCCTACCTAATTGAAAGTCGTATCTTAGGGAGAATAAAGTAGTGCTTTTTGTCTATATTCGAGACTAGAACTTTCAAACAACGAGAACCAATGATGTAAAAGGTGTACAGCAAAAGTATTGCGCTGGTAGGGGTGAATGCCACTCTACAAGTATATAAGGTTTTTTTTATGATGATTGAACAAAATATGTTATTATTTGACGTGAGTCACAGTAGCTATATTATGGTGAATAGTAAACAGTTTTAGTATCACTAAAGCCGAGTTACGCGCAAATGAAACTCCGCGGTATACGTTACAGCGCGTCGGCGAACGGTAAATAAGCACTAATAGAAACCCGCTGGTATAGTGCGTAATGTACGAATGTGCGAATGTATGTGCGTAATATATATGGATGTGCGTCGTTTACTCAATATTCTTTTTTTCACAATATTTTTATGGATTTAGTTTTTATTTATGCTAGAAAACTACCGACCAATAACCATTCCACGAATGTATTCATAAACTAATAAACATGTTCAAAGCCTAAGGTAATAAAATCAGAGCAAAGAACAGAGCAGATGATGAGAGCGCGCGAGATGCAACCTTGACCTCGCCGGTCACAATACACAGCTGCGAACTGACAGGATCGCTTGTTGGGCGCCAACTGTGAACCGTTGGGCTCCAACAATCACGATATGGAGTGGTAACAGAAAGTTATGACGTAAAAAACCTTTTTTCTTCGTGACCGTAGTTAGTTTAATCCAATTACCAAATATAAAAATAAAAATAAAATGGAAACATACGTTAACAACCGCGGCGATGGAATACACAAATAAACTTTAACACACTACCATGTATTTTTATGACAAAACAGACGATCCAGCCTTCATGGTTTCTGAGAAATTGATGACCAAGCACAGCGTGACCATGATTTTACACTACTGTACAATAATGGAACACATCGTTCCCAATAAGCCATAGCTTCACCCCCTTTCTTCGAACGTAGGCAATGAATATTTGACAGGATAGGCGACAGTGTCCTACTCTATCTTTAACATATTGCAACCTACTAGAATACAATTTATTTGACCTACAACGCAATAACTGCTTTTCCGCCTCTAACTGTTATGATTGAGTGGCACATAGGAATGTTCAGCAGTAAAAGTTTTCAAGCTCACATCCTAAAATGTTACTCGGTGAAAGTTCACTTCATCTGTTTGACAGAGGAATGTAAAACGCGTTGAAGCACATTAAACGCGTCTTGTTGCTCTCCCGGGTTAACGAGAGGAGTAATGGCGGCGTTCACCTTGACCTTCGCGCTTTACTGCCTCACACAACAAAATTATGGAAGAGGCACTTAATGCAGACTGCTGAGTGTTCGCGCAGATACGTCCGAACAGACGCGTAAAGAGTGGAGCAAAGATACGGGTCGAGTGACCCTGACCTCGCAGCCTCAACAATATAGAAGAGCATGCAGCTACTGTCTTCTTACTAATAAAGAGAATGTAACAAGGATTTAAATAACAATTTGTTGCTTGTATTGTGGTCGTAATGCAGTAGAAAATTCACATTCAATGTAGCTCTCACAATCTCCCAGCAATAAGGCGACCACTTTAAATATTGCACCAGTTGCAGTGTGGCACCGCTTCATGCCTCCCAGGCCACGGCAATGCCCATCAGCATCTCCCATCAGCTAAAAGCCTGCACTATAACTAGGCAGCTCGTTCTATTTTGTTCGTAGCTCAGTTCGAAGTCGCGACAACTGTCCGTCTGTCGTGTACGGTGCAGTAGTTACGCCAATCATTCGGGTGTTCCTTTGACGCAGAGACCAGATAGTTCAATGCAATATTTGATAGAAAACACAAAGAGATTTCAAAAGGCATACAAGCCGTACACTGATTATAAAGGTAACTTTTTAGAGTTAGTTTCAGCAATTACGAAATTTCATGGTCCATGTCTTATACTAGTTACTGGTATAAAAACCAGACCAATTGTTTGTGGTGGGCGGAGTGAGAAGAGCGGCCTTACCTACCCTCGCCTTTTCAGTCTGTAAATAAACTGGTTGATCGTTGAGCTTAGCAACACTTATCAAAGTTATGTAGACGGAATATCATCATCTGCCAAGCCTTTTCCGTAATTTTTTGAACTTTGTTGGGGTCGGCTTCCAGACTAACAGGATGCAGCTGAATACCGGTATTTTACATCGAGGGACTGCCTATCTGACCTCCACAACCCCGTACTGGATAATACGATACACGTTGGTATGACTGGCTGCAAGACTTTCAGGCCACTGACTACCTGTAAAGACTGTCAAAGATCTACAAATGACATCCGGGAACAACGGCTTAACGGTGTAGACGGAATATGTGTCAAAAATATTAGTTATGCTGCTGATGATATGATGTTGCTGAGCCATCGATTAACTCAATGATAAGTCTGCTGTCGATATGTAAAAGGTACGCGGAGGCCCATGAGCTCAGATACAATGTTAAGAAAAGTGTAGTACTGGTATTTTCAAGGCAGGCACTAAAACCTACCCGATTGCACTAAGCTGAAACTTTAATGAAGTCCCTGAAAGACAGCCTGGACATTGAGTGTGAGCGTTGTAGTAAAGACTATGCTGTTCACAGCGTACTGTCATTCATTCCATATATGCTGTCTGTGCGTCAACTACACGCATAGGTCAAACAGTACTGTGTATACAATACAACAATAAATTCAGGATGTTGATGCGGATACGCCTACATGCCACTATGGCGTATAGTTAATAATTGTTTTGTTTTTGTTATTCTGGTAATGTAAGTACTACATTAGTTTCTAAGTTGTATGGTGTACTAACCAAATGGACTTTGATATAAAAGACTTTTTTTAAATTATTTTATGGGGCTGCGTGGCTTCGCAAGGACTGTAAGATTGTGGCATCTCTGTCCATTGTAGTACGAGGGAGGGACAACCTCTGTATTACGGAATCTCATGTGGTATCACTAGCGAGGGAGGTATCCGTGTAACTTTTCAACGACGTTCACAATGTTTGCTAAGACCCCACGCCGCCGGACACCAAGTAAACACTATCGGCAAGTTTCTGTGGCATTGATTGTTGTCAACATTTACTTACACTCCCGGGGAAATATGAAAATTATTCAAAGTGAAGTAAGATTAAAATCCGCAACGTTATAGCGATTACAGACAAAGGTACTCTTAATAGGTAGTGAAAGGCAGTCGGCACCCTCGCAACCCTTTTCCTTCACGTTTTTACAATAGCAGCAAGTTAAGCAGCTTACGTGAGTACCGAGTGTTTTTGTTTAATTCCCGGATCGGCGGCGAAATGTTTTTTGTGATATTCGTTATTGAATAAAACCGAAGCCGTGTGGCTGGCCCTGAATAAAACATGCCTGAAAGCTACCCTACTTATCAGATAATCCATACACGCGTGTTTCTGTTTCTTTGTATGAAAACTTTGCAACCGATTGGAATTCCCGGAACGCGTCTCTTCTGCCGATAATTTATAGCTTCGTAAATTGGATTATTGAGTATTGGATCCGCAATCGAATATTCAATTACAGACACAGAGGAACTTCTTAAACAGAACTGAACGTAGTTATCATAACAGACGTGTGTTTAACATAACATGTAATGATATACATGTCGTAGACATTTAATACATGTGGTATGGTTTTTCGACCAACAGTCTTTCAGCTTGGTGATTCTATAGACCGAGCGAAAATATCGTCAACAAATAAAATTTAAGGTAAACCGTGGATTTTAATTTAAATCGGCGGAATGGATTTTAAATAAATAGCTTCCAAAAATCCATAAGCCCACAGCTGGCCATTCCACTAAACTATCGAACGTAACGTAGCGTTAGCTAAACATATGTACCACTCTCACACAACTTCCTGGGTAACATAAAACTTTATGCAGTTTCCAAAGTCGGCAGTAATATGAAATGATTGGTCCATTGTAGGGGAGATACTCTAAAGTGCAAGGGGTAGGGAAGACGTAATAAATAATAAGATAACGGCGCTCATCCCTCGCGGGGGTCGGCAGAGCAGCAACCCGGTGAACGGCGGTGCAGATACCGATATTATGAAATTATTGAACAGTTCAACGCTTCTAATATTTGCTGATACGTGTTTACCTGCTGGCTCCAACAGCTGCTGGCTTGACAGTTCCAGCGTCTTAAGATAGTCATTTAATCTGTTTTATGACTTGAGCGTTTGCAAATCTGACATTAAATACTAATCGTCAGTACACCTCGACAACTGACGTCTATACCACTGTACCCCATGTACTGATAATGATATCATTGAAGCTTAGTTAAATGAGTTAATTTGTTCACAACAGCCGAAACAGTATTACCTATGCTTAATAATTGTAAACGAGCAATTATTCAAAACAATTAACAATAAACAAATTACAAGTAACAATTATCCTGATCCAATTTAATGTTTTGTAAATAACATTAGATGATTCAGTTATAGTTAATTCCTAGCGATTCCTGTGCGATAGATGTTCTTTGAAAACTAATCAACCGCTTTGTGATTATATTGTACCATCATCGAAGTTACCCAGTTGTGGAGTTGCTGCAAGTACATGAAACTTTATGCGAAACTTAACCTAGTTTGTAACACAAGTGAGTTGAACTTTCTTTATGCAAATAAAAAAAAGAGCTTGTGTATGAAATCAGATGGTAGTGTCAATGTCTATGTTGTTGTTGTTGTTGTTGTTCGCGTAATCAATAAGTAATAGATATGGTACTGTCGTAGCCCGCGAGCGCGCCGGCCGGCTGCACTCACATCAGACACACTCGTACTAACGACGACGCAGTCGCGGTCACGTGCTACTTGCGCTGCCAGCTGCTCGTCACTGTCACATCACTCACTCACTCGCGCGCGTCACCTGCCCGCGCGTCACGTGCCCGCGTGCGACACGCGCGCCCGCCCCAGTCACACTGTCGCTGCCGCCCGCCCAAACGAGAGGGAAATCATCCCCTACTGTCCTCTCACTTTCTCACACGCGCACGAAAGCCTATTTCTGTCTCGGGTGACTTTTCCTAGCGCGTAGTGAATGTCGCCTTGTTTCATTGACGCCCGCGCGACGCAAGCCAAACGGTTGTTTTTTCACGGTTGCAATGCGAGGTTTTTCGATGGCGATAAAGTAATGGTTCGGGTGCGTGCGTTTAGAGGTTGAGGTAGATTCCTACCGGTCACTATGAACGTTGTATTATATTATAAGTGATCGAGCAGGTAGATAGCGGCGCTCGCATGTCGGGAGGGTGACGGCTGTCTACAACAGCTGATTCAATCAAACTGCTACAAAAGCAATGTCCCCGTGTACAGTGAGTAGCTGCCGCACAGCGTGTGACTCACAGTGAAGCGTGTTTGTAAACTGTCGCCGGGTGACTGTATGTTTGTTCGCTAACTCTCATACGTCGCACTATACTAACCACATTTACTAACATTTATTTCGGTGCAAGGTTTGGTACTTAGTGCCTTAAATAGTGCAACGACGAACTGTTGACAATAATTAAGTATTGTTAAATCAAACAACCCTCTTATTAAAATAATTTGAAATTAAAGTTGAGCAGGATTTAATAGAATAAACCCAGATCAACTACGCAGCGCAACAGTCACACTAAGTCTACCACAGTTAACACGATCATCACTAAATGTATCCACAACTAAAGAGTACCGCGTGCCCGCAGTCACTCGTCTACTGTGCGCTGTGTGCGCGCACAGACTCTGACGTGTCACACGGCACACGTCACACGCAGAACCGAGTTAATTAATATTCATTAACAGATACACTATCATACACACAGGGGGTGAGCAGTCGACTAGATCAGCTGAACAAAATGCAGCCGTCACGCAAACTGCCGGCGGCGGTAAATCATAGCGTCTGCATAGTGCGATATCATTAAAGGAGGAAAATGTCCCGCGATCACCCCGCAGTTACCCCGCACACGCCCCGCACGCGCCACGCATCCGCCCCGCACCAATCTCCATACCTGGCTAGTTGAATGCCTGTAAGCGCTCACCCGTGCATGGAATGCTAAAGGATTGGATCCAAGGAGGTTGCGCTACTTTTTTGCCGATTTTATGCGTTTTAGATAAGAATTCCCGAATGGTAGTATTAAGGTGATGAGATTTGTGATATATTAATTTTCCATTGAAAGTGGATGGTAATGGCGCCGCGTTACACGTTCGTTGTGTGAAATGTGAAATATACAATTTTATAATTGCGTTTTAAACTCACCAGAACAATCACGCAAATATCATTACATTATAATTTGATTGACATTGGATAAGACTCGCAAAACTTGTTTACTGACGTACAAACATAGTCCTCATCAAAACTCCGATCAAGTAATAATATGAGTTTACGATGCTGCAGTAAATAATAACGTTATTGCTACGAACTCAATGCGTAGCATATTCGTAGCGGGTGCTACGAGTCTACAACATCTTGCTACGAGCCCGATGTCTACGCGTGCTACGACCTTTCAAAAAGAATGACGCTTGCTACGACACGTAGACGCGAAATGAATGTAAATTGGTTGCAATTTCTAACCCATAACCTCCTGGGATAAACAGAAACATCAGCAGAGTTTTTCTTTAAGAAAATAGCTCCACTTTATAGCCCCATATTGGAAGTGCACGCAATAAATTACGCACTCGCCCCTCTTACTGCCGCTGGCAAGGTTACAAGCGTGACGGCGTAATGTTATTATTGCTTCGTGAAAATTGCTATAACGTACATAGAGAATAGAAGGCTCTCGACACTGATGGGTGAATCAAAGCGATGGGAGCTGCCGGCCGCTCGGGGAGGGCTCCGTCACCACCGCCATTACTGATTACAATAGAACGTTTAACTAGTCACAATACGTTCACTCAAATTGTACTCACACGTGTATATCACGTGAACGAGCGAACTTGATGCTTAACGAATGGCCGACAATCCAGGAATGTTTTCATTCGGTTCTGAAACTTAGCTCCGACAAACGTTTCTATGCCGAATGATCACAACAGTTGGCAAAACATTTAAGCAATACAACGCCATTTCAACATTGTCATTATGGATATCTTTGGAAACATGTTATGGCATCTTACAATGATTTATGTTTATAACAATTGTTAATAACTTAGTTAACAAACAACATCTAATAACTGGAGGCAACAGATATGTGCACGTTTAGCATTGGGTCGGCGGTTTGAGCCGGATTCACTGCAGGGCTGTGTGTGTACACACCTAGTGAGGTAGTTAGTTTGGGACCTTTGTCGCTGTCTATACCCACAGCACGGAGGGATGTCTGTTTCTTAATTAAGCAGTAAGTACTCGCGGCATCACCCGCCCTCCCTTCGTCCCGCACAGCGTCGCACCACCCCCCGCATGCCTTGCTGTTACTTTCATCTTTTATACTAGTCTACAACTGATGTCTGTCTGGCAGGCTGTGTCAGTCTGTTGCCGCATTAGCGATGGAATTATTTTGGTACATTTTATTTGAATAGGTAGGCACTCATTTTGTGTTCAATAAGAAAGAGATGTGAGTTAGAGTGTAACCACATCAATCGACCGATCGTCGATCGATGGTAGAATGGATCAGTCGACGTCGATACTTAGGTAGTGTATGAACCGTATAATGATCACTGTTCATTTGAACGACGGGTGTCGTTACGTTCTCTTAAGTTACAATAATTGTGTACTTACATTAGGTACTAATAAGGTAAAGGTAATAAGTTAAGGTCTCTTCGCACCGTATCACGACTATATTAACTTTTACGATTTACTATAATGATCGTGTCTACGCACCCCGCGTGCGTTTAGTGGCTACATAACTCCTATGGAACTTTGTAATTACTACTAACAGATTTAGGTATACCTCGCTTTAACACAAATTCAGAATAAAATACTTATGTAAACATAATGAAATCGCGCTTCAGGTCTCTTTTGCATTATAAATTGGTGATATTGTTGGCAACATAAAAGTCTGTAAACTTTGAACGAATTTATTCGCATTGCCTGTTCGTTAAGACGCGTTGTAAAACTTGAGTTATTGCTGATAAATAATGGACGCCACGTTTATCACGATAAGTAGGCAGAAGGGTCTCGGGAACTGAATGGAGATCCTGTACGTTTCTTATCGGATTTCCAATCACTTATGTGTTTATATCGGCAAGCGAGCGCGCTAACATAAATGCTTATCAAGACAGCTTCGTTTAACGTTTGGCGGGAAATCCGGCTGGATCTGATGATAGTGAGCTCATGTTGGGCAGAGAACAATAGCTCAGCCCGAGCGAGGCGAGTCCACACAATACATGAGGCACGGCAGAAGGTCCACATATGAAACTGTACCTCTAACATTGCCAATCGCCAACTACAGACAATCATAATGAAACTGTTCACACTATAACTCACTGACGAAATAACGCCGGACTACTTACTACATTTAAATAGACCAGCAGTATCCCTATGTATGAGCAGCTTCGCGACAGCGATATCCACACCGCACACGGCGGAGAACATGGTACAGACGGCGAGTCGGGAGAAACGATTGAGTAATACTATCAATAACATTTGTAACGGGATATTTACCATGATTGAGTATTATAGTTTTAGTTCTTGTTAGTTGAAGGACCGGGTAGCTTGTGCCTTCCGCCGGTGTGTTGTGCAACGACGTGGGAGCGGCGACGGGACAGGCGGTGGATTTGTCCTCACAGCTTAATTGAGAATACGTGATTAGAACCTAACTGTTTGTTAAGAGGCTTTACGTTTAGCCGACACATACCCGACTAGCTGCGAACGCTGCGCACAGATACAGACGTTTAGCTAAGTACTAAAACAGACCTAGTTCACTTTACAACGAGCACTACTGTTAGCTATACAAAGAATAACTAAATCTAGCTTAAACTATTTTACAAAGCCTTTCTTAAACAAACTCGTAAATACGTTCGATCGCTTTACTTGCGAGGACACTTGAGAAACGATCAAAAACATATAATATAAAAACAATAAAAAGTGAAAAAATAATATTACTTTCGGCAGTCGGTGACTTGTTTGATTCATTTACTTTTTTGCCACCGACTTCCGAAAGAAAAATTACTTTTAAGTGTTTTTTTTTGAAGTCGGTTATATTTTTTTGTTCGTTTTCGTAATTTCTCAATTTTGTTCAATGGCATGAACAGTGAAATAATGTACATACGTGAAAAATGAATTTAAAAAATCATAACATGACTACTGAGCCAAACTATGTTCAATTTTTATGGGACCAAGTGGCAAATATTCCGCATCAAAGTAAAGAAGAATCACGTAAATCGGATCTAAATATCAGCGTAATCGGTGTACATACATTAAAAAAAAATACCAATCGAATTGAGAACCTCATACTTTTTGAAGTCGACTAATAATAGTAGAATTATAAAATTTTTCATAGCGCCCAAGTGCAGTAGAAGCTGAAAATTCAAATAATTTTCAGTTTTACAACCGTCGTTAATGGTGTTTGAGCGCTTAGCCAGAGTTTTTGGAGCGGTGAGCGCTCCGCTTGCTCGCTCTGCGTGCCGCGACAAACATATAGGTAAAGTTAATATCTTACCGGTGCAGGCAGAGTTACAATGTATGGATTACTTACCTGAAATAGAAAAAACTAAATAAACACCCAAAATAAAATAAAAAATACTAAGCAACGAAAAAATTAAGAAAAATAATTATTTTGCACAATCCTTTCGAAGTAAAACAATTCATTTTCTTCAGTGTACATTAACAAGACCCCTCCACCACCGGAAACAAAATCCCACCTTACAAGCTACCCCTCACCTCGCATACGACACATATTTTAGACAAACTAATTAGTTCCCAATCCCCCCCCCACGTCCTGCATATTGTTGCATTATGCAGCTCGTCCCCTTAGCGACACGATATTATTAGCATAACATAACGAGCGCGAATATGAGTGCATGCGATTACGCGCGATGAGTCATACGTGCGGACGAGTGTGAGGTGCCCTTAATCAGGCGTTAACGAGTTGAGTGGCGATGAGATTGAGCTTATTGTGTGGACGAAACCTGCGCTCAATTATAGTACATTGGTTAGGATCGAATACCTACGGATTACTGCCAATGGGTATATTATACAGGCACAGATAAGTAAGAGGCCGCTATGCCTACCCTATAGTTAGCTTCTGAAATGCTTAAATGCCATTTAAATCAGTAAACCTGTTACAAAGACATTTTGAGTTAAATGAATGTGTTATATGAGAACCCGCCCAAACATGAATGCTGTATGCTCAGAAAACAATAACCTGGCCACGTTTATCCCCTATAAATGATCTCCTTAATTTTCAAGCTTACCAATTATATGATCTAATCGCAATAATGTTGTTTAGCGGTTAAGTTAGTCGAGACCCCCAACACGTCTCACACAACATCCCGACATCACCCACTTACTGCCACAAGGGCTGCCCTCTGCGCGCGTCTCGAGAGCCACTGCTACGATATAAAAACCATCTGCGACCGACACGCATTTGTATTCGGGTAAATATAGCGCTAGGGAGCTCTTTCTACACTATAATAATATTATATATTTTTGAAAATGCCCAGCCTATCAAATTATTATACGAAAAACGTTCGTAGCCTTGCTGCTCACTGCATGGTGCATTGAGCTGCAAGGCGTTTTCTGTTTTTAAATGAAATTCAATTTGTTACCCAATGAATTAGCTACTTATAAAAAAGTCCGTAAAATGTAGATGTCGCCAGGTTTTTACAAATACAGGACCTACTTAGTAGCACTTACAATCTTTTTTGTCATACACCTAGGTAGATAAACGTTGGATTTTAAAAAGTCTATTATTTTACCTAAAATATACGCAAGGTTTCCACAATTTGCATTAAAGCACTATGCGAGCTGTTTGTAAACTCAATATCCCTTCAGTCCGCAGTTTCTGAATTCCGCCGAAATTCCTCTCACATTAAAGTATTCCGACAGAACACATTAAAAAATGAACAACAAACGCTTTGTGATATAAAACTTTGACATTCCACACCATCCGGATGGCGCGAAACGACCGCGGACACATTCCGGACACCAAGCGGCACATTTGTTCACAACTCAGTGATTTTTCAGTCATCTTTTGTTGTTTACATAAAGTCCTTGACAAAGGCAAGAATATTCTGGCCAACATATTTACTACAGATCTCAGAAAGAGCTATTTAAGCCTCTATAAATTAAAGTTGACGCCGACCGCAAAAGTCAGCGTTTCAGCTGCTGGGCCGACAAAGCGCCGCGCTGTGGTGCATTGCGCCTCGCTCATGCGGTGCTCGCATATTTCCTATTTGTCGTGCATACTGCCAACTCCGCGACGTGATCTGTGCACGCTGCCTCGCGCACTTCTATCACACAGTGTAAGTCTGTCCCGCGCGAGTTGTGCCACTCACTCGTGTCACTTCTGCCTCCAGATTATACTTTATATTGAAAGACGTGTGATCTGAATGTTGTCAGTGAGTACGAAACGGTCGATACATTACGAAATTATTTACAGGTGAACACATTCTTGATGACGGAAATCACCTCACAACAGATTGAAATGATTGTTGAACAATGACATAGCATAGTCGCAGTTACCTCTCATACTTAAAAGATATATATCTTCCTGTATGCAACAAAATCTGCATTTTCCAGTCAATTTGATGTCCGAATTAGTAGTAGTCTAAAGGCGGCCCATTGAGGTATGTATTACATTCAAACTGAGTGACAGTGCGTTTGTGGCCTATGTCCGGCGTTGTCGTTGTCCGGCTGTCCGGCCCGGATGCGGTCGAGAGGCTCAATCTACGTGTCAGGTGTTAGGGAGTATCATATCCTACGTGACTTCAAATTAATAGGTTTTGTTACGAGAAGTCGCTCAGTCGTGAGATATTGACCACTGAATTCTGATAAATAAAACCTCATAACTATTCATCCCGATAATCTCCAAATAATATGTCTTGGTGTTTACTAACCCAATTGAACCTTACGATTAATCTAGGTTCAACACTTTATCTCGTTCTATAATGAGACTACGTTTCACGGTAACCACTCGCTCGTTCGCAAAAGGCCATAAATATATAAATTAACAAATAAAAATAACAAGTACCGAGCGTGACGCGAGATCTAACGCCATAGACTCACAACACGCGACTAGAAGAGACAACAAATGTCGAGCCTTTACTCAGATACATAGTTACCTAGTGTCAGATTGACTTATACAGTTCAACATTGATTATTTTAAAGTGCAGTCGCATTGGTTTAATGCTACCGGACACTACAAACGTATAGGTACCTAGTTATGCACGCATGTATTTAATCCTTACACTCGCAGGATTATTAAATACACGGCGCGGCGCAACTATCTGCCGAGGCGCATGTACGCGCGTTTTGCTTGCCATATGACATAACTTATACACTTTTGTCAGATTTTATTACCTCTTTAAGGTTTAATTTAATATAAAAAGCAAGTACTTCGGCTTGATGACTTGCTCACCCTCCTCTTCCATTAGTTCAAATCACGGAAATCTTTTGCTTTTTGTACTGCTCGAATATGGAAAGTAATTTTTCCATAATAGGTATAATCACCGCCCCTCTCGCCTTCCGATTGGCACTTCGTTTGCGACATTGGATCTTAACCACTTTGCGTGAATATTAATAACACTCAAATATTCGGTTATTAATTAATTATATTCGCGGGAGGAAGCAGAGGGAGCATGGCCAGATGCGGCTTCATTAATACACCATCGTATCGAGGACCCGACGAAGCGATTCATTACTGATCACCAGCATCTGGCTACAGGTCGGTGTTGCCAGCTCACAGCTAAAGAGAACCCCTCCTATTAATCTCGGCCTCCTACTCGTTAATGTCGCATTTCTCGAGACAAAAGTCCAGACCGTGATAGTGAGCTGTAATCCCCGCGCTGGGTTCTTAAGAAACCGTCGAGTTCCTGTGAGTAGTATAACAGTTACAAATGAAACAGCGAGTGTTGGCGCTGATTACACGCGCCCCAGATCCGCGCTTTGTGCGCTGCGCCCGCCGGCCGCGCTATTGCCGCTCGCGCGCCGCGCCGGCCGCGCTAGTGCCGCTCGCGCGCAGGCCGCGCTAGTGCCGCCCGTAGGTACACAATGCGCACGCCGCCTATTGTTTGTTATTCCAGTTTTTTTCATCTTTGAGCGACGTTCTCAGATAAGTAGGCCGTGTCTCTTTCAGTCGACCCACTTTCTAAGCTTCGCTAGAGAGGAATAAGCAAAGGAACCGCTGCGAGACGTTCACCGAAAATATTTAACATTTAGAACCGCTCGGGCGTCGCTATTGTAAGCGGGTAGTCGGGTAGTGCGCCGCATTCCAGCTCAACAGAACGTTAGTCGCAAACTTGCTAATAATAAGGAAATTTACAAGCTTTGTGAGAATATTTGGCGAGGCGCAAGTGACGAGAGGGCACGGGTCGTCAACAAGAAAGCGTGATCTATCCATTTGTTGAACAAGAGAAGACAGTAGGTAGTGCCAGAGTAACCGTAAAGTGTAAATGTTACACGAATTCCTTTTCAGCTGCGTTTTAAGAGATCCTTATAGGTGCATGATCTAGCCAGATATTATATGACACGATGTTTCATAGGTTTGAGATGCAAACTGCAAAACACTGCCTTTTTTCTATTTAACTTTTACTTTTTTTTATTCTTCAGATACTAGCGGCCAGGATTGAAATAGTTTGTACCGCGGTGTCGCGACGTCGCCCGCTCATCGCTCATGGCTTGCGCCGCGTCGCGTCTGTTTGTAGTGGAAATGAGCTCACGTCTCGGCATGCAGATGCCTTCCTATTATTCTGCTGTTTGAGAACAACTCCCGGCCGATATTAATTCCCCCAGCACATGTTATTGACTGCACTATCATCATAAACTTGGGATAAAGAGCAATTTGACAAGCTTTGTTCTATCGATAATTTGCATTCCTTTATTGTATAGAGATAGGCATGATTTAAAATATTTGTTCAAGTGGATATTCGTTCTGGCGAACCCTGCAGGCTTAGGAGCATTATGTCAACCAAGGTGGTCATCATTGGATATATAAAAATCTGTTTTTTTAAAAAGGCTCTAGTTGAAAATGACTCTCATAATAATGTAACTGATTGCCAAGTAATAGAATAGTTTGCAACGTCACTCGCGTGTCGCTTGACGCGTGTATGTCGCGCGCACGTCACACACACTCACCCCGTTAGATTTGTTTGCGTCGGCCGCGCGCCGTCCCACCGCTTCGGTCAGACGTAATGCCGGCTGCGTTATTATAGGCGCGCGTTTCACATGATTCACCGCCACTTTTTTTATTTTATTATAGCCATAACTAACACTACGGCCAAACATTTTTTGAATTTCAGTTTTAGATAAGTTAGCTCTGTTCTCCGTTCCGACATAAAGCTAACAATTGCTTGTCACCGGTCGCGTGGAATTGTCAGTTATATGTCCTTGAATACATGTTTGAACATCTTCCTTAATAGATAATGAGGGTCGCAATGCAAGTTATTAAGTTAATATTAACTGCGATGAGACTGAAAGAGAATAATTCAGGCATTTTATGCTGGAGTGCAGAGCGCAGAGTTCGATGTTCGGCGCGGCACTTACAAAGCGAACTATTTCGCGATGGCTTATCAGCTGAGTGTACGATATCCCTCGAGAGCAGACGCGTTAGGAGATTACCTGCTTGTTTATGTGCATGTAGTATTAACGGAATGTTTCGCTCAGCTGCGTAACTCATCCCTCGTGTATTTGTTACATATTGGTGGTGTTTTATTAGAAACAAATGCCTGATACATACGTTGATCGTTGGTTGATCAGTTAAGTATATGTTACGAAGTCGCCCCCGTGTACAAATCGTGTCGAGTGAGCTCTGAGCTGTCCTCACGCCACAGTATAATGAAAAAACTTGTCGCGTCCATCCCCCCCCCCTCCCACCGCGAGTGCACGCAATACAGTGACACAACAAAGCTTCACAAAATTACGCGACCTCGATAAGAGCGAAAATGTTTGACATGTGAGGTGTGTCTGTAATGATTCCCATTTGTCTCATCGCATGCCCGTAAGCTTTATAATTTCGGCAAGAAAGTCGAAGTAGCATCAAATCTTTTAGCCACTAAACATTATGTTGTATTAGTTGAATCGCACCATTTGCCGTACAATTATCGCATTTTATCGTAGAAAATTTTCTAGGTCGTTTCAATCTTGATTCACCTAATCAGGCTGTAGCTGGTGCGTCGTTAATTCGCCTCCGATTAGCTATTCGGAAGTTCTCCGTCCGATAACGCACCACCCCCCCTGACACTCCTGCCTACTACCCCGCGCGATAATAGCGATATAATTGCTCACTATTGTGTGCAATCATCGAACGTCATAATATTATGTCATTAACCGCTTCCATCAGCGACGCATTTTGATTTGATATTACCTACTCATGAATACACAACTATGATAGGTGTTAGTCTATGCGACAGTCCAGCTGTCTGCTACTCATCTATCTACGCCACTTTGAGTGTTAGTTGATCGTTAGCTACCTTCTACCAAACACAAACCGTGCGTGCAACGGGGTGCCTACAACGACGCTCGATGTCAACCGCGTCCAGCGTCGTTTTAGTGCACTCCACAGGTAAACATTGAAATTATCATTATTCTTACGTATTAGTGAATGAAACGAGCTGTTAGTATCCCAATCGTTTATTGCCAACAACAGTACATCTACACACCATCACCAAAGCCGAAATGTTCTGACAATTCTAGCGGTTACAGTTAGTGAGCAAACGTTACGATTGCCGTGACTTATCGACACATGTGTTCAATATCGTCCATAGATATTTAACTAACGCATTTCTGACACACACTTGTCAGAAATGCGCGGAAGGAAGTTTTGTATGGAACAGTTAGGCCATTAAATAGGACCACGTCATTGTATTTTCGATACAAGCTGTATTTGACTGGATCAGTGAACAAGTGCAGTTCGTGATCGCATCATTTGCTCTTGGTTAATGTGGTAGCGTTCAAGTGAGTCCCACAAGCAAGCCCGACCCCCCGGTGGCACACTCACCACTGTCCGGCGAGCTCTTGCGCTCGGCGCTGTCGGGCGAGCTCTTGCGCTCGGCACTGTCGGGCGAGCTCTTGCGCTCGGCACTGTCCGCCGAGCTCTTGCGCTCGGCGCTGTCCGGCGAGCTCTTGCGCTCGGCACTGTCGGGCGAGCTCTTGCGCTGGGTGTTGTCCGCCGAGCTCTTGCGCTCGGCGCTGTCGGGCGAGCGGCTCGCCTGCACCGCAGCTTCACAAGCACGCACTGGTAACACTTGCACGTCACTAGCCCGCGCAAGCTGCAAGTCGAACTTAAAGTTATTTGCAAATATAGCGGTAATTATGATTAGTATATAATTTGGAATCACCATATTCGCATGCAAATTACAGGCTACTCAGTTAAATTACAAAACTCAAAGAATATGGCCAGTTTGTATTAAGCTCTCTGCCTTCAATATGTTTGAGTTGAATGATAGCTGATACATGCGTCATGTTCGTGGACGGGCGCTATCAGTTAAAAAATCATGTTTGTTGAAGTTGTACAAAACAAATAAGTGTAATTTAGAAATATATTTTCACTTTTCCATCATTAGGCTTTTACTTTCTGCCGAGTAACTAGACAGAAATTGGCCACGTCTTATAAACAAAAATAAAGAACCAAAGTCATGACTCAAAATACTCAACATGTTGTTCAGAAACAAATGATCAGTTATAATGTGATGCAGTGCTTACCGGCGCGTCGTCGTCGGCGGCGATGCGCGCGCGCAGGCCGGCCCACGCGTCGCGCAGGCGCGCGGCCGCGTCGCGCACGTCGGCGGCGACGCTCTGCTTGGCGGCGACGCACTCGCGCTCCATGTTGTTGTAGTTCTCCAGGATCTCGCGCACTTCCGACTCGCGGTCTTTCACGCTCGCCTGCACACAATCATAAAGTAATGTTACCTCTTTTAATTGATTTTACTGTATTATATATCTCTGTGTATTGCACGGAGGGGGAGGGTGGTTCAAGGTTAAATAATAACAGCTACACGGCTCGCTTTTTTGGTTTAGCAGAGGTTGAATGCTGATTGCTTACCCCGAGAGATCTCTACGTTCCGGAAAACGCGTACAGCCGTTGGTCGAGTCAGTCATTTGTAGATCAGTCTTAATGCACAGTTAGAAGCACGAAAGTTTGACAGCCACAACGGTGAGACAACAGTCTCACCAAAGGGTATCTACTTACCTACCGGGCTGTAGGTTATGCAGGTTAGTCAGACACTCGCTCCACGTAACATATGACCAGGTGAGCGCTGTGCTCGCTACGTGTGCGGTACTTACGGCGACGCTGTGCGCGGCGTGGCGGCGCTGCGGCGGCGGCAGCGCGGCGGCGACGTCGAGGTCGGCGGCGGCGGCGACGCACCAGGCGAGCGCGTCGTCCAGGCGCGCGCTGTACTTGCTGAGCGCGCTCAGCTTGCTGTTGATGTACTCGCCGTGCGCGGCCAGACTCGCCTGTGCCTGGGAAACAACAACAAATTATAAGCTTTGTCACTTCAAAACTATCTCATCTGCGTTTGAACTATATCGTGCAATCAGTGAGACGAGTTGTAACTACTTCAAATTGATTTTTAGCTTGACTTGCCCGTGTATTTAAATATCAACTCTACACACTCTTGATCTGAACTAGCCGTTACTCTGGTAATATGAGTAGTGGACCAATCTGCTAAGTATCCATTTCCTTGACTTTCCATCAAAGACAGAACTTAATTTATTTATTTAGCTTGGCCGCTACGTAATGAAGCTTGACCGGGCTAGTGGCCAACGTTAGGTCATAGAAACCAGGGCCGTTCTAAATCTCGTTGGGCCGATGGTATCGTCAAAGCCACGGGGAACGCACAAAGGGAAGTGTGGCAGAAAAAAGAGAATGCCTTACCCAGCAGTGGATGA
Organism: Cerastis leucographa; assembly: GCA_963082945.1. Lineage (NCBI taxonomy): Eukaryota > Metazoa > Arthropoda > Insecta > Lepidoptera > Noctuidae > Cerastis > Cerastis leucographa. Next base: position 18,467,806 of record OY720368.1, read on the forward strand.
TTCAGGGCTGATATGATAATGATACAATTATGCAATATTTTTAGCTAGCTGTGCCCGCGACTTCGAACGCGTGGTATTTAAGAGCGCGCGTGCATTCGCAACAGTGGCGGACAACTCGAACAAGATTTGTGATATCTGAATTAATGTTTTTTTTTTTGTTTCAAATTTTTGAAAAGTTGGTTCCTGTTTAAGAAAGAGATAGGACATTACGCACTAGTGACATAACAGTATCTGTCTACTTACTTGAGGCATGTTACTTATGCTAAAACTAGTGTTCTTACTGTAATTTCGAATATCATACAACATTATACAATACATATTATGTATAGATAAGGATCCATTTAAAATACTTTTTACATACTATTAACATGTTTACAGGAAATGTTCTCTTATTCCTTTCTTGAACACGTCTAACGAAGGGCTATCCCGCAAGGAGTGTGGAAGTGAATTCCAAAGGCGCACGGCACGAACAGTAAATGATCAATCATATCGACTTGAGGAGTGGGGACGAAAACGAAGGAGAAGAGATGATGATGAGCGACAGGGTTTACCTCTAGGTACAAGATATTCGAAGCGTTCACGAAGGTACGAAGGAACTTTAGGGTCGTGAAAAACAGAAAAGAGAAAATAAAGAGTGTGAGAATCTCGACGCTGCCGAATGGGTAGCTCCTTCAACTGCTTCCGAAATTCCGACACATGGTCGTATTTTCCAAGCCCGAAAATGAAGCAGATGCACAAATTCTGCAGACGCTCGAGCTTATCAAGAAGTTCTTTAGTTGCATCAAGAAAACAGATTCAAGAAAACAGACATCAGCATAGTCTAGAAGAGGAAGAAGAAGAGATTGAGCAAGAGTAATTTTAGTTTGAAACGGCAGGAACTTCTGACGACGCTTAAGTGACCAGTACGAACAAAACACCCTCCTGCTTACTTCAGCAATATGAACATGCCAAGATAGGTTGCAGTCCAAGAATACACCTAATTTTCTTTCTCTTTTTGAAGTAGGCCATAGCGACACCATCGTACAAAACAGGCGGGAGTGACGGATGACTCAATAAATTGACAAAGTCTCTCGCCAATAATGAGAGCTTGTTACACAACAACGCCTGTGCTTGTTGACATGGGTTAACTAACAGTCCAACATTTTTAGCCCACAGACTGATGTTTTGTGGATTACTATTAATGGCATCGATGGCTCCAGGAAGCTCTTAGAGTTTGAAATAGCGAAAAAGCTTAGATATGGAGATAGCGTTAATGAAAACGGAGAAAAGAAGAGGAGAAAGGACGCCACCCTGAGGAACACCTTCAGAAAGATCTCGCCAATCAGAGCAAACCTCATTTAAGTGTACCGATTGCGAGCGACCTCGAAGATAACAATGAAACCAAGCAGTCACAGGAGAAGATATGTTTTCTTTTTTTTTTTTATGGTGGGTGGATGGGAAATCATCAAATAACTCCTCCCCCCCCCGCTCTGGGAGGATCGGGAGGGAGTGTCAGATTTGTACTGACTAAAACCCATCCATGTTCCTTCTTCGCCCTTTGTGTTCCAGGGCCGCGGTATCTCTTTCGAACAACCCGCAGCCCTGGCAGGCATCGGCCCTTTCGGACCCCTTCTGGTTTGCTGACATCTCCATGAGGCGCGCGTGGAACACGTACGCGCCGTCGACACGGCCTGTCGCCATAAGACGGACGGACGGTGAGCTAGCCCATTACTCACCGTCCACAGGCTCGCGCCTACGGTGGCCGGGGGCCACTGGTTGCCCCCCGACGCCCGGGGCGTCTCCCGCGGCGGCTGGGACGTGAGGCTCTCTCCATCTCACGTTCCGCCACCTCCTTCGCTAGCATGACCACTTCGCAGAAGGAGGCGACGGCTTCCCATTCCCTCTCGCTCCGGACCATGGATTGAACCAAGGCCGGACGCGAGAGGTCGCCGCCGCCAATCGCCGCTACGAGGACACGGCGGTGCTCAGACCAGACGGAGCAGACCTCTACGGTGTGCTCCACCGTGTCCTCTGGCCGGTCCTCGCAGCGGTGACACCCGGGCGTTTCCTCCCGCCCGATTCGGTGCAGGAGGAAAGGATACCTAAGAGTATGTCAAAATCAACTGAATTAAAAGCGCAAATACAATAAAATTTTGTATTCCCCACTATCTGATTAGTAAATGTTTAAAGTTTAAGATATCTGGAATTCCCACTAATATTGTTCAGACATCCCGAACCGCCGTCCACAGGCAGTAGTTAATCTCGCCTCAGTAACAAGTCGCCAACTCTCCGCGTATTTGTCGCGCTCCACCGCGACAACTCCGCGTCTGTCCTACTTCACACTTGCACGTTTACTTATTGTTGCCAGTAGCCGTCTCTCGGACTCTACAACAAGTTTCGGAGAAAACTTGCACAGACTGAATCTATCATGAATATGTTTTAAGCAAATAACAAAACAAGCGACTAGCTTTCGACTGAGCTCTGATTTAATAAAAAATAGTCGGTGACGCCTCATATTAATTGTTGTTAATAGTTGCGCAATTAAGTTGATGCAACTTGTTTTTGAAACACTGCGTAGAGTGCGTGTCTAAAATAGTTCCAGCACAAATTCTTGTTGCCGACACATGGAGCTTTACATCTACGTCTACCCCTACGTATTTCCATTTGAATCGACTGGTCGTTGTGACTGAGGGCTTTTGCACATCAGCTAATCAAAGGCCGGAGGCGACTCGAATTGGACAGGACGTGAAATCCACTATCATGAAAGATGAGCTATTTATAGGAATACGTCCTGTCGTTAGCAAGTACATGACGAACCATCGACATAGTCTGGTTAGGTACACAACCCACTACAATATCCTCCACGGTGTACGTATGGTACAATAGGTGACTTTTTTACTAACAACACAAAAGAAGGAGGAGCTTTCAACACAATTTTATGGTTCCGTAAGCCACCGACAAGGACGGAAACCCAGACTTCTGTCTCGTGCGTGTATTTTGTAATGTTTCGTTTTATTTTAACTAACAAATCTAAGGCCGGAAAAACACCTAAAGCCGGAAACTCCACCAAAGCGGAGACGAGCAGAGATGTGTGAAGCGTAGAGGAGAGGAGGTGCGTAAAGCTAGGTGTATCCATCGAATCTGTGCGGAGATGTGCAAAGTATTGAGGAGAGATGTGCAAAGCGGCACGCCGCTCACGTCTACTTTCGTCTCCGCTGCTCTAAACCATTACGGGACATGTTTACTTTGCTCAACGGTTTCCAGTAAAGCTATGCAGAGACGAGAAGTGTGAACAACGACATTTTATTGGTTGTTTACAACACATGTCTCGTCTCCGCTTCGGTGGAGTTCGGCCCTTATCGTCTACAGAAGACAAGCTGACCCATTGTCTCAAATATAGCGGGGAGCGCTTCGGGGAAATGCCTAATGTAATGTTGTCGTTCAAATCGTGCTAATTTTCAGCCTAATTTTAATAAATATCTTTTAATTATTTTTTGGTTCTAGTTCTTTATGCGGAACCCCCAATAGCACACTAGACAGTTTTTCCCGCGTCACGGTGTGTAGATCGATACGTCACCCCGAGCGTCGCTAATGGTATGCCGAGCACGCACACGCCGACGACACACGCGCGGACAGACAGACTTTGTGTAAGTTGTAGTGCTAAGGATTACTGCGTTAAGAACTAATGTTGACGCAGCTATACAACACAGCAAAACAAATATAATCAGAATGTTTCCCCATCGACAATTAGATATTGATTAGCTACCTAAGTGACATAAAAGGTTACCCGGAGACTCGGGTATGGAGTGAAGTGTGTGGCCACGAAACAGAAAAGTATAGAAGGTCAGCTCTATACAAGGAGCGCAAATGCAGGACGTGTCTAGGTTCAGTGAGCAGAAGCGCGCGAGTGCACTGGCTACCGGCGTTTATTTGACATTGCAGCTTGCGTTCCACGCTCGTTGTCTACATTTAGCTGCCCTTCTGTCCACTTGTACTGAGTGGCGAGTGTGAGCGCCGCCGACACGATTGCGCTCAGCCCCTCTCGGCTGGAGGGCTGTTTAGTCTAGCCACGCTCTCGTTTGCTCCACGCTTGTTATGACAGACGTGTGCTCAAAAATTACACCGCATCAGCGAATATTGTGTATTTAGTCAGCGGAATGGCACAATCATGCGATGCCGGGACAATTTGTAGCTGTAGCGAGGGAACGCTAGATGTAGCGATCTCTGTTGTTAAAACCTGAGACTATTGGATCGTAAAAAGTTACGAACGAAAGCCGTACATCGGCCGCCAATTATCTTAAAGATCAGTACATGTGTGTACGTCATGAGCGCGTCACGCCACGTGGGTATCACACGTCGCGCGTCACGCTGACGTCGGCGTGCCAATGACCTCGTCCACCAACGAAAATATATGGCGAGTAGCTGCACACTAATGAAAGAAATCGAAATCTACCATCTATCATAATATTAATCTACAATCTGCCATCTATCTACCAGAACTAACTGTAAAGTTTCGGACATTTTATGTGTCATACAAAAAGTATGTAATACCGATGGTACCTACTGGACCGATCAAAACACATGATACAGATATTTTTCCTTCAATATTTCAGATCGAATCCTATTAAACATGAGATGTGCACAGTGTCGTTGTCGTCGCTAGCGCTACTGCCGAGTTAGTGCTCCTGGGTTCAATTACCGGATCGAGCAAGTTGTTATTGGGTTTTTACATAACGATTTTTTTAGTATTAGCCCGAAGTCTAGAATGACACCCAGTTGAAGGCCATCGCCTAGCTCCCTATCACATGGAGCTTAACATAACTGGCGAACTGTGGGTGTCCTGTTCGTCACCTCTGCTTACCTTTTCGAGATCAGCTTGCAGCTGCGCGGTCTGCTCGCCCTTGGGCAGCTGCTTGTTCTTGCGCAGCACCTCCATGTCCTTCAGCTTGCTGGCCAGCTCCTCCTCGCGAGCCTGCGGAAGAACCCAAACATGAGTGCCTTCATAAACAAACACCTTAACCCAAGCTCGAACAAAAACAATAGTCTTTTCTTTTCCTAAGGTCTTAGGGTCAGCTCACACCGAGACGCGACGCTGCGCGCACATTTTAAAGAGCGATTCAAAATTTTACTTTATTTTCTACACTAAAAGATTTCGTTGTGAGAATACGTTGCGCCACGCAACGCTGCGCCGCGTGACGCCTGTTAAGAAATGTGTATCCTTTCGTGTAAAAAATAAAGCTATATTTTGAATCGCTCTTTAAAAGTGTGCGCGCAGCGTCACGTCGCGTCGCGTCTCGGTGTGAACTGACCCTTAGAAATACATATTTCGGTTACTTCATTTAGCATGCAAAACATAAAATTAAATTATAAAACTGCAATTTAGTTGTAATTTAAGCAGTTACCAATTTCTGTTATCAAATCGACTGCTTCCCCACGGAGCAACTGGAAGGCACCACTAGTTATGCGGTGGGGAACGCTATTTCAAGATCTTTCCCCACGGCACAACCAGATGTGTCGTTTTATACTTTTATAGAAATAAATAATATTTTATTCCGACCAACTACTGTTAGGAGGTATTCTAACCAGCGCACACAAAAGTGTGATCACGCTGCGCTGTCTAGAATACCTCCTAATCGAGTAGTTGGTCGGAGGGGACTCAATAAAATATTATTTAGTTCTATAAAAGTAAAAAACGACACAACTGGTTGTACCGTGGGGAAATGGCGTTCCCCACCGCACAACTAGTTGTGCCGTCTAGTTGGTCCGTGGGTAAGCAGTCATCAAATCAGTTGTAATACGGTCGCTTCGTAAGACATTTAACTGGCAATAACACAATATCAAACGTAAAACGATTAATTACGATGTGAACCATCAGCCTCAACACCACACTCGCCGCAGCCACCGCCATCGCTGTCGTAGCAGCTTATTCAATAACGTCAGCTTTATAACGGGTTACGTGAATTGCATCGCTCCTTTACCAGTTTGCATTCAGTTACAATACCTGTTCATAAAGAGGCAGGTTACTAAATATAACCGATGCCGCGATATTCACATGAAGCATGAACATGTGAATGTAGGTACACGCGTTATAATTCATGGCGTTGACTTACGTACGACCACTGCGCTATTTACAGATCTGTACCAAATGAGACGAGGTCTTCTCTGTAGTCTGTAGTGTATCTGTGTATCTGTGAGTTTCCATATTAAATACCTTATTGTACCATTTTACGTTTTTTTCTCATGGGACATTTTAAAATAAGGATATCATTGATATCAACAGGTTGAAGAATCAAAGCCAAAATGTGTATTTGATCTAGAACTCAAATGATGAAATGACTGACGACATAACTGTTGTAGTCTTCTGTAGCGTTACGGTGCCGGAATTTTGAATCAAATATAATTTAAGATATACACGAACAGATCTTAAGAACACTTTCGTTAAAAGCTATTTAATATCATATAACAGAGAATGAATGACATTCAACATTAAAGGCATAAAACAGTGTGCGATATCGTCGAGCGCGCGTTTGATAACGTCGTTAAGTCACATTAGCGCTATACTGCGGAGATGTGTGACTGCCGAACTGCCTAACGATACGTATTACAGTCTGGATCAATACTGAGTATACTGACTCGAAGGTACCTCGGACTATTGCCTGTCTAGATCAGACACATCTGATGCTAGTTACAGGGCAGTGTGTTTACATATCAATTTAACGAAAGAATTAACCGCTGAATTTACGCTCCGCAACCACGCTTACGTAAGTGTAGTTATAGTATATTACAAGAAAATTAATATTGTACATGTACAAAGTCGCATATGAGCATGTTAGCTACAGACGCTGACAAGCCAGAGCGGCGCACCTGTGCACAACTATGTGACGCGACACGGTGCGGTACGTCGCGACACGGCAATATCTACGTGTCGTGAGGTCACAACTCACAGATGCTCTGAAGAGGTGTGCGAGGTCGCAGCCGACTTGTGAAAGTAACATTACTTTGCTTACACTACACTTAACTGAAAACATCAAACCTAAAAAGTGGAAAATAATTTTACTTTGGGCAGTCGGTGACTTGTTTGTTTAATTTACTTTTTTGCTAATTGACTTATGAGGCCAGGTCTAGTTTTCAGGCCTGGACAGATAACAAACGTCCTTCGTCAGGGCCTATCTATGATAATATGCATGAGAAGCGAAAGTATTTTAAAAGCCGGCTGAAATATTGTCAAAACCATACTGAGCAGAATATTATGCATAGGTTGGCAGAACAACGAGCAAGTAAAAAATTCGGTGATATCTGAAAATCCACTAGTAAGTTGGATGGGACGCAAGATTGCCTGTGAGTGTGGGAGGTATATGTGAACCCTTGAGAATCTCGAATATATTCAAAGACCACTTTCGAGTTCAGTCCTCTCTCGGTCCCTCTATCGTGAAGGTAGATACTGAGCCCAGCAGTCGCGGTGACTTACACCTCTGATGCGAATCTCAAGCAAGCAAGTAAGTGCAATCATTAACGGTATGAGCCGAGGCAAATCGCCAGGACATGATGGGCTCAGTATTGATCACTTGAAGCACGCTGGTGCACCTGCCGCAAGTCCTCTCTTTGTTTTTCACAATGTGTATTAGTCACCTGCTAATCTAATGAAGACCATCATGACTCCCATTGTGAAGAACAAGACCGGTGATATTTTAGATAAGGGTAACTATCGTCCCATTTCGCTAGAAACTGTAATAGCAAAGGTGTTTTTTTTTACGGATGGGAAATCATCAAAGCCCTCCCGCTCTGGGCGGAGCGGAAGTAAGTACTTCACCGTCCACAGGCCCGCGCCTACGGTCGGGAGCCACTGGGCGTCTGGGACGTGAGGCTCTCTCCCTCTCACGGTCCGCCACCTCCTTCGCTAGCATGACTGCTTCGCAGAAGGAGGCGACGGCTGCTCATTTTGTCTCACTCCGGAAATAAACACCAAGAAATATGTGTAGTTTTATACAAAAAAGCAATTTACCCAAATAAAATGAAAGAAATGACTCATTTTTTACGTTATTTGAGATATGCTTCCGTAGTGAAAGTTAATAATAATATCCGAATAAGTGTGCTATTGAACGATTGCCAATAAGTATTCATGAATGACACACGAAATAAGTCTTTCTTTCACAAAAAAAAACATGCAATTGAATCTATTATAGGCACTATCAAAATGACGTTACTTTGCGCTTGCGCCATTAGGCAGAAACCTCTTCAAGCAGGCTGTAGCCTGCGCAATTGATATAATGCTTTATTCCTTACAGACCCGGGTTTGTATAGAACAGCGTAATGCAACGCTCTTAACACATTTGAAACACACTTTCGGTGAACAGGTACTAAAATATGAAATAACGGTATAAAAATAGCGTTTTAGCTTATAAACCTAAGTCTAGTTATTACTGTCTAAGATGTACCAGATACAGGCAGCGGCGCGGCGGTCGGGTCACTCCTCCAAGGTAAACAATCGACAATCAACTCATATCAACAGGTCACAGTGCGAACATTAGTCACTCGTCGCGTCGGTACTCGCGGACGTATTGTACGTCACACACAACGCACCGATAATCACGAGCGCGGTATATCGTGTCAAAGCACAGACACGCGGCGCGACGCTACTCGCGACGCACGCTCGCGGAAGTGCCCGCCGTGGAACTAAGCCCGCCTCGACACCGCACATATTTCATTTCGATATAAACCGGCAGACGCTGCCGATACCAATGTAAACATTACACTGATTACTAGTAGATCTATATCTGTGCGCGGCTCTCGCAACTCTTACGTCTTTCCGCAAGTGGCGCCGGCGCGATGGGACACGAATATTTTCATAGATTCAGAAATAGCCGCGATGCCGCCGCGATCCACCCAGGTCTGCTAACTATCAGTCCGCTTCCTTATAGGGACACTTCTCTGTAACCTAACAAACTGCTTCACTGATGACATCTATAAAGCTGTATGTGTTTCAGCTCAGAATCGTATTTGATTTTAACGCAGGTTCCTAGGAACGCTGACGCTTATTCTGTAAGTACGACTTCCATGTAAACTTCAAAATGTTTCTTATATGTTGAAATGTCCTTTCGCTCTAGCTGTGTGAACAATGAACTCTCACAGAACCGGAGGAACTTGTGGCTAAATAATAACAGCCGCACGCGTCTATCTTTAACGCTAAGCCGTGCTTGTCGAGTTTGGTCCGTGGATGGGTGACCATAATTACATACCGAGTTTCCTCCGTGCCTCGGAAAGCACGTTAAGCCGATGGTCCCGGCTGTCATTTGTAGATCTTTGACAGTCGTTACAAGTAGTCAGAAGCCAAAACTCTGACATCCAGTCTTACTAGGGGTATCCTATTACCCAGCTACTAGGTTGTGGAGGTCAGATAGGCAGTCGCTTCATGTAAAATACTGGTACTCAGCTGCACCCGGTTAGACTGGAAGCCGACCCCAAGAGAGTTTGAGAAAAGGCTAGGCAGATGATGAGAGAGCCTGAAAGGATGCTTCATCGCTTAAATGACGAATAATTTGTTTGTTAACAATCAACACAAAAGCTTAAACATATTTCAAAGACCGTGTGCGCGTAAACAGAAAATGGTGCAAGTGCAGTCGCTCAGTGCTGGTGACCTAGCACATACGCGTGCCACTGAGTAGTCGTGGTACTGTACCCCATGTCGTGTTATCCGCCATGAGACTCAAGAGAGCCTTGACCTCATAACATACAAGTTTAGTGCTGTAATGACGGAGTTTGGCCGCTAATGTGGTGCGATGACTGATGAACTCATCAGCCAACGACACCGATGCTCTCCTGACCTACACCACTCTCTTAAGAGCATTTACGCCTTACGGTATTTTATACAAACTTTCAAGTCCTTATTTTCCGAAATGACTGAATCGATTTTAATGAAACTTAATACGCAAAAGCAGGTTACATAGGTCTAAAAAGTGACTAAAAAATATTTTAGAAATAACTTAAAAAAAAAATGATAATTGGAAATTTCTGTTTCTATACTAACATAATATAATCTTTCTAATTTAGCTTTTTTTATTATAAAAATGATAATTGGAAATTTCTGTTTCTATCCTAACATAATATAATCTTTTTTATTTAACACGACGTTAGCCGAGTAGTATAAGATGCACGCCATCTTTATTGCAGCCATCTTAATAACACCTCATAAGCGCACGTCACATAAAACAGGAATAGCTCCGTGTTGACAGTTTATCAAACCTCGCGCCACCAAATATTATTGTTTACATCGAACTGTTATGCAATCAAGTCTGCGCGCTAAATGCAATATCATAACTTCACAAATACCGTTTTTTAAATTTTCCTTGAAGCATGTAATGCATAGTAAGTAACGACAGCGCATACCCGTCGCGCGCGTATTTTTAAAACACAAACAAACATGGTTCTATTGTTAGCGCGCTGTAAATAGCCGCGGCGCGTATTTTTACGCGGAGAGGGGTGTGCGCTCGCGGTGCATGTGCTAGGGTACTTCACCCCTAAACACTTAATAAAGCGAATCCAATAACATAATAACATTGATTATCTGATTTTTCCCGAAATGTTAGGCTGAGATGTACCAAATTCTTATAAGCTCACATTAAGATGCTCCAATTAATTGAATAACCATTTTGAAAGTAAGCTTTAATAAAAATGCACTTTAAAAAAAACCTTGGAGTAAATTAAAACGAAATAGTTTTCATAAAAGCTTTTTTTTGTGCATCGTACATTATGAGTAATTTCTGTTTAGGTATATTGAAGAAACAGATCCCCTTGATTACATGGCTAAGTTACACTACAGTGTGGCGGAGCGCCTGGCTCGACGCCAGCCCGACGTGTGCGTCGTGACTGCAGCATCACCTACAATCCCCAATCGCGAAGTACTGAGCACTCTGTGGCTTCTGCAGCTGCCAAACATGAAGATGTGCCACGACATAGGTACTGTTCATGCAAGGTGGACACAACTCAATATCATAAACGATCCAAAATAAATTAGTCCCTTTTAGAAAGACGATACAAAAATGCACGTCTTGTTTCAAGCATATGTACATACATACATGCATACATATTGAATCCAGCATTGTTTAATTATATATTTGAAATGCGTTCGTCAATAAATCCTTGTGAGGTACGTCGGGAACAAAACGCGCGCGCGACATAAAGTGCGGTGGATACTCGCAACATACACGTAAAGGCGGAAACATACTTGCGCATCGTGGCGTGCGTGGCGCATGGCGTGGCACGACACGCCACGACACGTAAGTATGTTTACGCCTTAAACCAAACGCGTGCGACGTGTGACGTTCAACGTGTGGGGACGAGGATATAGTGTAATTGTATGACACACAGAATACCCTGGCGAGACATGATATGCATGCAAATAGATATGTTACACTTAACTCAGGAACAAAAATAACAAAGCGTGCATTACAAATCACTTTAATAACTGAAATCCGCAAAAACATTTCGCAGATGAACCAATAAATGCGAACTCCACGCGATTCACTCAGTTTCCCCAGTTGAAGGCGGATAAATTATAGATCAAACGGGCCTTTGTCCTTTACCAAAACAACAGCGAACTAGGAAGCGAAACTGCGAATACACGACACCACCAACACCAACTAACACGTGGCGCCACCAGCCTTACAAACCGATGTGGAATCTAAAGCGAACAGCATAAGGTTTAAAGTTGCCTGACAAAAATGGTTTGTGTACGAGTATATGCGGGGAACTGCATTGCCGTGCAGTAGCGGTGACGTTTGACTGTGATTCTTACGTGCTAGTACGTAAAGTAAGTTTTCCCCCACAGCGGCACGTAAGGTCTGCCTTGGCTGGGTGCCAGCGCCGCACTGGGCGATACGTCGCGCTGTAGAGCGCCGCGCGCCGTAGCGAGCAGGCAGCGAGCCTACCGCGCACCTGTGATTTATGGCCAGGAGCCGCCTAGCTGCCTACCCGCCTAGCCGGACCAACACACACTATAATTGCATTTTTTGTACAGAAGTACACTGTTATTGATAAACGTAGCCGCGAGCAATAACAATGTGTTGCGTGGTAGTATTGTACAAACACTGCAAAGTTCTAACGGTGCGGCAGTTGATCATACTCATGACTTTATTAAAAAAAAACACTCTGATCTTCACATACATCACGATTTCTTTACTCAAAAAAAGAAGATCAGCAAATGTTTGTCCAATCATATGTTTTAACAATAGTTTTCCCAAAAAAAAAATCGCACATCTATTCATACACATTTTATAGCTATTTGTAAAAGAAAATTGCGCTATTAAGTCTTGACTACGCTTCCACAGAAAATTTACTAAAACTTGTGTCTTAACACTCACACATATACACTTACACACCCACATTCGCAAACACATAAAGGGTGTAAAACACCTCTTAACGAAGCCGAAAGGCACTGGTTCTCCCTGTCATTGCGATCATTTGTTTGTTCTACACCATACCTGGGAACCTTCTAGTTACGGAGATATTAGGGGTCAAAGTTCCAACTTTTTGACAAGTATTTTTTTAAATACAAGTTTTTAATATAAGATTTTTACTTTAAACACCTCCATGACCCCCGTACTATTCAATCCGTCCATCAGCACAATGTTTTGAGTGTGTTACATTGAGTTCTACCACAAAACATGATTTTACACCCCCAAAAAAAAAGTCGTTTCTCAGCAATAATTTTTCTGTAAAGTTACTTAGTTTCATGTACAGAATGCTTGGTGATTGACGGCTTTGTGATGAGGTGATTTACACCGTGTATTTACACACACATCAACTCACGCATTGCACCAATGCACCTTCATCGCACACACCATTTCCACTTTCATCCTTTTGATTAGAAATTTTGTCTTTTGTACATCCTAACCCACTTTTTTGTACAATCTACATTTATTTTTATTATGCTTGCTAGCATAATTTATAGAAAATATTTTTAGTTTTTTATTTTCCTTCTTATATGTTTGTTTCAGTAATTTTATGTTTTCATGTCAATGCATATGTTTTATTTTTGTTGTTTAAATTTCAAACAACTTATTAATTTCATTCAAAATTTTATCTTTACTTATATTTTTCCAAAAACTAAAATGTTTATTTCTAAGCCCAAGAGGTGATCTGTATCTGTATATTATGTTTTACAATTATAATCCCACAATCTAGCAAATTGTGTCATCACTCCTGAGTGCCAATGTCGTCATTAATCGTCTTAAAAAAATACAGAAGATATGGCACAGACAAACCAACATTTTAAAATCAGTATTCAGGTGAGATTTTCCAAATTTTATGAAAGCTACATCACTTAAGAGAGCTTTCACAAAATGGCTGAGATGTACTGAGGTACTGAGTTCAGGCAGCCGACGCATAGCGTTATGTAGCAATTTGGTAGTTGTAATTACGTTTAAAGTAAGTTCTTTTTAAGTTTCCGTGGCCGAATGGCAAAAAACGGAACCCTTATAGATTCGTCATGTCTGTCTGTCTGTCCGTCCATATATCACAGCCACTTTATTCCGGAACTATTAGGACTACACAGCTGAAACTTGGTAGGTAGATGTAGTCTGTGAAGCGCTTTACGATTTTTGAACAAAAATAAAAAACATATAGTTTACGGGTATCCCCTCCCGACACAGAATTGAAACTAAACAAAAACATTAAACCTAAACGTACGTTGTGTCTATAGATAGGTCTTTAAAAATGACATTGAGGTTCATAAAACCATTTTTTTTTTCAAGTCAATCGTTTGAAAGATAGACACTTCCAAAGTGGTAAAACGTGTGTCCCCCCCTCTCTAATTTCTAAAGTAAGAGGAGAAAAATTCTGAAAAAATATTGGGATGTAGAACGTAAAAAAAACTTTAAATGAAAATTGGTTTGAATAAGATTTGATATTTAGTTTTTGAGATATGGCACTTTTTCGCCAAATTGCAGCAGTAATTTTGTTTTTCACTAACTTACTATGAAAAACAAATTTAGTTTTGCGGTTGTGTGGAAGTTTATTATCGAGTGACCTGTGTTTGGGGCTATGGAACCCTGAGTGCGAGTAAGACTCGCACTTAGCCCATTTTTTTATGAACTAACAGTTATCTATTCATTTTACGCAAGAATAAAGTTACAGTTATTTCTAAGCGTTTTCAGTAGTTATATGATTTTGAAAAATATATTTTTTTCTGAGATATTTCACACATATTTCCAAAATTCTGCCCATTTAGCGAGAGATATTATTATATTAGCTGACCCGCGCAGTTTCGTCTGCTCTGCTCCTATTGGTCGTAGCGTGATGATATACACCGTGTAAAACACCTCATCACGAAGCCGTCAACCAAGCATTCTGTACATGAAACTAAGTAACTTTACGCAAAAATTATTGCTGGGAAACGACTTTTTTTTGGGGGGTGTAAAATCATGTTTTGTGGTAGAACTCACTGTAACGCACTCAAAACATTGTGTTGATGGAAGGATTGAATAGTACGGGGGTCGTGGAGGTGTTTAAAGTAAAAATCTTACATTAAAAACTTGTATTTAAAAAAATACTTGTCAAAAAGTTGGAACTTTGACCCCCAATATCTCCGTATCTAGAAGGTTCCCAGGTATGGTGTAGAACAAAAAAATGATCGCAATGACAGGGAGAACCAGTGCCTTTCGGCTTCGTCAAGAGGTGTTTTACACCCTTTATAGCCAACCTCGATAAATGGGGTATCCAACACTATAAAAAAAAACAATTCGAACCTGAGATTATTGTTAGATGAGATTCGATTCCTGAGATTAGCGCGATCAACCAAACAAATTCTTCAGCTTAATAATATTAGTATAGACATGTATGTTTTATTGTGTTTGCATAGTCCTATCCATAACTTCGAAAAAGTGCCGTCGCGCATTTTGTGAAAAACTTACTTCGGACTTTAGCTTTCTATAAATAGATAAGAAAACGTCGGGATAAGGAAGACCGCTATATACTAGGTATACTAATAACTATTCGCCACCACTTAATAAAAAAAGTCTTTCAGATTCTCTTGATAAGAACGCTAAAATCACAAATGTAATATATATACATGGAACATTTTAGTAAGTGTCGTCCAAGAGCTTTTTCGTAGGTTCCGGGGCTGGCGCCGTCAAATATATGTATGAGTGTGGTACGCACCTTGACGAGGCTGAGCCGCACGGCGAGGCAGGCGCGCTCGCCCACGTCGGCGCGCGCGCCGAGCAGCTCGGTCGCGCGCCGCAGTGCTGCGCGCGCCGCCGCCGCCCACGCCGCGCCGCCCTCCGCCACCACGTTGCTGCTCTCCACGGACCTGATCCTGAACGCCGAACGTCGCGTTATTGTTTTCCGATACCAGCTCCACGTTTGTGCGATACGGGCTACATTGTAGGGATAAAGTGAAAGGCTTTCACTTTATCCCTACTCCGCGGCCGAACGTCACGCGACATGCAACACACAGACGAAAAAGTTTGAGACGATATAATAAAAGTTTCACTTTAAAAATAGTGCGTGGAGTCCCTCCGTGCGGAAGAAGCGAAACTACGTAATACTACATGCATGCGTACGAGTGTCACGCATTCACTCTCGCTCTGTCTCTTTCTATTCCCCCTCCATGGTAGCGTTAAACGTTGGAAGTCGCATAAGAAGTTTCAGTTCAAAAACATTGAAGGTGAACGTTTAAGGGTCAACGTATATCGTTAGTCGGTTCGGGCCGCAAGACACGTGTGTGTGGTGCACTGACTTGTCGTTGAGCTGGTGCAACGCGGCGCGCGCGGCGTGCCAGCGCTCGCTGAGCAGCTCCAGCTGGTCCTGCACGTGGCACGCCAGCGGCACGCCGCACGCCGCCAGCACGCCGCGCCCGGCCGCGCGCGCCGCCTGCACGCCGCTGCTGCGCGCCGACATCTGCGAACCGACCCTCAGATACACATTCGATCGTGTCTGTCTAATTATCACAACAAGACGGCACAGGTGTTGGTTAAAAATTAAATTGATTTTACAATCCGAGCCGTGTCCGAGAACACAGCTTTTTGAATCGAGCCCTCGATCCAGCTGTCTAACGAGAGCCTCATCAGATATTGGTCGAGACTCTTGGCGATTAGGCTATTGACTGATACGACTATCGGCACAATAATTGCAGGGTCCACATGCCACATACCGACAACCTCGTGAGCCAAGTTAAGATACTTGATTTGCTTATCTTTCTCAGCTTTCACGAGTTTCTCGTCATGCGGAACCGTTATATCAAGAATTATTGCGCGCCGCTCTGATCGATCCACCACCACTACATCAGGCTTATTGTCTACCATAGTCCTGTCAGTGATGATGGATTGATCCCAGTACAGTGTGATATTGCCATTTTCAAACACTGGGTCGGGCACATACCAATATTACGGCACTTCTGATTTCACAAAACTATATTTCAGAGCAATCCTGGCTACAAGGTTGTGTCTATGCAAGTATTATCCGTTAGCTAGACGAGAACACCCGGATATTTTGTGAGGAATCGATTCGCCCGGACGGTGGCATGCCTGACATATGTCAACCGTGCCATCCTTCACAATAAATCTCCGGTAGTTATTCGTCATCATTACTTCATTCATAATTGCACAAACAAAACCTTCGGTTTCTCCAAAGAGGTCCCCGGAACGTAGCCGGTTTACCGACGCTGATTGGTCTACATCAGGGCCATGCAGGGCCCTGAAGAAGCGTCCATGAAGCTCCTTACTCTGCCATACTTCCCTGCGGTCATTAGCGTCAAGCACTGCAGGTTAGCGCCAGTTCTCTTTAGCTAAGGAGAGCGGGTGAGGGCCTTGTCTTAGCGTTTAAAAAGCCTCGACGTCCACAACTTTGCGGGATATACAGTTGTGACGTTGCATTTTCGCATCAGTTATTTTAATATAATTCTTTTTATTTTATTCGCAATGCTTATTAAATTGTAGTGGGTCATAGTCGATTGGTAGTGTGTACACGGCCTTTAGATATTGTTATCTGTGGTCTATGCTTTGATGTATAATAACCTGGTTATCGAGATCTCGGACTTTCTGCTTGAGGTCCTTGAAGGGCAGGTCGGGGTCCCGCGCGGCCTCCAGCTGGCGCTCGGCCGCGTCCAGCCACTCGCCGCACGCCTCCAGCATGGCGTACAGTCGCGCCCACTCCACCTGGCACGAGCTCCATCTGTGCCGGTATAAATACATATTATTCACTGTATCTAAACAGTTAGCAAGTTAGCTTAGCCACTTAACTTAAAGCTATTGGATTTGTACTTTTGTATAAAATCTGGTTCTTCTAACCTAACAGACACATATGTTGCTGGGGAATTTGTTCAGTCACTTCTTCATTCAGCTACTAGGAAGTGGCGAAGAGCGGGCGTTCTGGGTAGCCTAATTTGAATGACTTTTGATTTGAAAACCTAAGCACAGATGTAACATTGCTTATTTTTAGGAAGTGTGGCATCTAGGTTCATTCAAGGAAATAGATAAGAGACATGTAATTCCATTACATTTTCAGTCACTAGGATTATTTCCGATACGCAATTAGTATTGTACAGCAGTGTATAAGTTGCAGCAACCTGTCGTGTCTCTGCGCATACGCGGCCTGCAGCGCGGCCCACTCGTCGCGCAGCTTGTCGCGCACGCGCGCGGCCTGCTCGGCCGGCGCGGCCGCTCGCTCGCACAGCCGCGCATACTCGCGCTCGGCTTCTTCCACGCTCAGCGCGATATCCGCCATGGCCGCCTTTATGCGCTGCACACACACAACAAAATTATTGGAATACGAGGCCACGCGTAGGGGCGGTAGACAGCTAGGCGTCGGTCGTAGGTACCGCGAGCGCGTCCTCCTGCAGCGGGAAGTCGTCGTAGTGGCGGCCGCCCAGCGGGTGCGCGCGCAGGGCGCAGGCCTGCCCCGCCACGGCCGAGCGCGCCAGGTTGGCGCGCGTCACGTAGGCGCCGCACTGCTGGGGCCCGGCGCGCGCAGCCCGCGCCAGCACGTCGGCCAGCGCGCGCTCGGGCAGCCCCACGTGCGCCGCCCGCAGCGCGCGCGCCAGCTCCTGCGCGCGCTCCAGCGCCGCCGACCGCTCCGGGCACGACGCGCGCGCGGCCTCCTGCCATAGAACGTTATTGCTAGCGCATCTTCCTAAACACCCTTGACTCTACAGTTTGACTAGTCTTCTCCATAGAAAACTGCCAATCTACCTACCTTGTACATAACTTTTGAAATGTCACGAGTGACATATCATGTCAGATTTATATAAAAAAAAATTAATTACATTTACAAGTCTATAACTGTAAGACCTTTTTATGACGACCGGTTCTAAGCCGGGCCGGCACCGAGAAGCCTTGTACAGTGTACACGTACTTGTTCTTCAGCCTGTACAAAATTTCATTTTCTTGTCATGCACCGTGTCCAGCCTCGTGAACAAGCGCTCATAGATTACCATACAAGTAACTAAACCGAGAGCCGGGCGAAATAGAACCGGCTTAATGAATATGCCTCCATAATGCTTCAATCGTACATGACAGTCGCCGGGCCCGAGGCGGGAGCACATACCGGGTCGGCGAGCTGCAGGCCGAGCTCGTCCAGCAGCTGCTGCAGCTCCTTGAGCTGGTCCTCCGCCTGCAGCGCCACATTGCGCTTCAGCTCGATCTCCGACATCACCATCGACCACTTGTTGCGCAGCTTATCCTGCCGAATCACAACACTAGCTTATTCATTGAATTTGTTTACCTTGCTACTAGATGCCCATCTATCCGACGAGCGTCAAATAACAGTTTGGTACATTCAGGTTTTGTAAATTTCTGGGGAGATTTGGTCAAACCCCAGTTTAGATGTTCACCAAAGCTAGATCCCAGTCTGACCAATAACGTCAAGCCATTTTGGAATATAAAATGACATTAACAAAGTTCCCAATGACGGTGTTACTAAACGAACTATCGG
This sequence comes from Cerastis leucographa, assembly GCA_963082945.1. Classification (NCBI taxonomy): domain Eukaryota; kingdom Metazoa; phylum Arthropoda; class Insecta; order Lepidoptera; family Noctuidae; genus Cerastis; species Cerastis leucographa. Next base: position 18,486,709 of record OY720368.1, read on the forward strand.
AACTAACTATCTACGTGGGGTGCCTTTGGAGCGGGCAAATACTTTTAAATATCTGGGCCATATTGTGACGTTCGACCTGACGGACGACGCTGATATTGAGCGAGAAAGGAGAGCGCTGTCGGTGAGGGCGAATATGATCGGGAATGTTCGCAAGCGTCCGCATTGACTGTTTTTATGCCAGCATGCGCAAGAGGGCGACCTCGATAGCGAGTAGAGTGCGGGCAGCGGTAACAGTCTTCTCGCCGTTGTCTGTGTTTATCATATTTTAATTGATTTTTGCATTTACAGATGTCAAGATACACGACAAAGGTACTGACCACGCTCAGGATCAGCGCCTGCTAGATATGATAGAAAGGATGAGTGAATGAAGTTATCCGTATGCTGACGTCATTAATGCCACGGTTAACTTCCCCGCAAAATGTTTAAAATTACGAAAATGTTTCGTTGAAGATTGTTGATACTACTACACTTGTAGTGTCGGTCGCGTGTCACCTGGAAGTGCGTCTGCAAGTAGTCTGCGAGCAGCGGGTCGTCCTTGTGTCGCGCGTACACCAGCGAGTCGCCGCGCGAGATCAGCGCCGCCGCGTCCGGCGCCAGCTGCGCCAGCTGGTTCTTGAGGATCTGCACACACGTCACACACACGCTTTATCTAGCCTTTTCGTAACCCCGTTGGAATCGACTTCCAGTATTACCGGATGCCTGTGCTTTATATGAAGCGACCGCCTATTTGACATGTACAAGCAAGTTGCTAGGTAATACGATATCCCTTGTTAAGACTGGTTGGCAGGATTTCGGACTGTCAAACATCCACTAACGACAGCCGGGACCTCCGGCTTAATGTAATTTCCGATGCACAGAGGATATGTAGTTGACGGTGTGGTCGGTTCAAGAACCGACCTCGGCAAGCGACGCTTAACGTTGAAGACCAACCTATGCGGCAGTTATTATTTAAGTTGCAGTCGCTAGTCGGTAGGATCTACCTACCATACAGGGTGGAAAGGACACTGACGCTAAAACGGTTACAACGTATTTAGTACATCTGAAAACTTCTCTCTCTTGGGTCAGCAGGGCCGCATGCTATGTCAGACGTACCTCTCGGCGCTTGGCGGGGTCGCGCTCGGCCGCCACGCCGCCAGCTCGGGGTCGGCGGGGCCGCATGCTATGTCAGACGTACCTCTCGGCGCTTGGCGGGGTCGCGCTCGGCCGCCACGCCGCCAGCTCGGGGTCGGCGGGGCCGCATGCTATGTCAGACGTACCTCTCGGCGCTTGGCGGGGTCGCGCTCGGCCGCCACGCCGCCCACGGTGAGCAGCACGACGTCCATGCGCCGCGCCAGTGCGCCCGCCGCGCTCTGCCACGCCGCCAGCTCGGGGTCGGCGGGGCCGCATGCTATGTCAGACGTACCTCTCGGCGCTTGGCGGGGTCGCGCTCGGCCGCCACGCCGCCCACGGTGAGCAGCACGACGTCCATGCGCCGCGCCAGTGCGCCCGCCGCGCTCTGCCACGCCGCCAGCTCGGGGTCGGCGCCCGCGGTACCCAATATACCCTAAATATTTGAGAGGATTGTCTATAACCAATTATATCTCGGCCTTGCTACATCGTTCAGCTACGCGGAGTACGGGATAAAGTGAAAGGCGCTCTGACGAGCGCCTTTCACTTTACTCTCACTACTCCGCGGCCGAGCGTCACGCGACATGCAACACACAGACGTAAAAGTTTGAGACGATGTATAAAAGTTTCACTTTAAAAAAAAGTTTCATCAAGTTATTTAATTTTGCCATGTATAACTTTTGATAAAATAAACGGTCATTAGACTAAACAAAAATAAAGATTATATTATCAGTGTCTATTGTGATGTGATAAATTCAAGTAACAAGAAGTTTACCTGGTCAGAGTCGTCAGTTTTCTGATACTTGTCGGTTTGCACCTTGAGCCGGTCCTTGCTGACGGGGATGTGCGACTTGTGCGGCGGCGGGGCGGGGGGCTCGGGCGCGGGGGGCTCGGCGGGGGGCTCGGCGGGGGGCGAGGGGGGCGCGGCGAGGGGCGAGGGGGGCGGCGTGGGCACCGGCTTGGGCGACATGGCCACCACCTGCGCGTGCTGCTTGATGGGCGTGGACGTGGACAGCGGCGCCTTGTCCTCGAACTCGCTACACGTCGAGCGCAGCTGCAACGTACACACGCGTCAGCCGAGCGACCCTCACTTACACACCTTTCACACTTATTTTACCTCTGATTCTTCATCACTATACTGTCAAAATCACATTCAAGAGGGCGCTGTTGGTAAACATTAGTGAAATTGTAACGAACAAGATGGCGAGTTTAGTCCGACTATGACCACGCGCCAAAATAACCAACCGGGACTACGACATACGATCTGATATTCTGGTTAAAATACGTACATACAACACACAATACTCCTGAATATTGATTTCCTCCGATGACTTACAATATCCTAACTCCTGAGGTGGCAAACGTAATGGAGACAACGTAGAACCAATTTCATGGTTTATACAAGGTTTTCTTTAATTGATTGGCGAAAGATTAACATACCACAGCATGACTTCATGGGTATCTGCATGGCAGGAAAAACTAATTGATTTTCTAAAAACATAAAATTGAGTGAATGCAGGATGATTTAAAAAAGTCGTATGTAAATCGTTTACCTGCGGCGTGTCTTCGACCTCAGAGTATATAACCTCTTCCTCTGCCTCACTACCCGCGGACTTGCTCATGATCCTTTCGGGTGTGGCTGCGCTGCTGACCTGTTTGTCATCGTGTTTGTTGCCGAGCGCGTCGTTCGTCTCGTGCGTTCGTTGCTTGTCGGTCGTGTCTCGGGCGCAGCTGTCGGTGGCGGAGGGCTCGGGCAGCGCGGCCTGGTCTCGCGGCACGTCGTCCAGGATCAGATACTCGTTGAGCTGGTCGCGCCGCAGACTGCGCTGCGCCTGCTGCAGGTCGGACGGCAGCGGCCCCTCCAGCGGCGTCGGGGGCGGCGTCTGCATCGAGCCGTCGCCGTCTTCCTTCTCCGAGTTGGGGATCAAGTCCGGCACGGCCACCACATTGACACGCATCGCTTTCGGCTGCTCGTCGTCCGAACTATTCTTCCGCTTCAATATGCCGAGCGTCGGCTTCATTCGATGTTCGAGAGTCTTCACCTCGACCACGAAGGTCTTGGGTTCCGTCCCCAGGTCGAGGGTACGCCGCCTGTCGTCGTCGCCGAGCGGCACGTCTTCCTCGTCGGACTCGCCGAGCGACTCGTTCTCGGTGTCGTCGATGATGTCCACGGTCTCCACGCTCTGCGGGATGAACTCCACGACGGCGTCGATGGCCTCGAACGGGTACACCTCCATGGGCTCTATGGGGCTCACGGTGGACTTGACTATCTCGTGCTCCTTCACCTCCACCACGGTGCAGGGGTCGGGCTTCGGCTTCCCCGGCGGCGGCTGCGCCTGTATGTTGTTGTTTGAGATCTGCGTGAAGAGGTCGCTGTCGGTGAGCAGGTTGAAGGTGCTGCTGTTCGTGGGCGTGCCGGGCGTGGAGGGCGCGGAGCTGGCGCGCTCGAACGAGTCCGCGGACATGGCGGGCGCGGAGTCGGCGCGCTCGAGCGAGTCCGCGGACATGGCGGGCGCGGAGCCGGCGCGCTCGAGCGAGTCCGCGGACATGGCGGACGCGGCGCTGCGCGGGCTGGCGGGCACGCGCCGCTCGAGCGACGAGCCGCGGCTGCGATGCCCGCCCTCCTTGATCTCCCTCTTGATGGGCACGGGACTCTTCAGGGCCAGCGGTATCTTTGATTTTTTAAACTCCGGTTTCTCAGTCTCGGGAGTGTTGACGGGGCTCTCTAGGCGCCTCTTGATAGTATCGGTAACGTTCTCGTACTCGACCACGGCCGCATCGTCTCTGTACGCCTGCGCCGTGGTGGTGGTGGTGATGGTAGTGGCGCTAGTGGCGGCCTGCAAGCACAAACCGCGCCTCGCTTAGTTCCATACCATCGTTAATGTGTTACAAGCCACACTGTTATTTACATGTTAGTGAACTCGCCGGTCGTCGTACCTCGCTCCGTGATGTCCCAAGCGCCGCGTGTTGTATGAGATGCGTGATAAAGCATGATCCCCGCACACGTCAGTCCGCTACAAGCTCGAGGTGGCACCAATGTATACAATGGTTGTATGCCGTGAAACACAAAGCGCAGTTCACACCACACATTTACACCAACACCATCGTATGTACATATGTATAGAGACGTCTGCGCTGCACGCCGCACGGTGTACGCGCGTCACACGTGCACGACAAACATCGTCAGTCGATTAGTTTGTTATTGGACACGTTCAAACTGTCACTAACAATTAACAAATGTATCGAACACCATGTATCAATGATAACTTACCGTGCCGGTGAAGCGACTACGTGCAATATGTTCAGTGAACCGATCAAGCATTGCAACTATACACAGTCGGACAGATCATTGAACATCTACGAGTTCGGACGAATATTTAAGATTCATAAGATTTCATGACAATGATGATGAGGCACTCGATCTATTGCTTTATGAATTTAAATAAACATTCGACAAGTTCAATACAATGAAACAATCTGCATTATAATAACGTAACTCACTCGGAATGGCGAACCCACATTCATTTTGACAATACAACAAAATTCATTGCTTCGTTTATTATTATTTTCTATCAAAAATTCTTGATAGAAACAAAAACATCGTCATATAATATACTGTTGACGCGTCCAAAGGAAGAGCCCCCCTTTGACTGGGACGTTCCGTGTGAGTTACGCATCGAATGCAACCCTGGAGTGATGTAGCGTGCGCACTCACCGTGGGCTTGTCTCCGAGCTCGGGCGCGGGCGCGGGCCGGCGCAGCGCGTCCCAGCGCGCGTTGATGTCGTGCACCTGCGCGCGCAGCGTGGCCAGGTAGGCGGGCGAGCAGTGCGCCGCGAACTCCGCGTAGTTGGCGTTGAGCTTGTCGCGCGTGGCCTGCATGCGCGACATCTCCAGCTCCCGCGACTGCGGGCCCGTGCCGGCCAGCCCGTCCAGCCAGCCCGCCAGCGCGCCCAGGTCGCTCTGCAGCTCGCGCGCCGTCAGCAGCGCGCGCTCCAGCCGCGACTTGGACTCGGTGATCTGCGCGCCCAGCTTGTTGTACAGCTCCTTCAGCATGTCGATCTTCTTGGAGAACTCCTGCGGCGCCGGCACACCCGCTTCCTCCACCATCTTGCGTCCTGTCTTGATGATGGACTCCACCTCCGACTTGATCTCGCTCAGGGTGCGGTAGAATCTCTGTCGGAACATAGTCATGTTATTAAACCGTTGATTACAGTCGTGGTTTATTAATTAGTATGCGTACTTACGAGCCATTTGTACAAAGCGAGGCTTAAAATGACAAACAAGTAAAGGGAGTCCCAATTCATTTCGAGGGATGGTTGGATAGTATATCGTCGTGTCGGCAATGTATGCGCGGCGTGCGAGATGCGCCGCGAGTGCCGCGCGCGGAGGCCGCACGCGCGGACCTGCGAATACACTGCGCGCACACACCACCGCGCTCTATTGTCACACTAAGCGCTACATTATGCTTTTTGCACTGAAATACGCATCTGTGATACTATCACACAAATGACTGGATAAACTGATTCAATGTCAAAAAAAACTTTTTTTTATCATTACATAATAAATGAGATAATACTGTTACTACATTTCGAAGCTGACTGACTTTATAGTAAGTTTTATCGATCATTCACTACCCTATTTGTAAATCGTAACATAACGTAGATATTAATAAAATGACGCGTCAGATTAATTAGAGATGCACGAGATGGCCGCTCCACAGTCCCAGATGATCGTACATCGGTGCGATCACAAATGGAATCACAGAATCCTTTCAATGTCAGTGCGGAGAGCGCACGCGAGCCGCGAGCCGCGCCGCGCCGGCCGTCCCGTGCGACCGACTACAGGTAAGCTTTGTACTACAACTAGCTCTATACACTTGCTTGTATTGTGCTATCTTCACAAAGCACTGTATTTTACTTCGGCTGCACCTATCTACGTAATGTTTCATCCAGAAATAACAAAAAATAAGGCTAACAGTTTTCGTGCTTATTACTTAAATAAACAAACCGGACAAATGCGAGTCGAACTCACCCACCGAGGGTTCCGTACAAATACACTTTTGTTATGCGCGTTCATTAAACAATAAAAAATAAAAGTATATTTTTTAAGATTTAATTACAAATGTATAGTTTTCAGGTTTTTCCCTATACCTGTAGTATAAGACGATATTACTTGCCTAATTTCATACTTCTAGGTCAAGTAGCCTATACATTTTGACTACCTTGAGAGTGTCGAAATACACGTTTTTGGGGCATAAACGGCCATTTCTTTTTTTACCTCCACTCTCCACTGCCACATCTCCAATCCTCCATTTGATACCTCCACGCTTTCCTGAGATAAAGGGTCTTGACAGACCGACAGACAGACAGACGGACAACAAAGTGATCCTTTAAGGGTTCAGTTTTTTTCTTTTGAGGTACGAACCCTAAAAACTAACATTTTGGTCACTGTTGATTTCTTTTTGTTGGAATTCGTTTGTAAAACTACGTACATTTTGACTATCAAAGAATCTTTAGTGTATTCAGTTTTTGATACATACAAAACATATTTAAAAATGATGCGCGTGGTAACCAAATAGATATAATCCAGATGTACTTGATATAATGGTTACGGAAGGTATGTGGATGTGGACACGGTCACCGAACAATGTAATTGTTGACAAACATCAGCACACAAATACTCGTCACGATAACGCGCTGCGAACCTATCCGCCACATTATCCTGTTAGCACGTAATCCGCTCAGTTCCGGTGTAGCAGTGGACCTTCTGTCGATATCGGTCTTGTGGCAAGCTTAATTATACGGCTGCGGATCGGAAGGGACCGGGTTCGAATCAAATGTCTCGGAAAACATGCATAGTTGAGTCGGGAATTGCACCTGTGTTGTGTGTTTCCTCAGTAATCTCCGTCGATAGGTCCGGTCGATAGGTATTAATAAGTGTTTGTTGTTTAAAGAGCGGTCAACTGATCACACGAGCGATCTCTCGCGGCGCGTTCACAAAATACGTTTGTCGCGCAACGACTGTCACTTGATACGACACCCGATACTGTGGCCCAATGCAGGTGCAGTTCCGTGATTTTGTTACTCGTACTCCTACTAGCTAACTTAGAAAGGACAAGTGTCACCATTGCCATTGATGGTATGCGCGCAGTTTTGTTTTTTTTCAGACTTTATTTATTTTCTTTTATTTTTCTTTTAGGTATAAGAGAAGGGCCACATACACTTTTCGCTCTTTTCATTCGAACAGACGATTTTTTCAAAGCGATAGATTTTTAGGGTTCTGTAGCCGAATGGCTAAACTGTCCGTCTGTCTGTCCGTCCGTATCCGTATGTCACAGCCACTTTATTCCGAGACTCCACATAATTGGAATTTGAGAAGTACGTGTCTTCTATGAACCGTAACACAAAATTTACACAAAATTTATATGAAATTATGGGGAAAAAAAATAGGAGTGGTGGGTTGATGGTTTGCGCTATATGAAATTGGGGGGTTGAAGAGAAAATTTCAAACTATACAAGGTATTGTTTTGCATCCTCGTCAAAATTCAAGATGTCACAAAAGACATAAATAATCAATTAAAATTACGGTAACTAGTTAATTATTAATAAACGCTGATATTTTCGGTTGTTTAAGTTTGTCAGTATTTCAGAATAACCCCCTTAACGTGGTTAAGAGAATAAAAAAATATTGAATAAACGTTTGAGATTGTTTGTAAGTATGTGTGAAGGCGCGGTTATAGGGCGAGAATCAGACGGGCCGCGTTTAAAACACGGGTGGTTAACACTTACCAATTTTCGTAAATAAGAAAAAAAATAAAAATTACCTACCTATTTTATTATTGATTTGGGTCGAGAATCACTAGCATTTTTACCTCCTTGAGTTTGACGAAGATGCAAAACAACACCTTGCAGGGCGAGGATCAGACGGGCTGCGTTTAAAACATGGGTGGTTCACACTTACCATTTTCGTAAATAAGAAAAAAAAAATACCTACCCATTTTATTATTGATTCGGGACGAGAATCACTAGCATAGTAACTCCTTGAAATTGACGACGATGCAAAAGAACACCTTGTATAAGTGTATGGGGTGTCGAAAGCTCTTAAAAATTGATATCGAGGTTTCCTAACAGTTTTTTTTTAAGTTAATGGTTGATAAGATATCATCAATCATCTTCATCAATCATCTTCATCAATCATCTTCATCAATCATCTTCATCAATCATCTTCATCAATCATCGAGCGGCGAGGAAACAGAAAAAAAAAACATTTTATATTTTGTTCATTTCTAATTATTGAAACAGTTAGTGAAATTACAATTATTAAAATTATACGTAGTTGTAGTTGGTTTTTTAATTATGTTTTTATTATTATTATTACTATTCATAATGTCATTGTTTTGTGTTAGGGTAAATGTTGGAGACGACAAAACTTCTTGAAAGGCTGTAGAAGAGAATTGTGATTCGTCATTAGTTGTAAATAAAAAAATATCCTCAGTAGAAGTAGAGTGGCGCGGCTCAGGGCAAAACTTCTTCGTTTGTGGCTCCAAATTTATTGCCTGAGTTATTTTGGCACTTATATTTGCTTTGTTTTGGATGGAATCTTCTACATAAGATTCTGCTACTGCGTTAGAACGCCGTCATGCCGCTTTAAAGTCAATATATCAGCTCCCGAATCAGCAAGTAATGTAGCTGACGTTCTTCTGAAACTGTGCCCTGTATAACAATCAGTAAGATAAGGTATAGGTACTTAGCTTACAGACGGTCGTTAAAAAATATGTAAAAGAGTATGTACAGTAGGTAGATCAATACATAAAATAAGGAGGCACACTGACCTTAGTTGCCGGGTACTGGCTATCTGGAGCATCTCTTAGAAACTTTTCGACATCATTTGATGACAGTACCTTAGATTTTTTCTTAATAAAACCATCAGAGCGTCTCTTTAAAAATGCAATGAGATTTGAATATAAATTAATATCGACACCATTTTTCATCTTGAGGGTACTTTTCAGCATCGAATATGTTGTCCACAACGAGCTAGGCTTATATTTACTAGCTAGTTCATTAAAACACGCCAATTTTCGGAAAATGACTTGGCATTTTTCATGTTTTTCCACTTCAAAAAAATTTCATACGTGGTTATGTATCTGTCTTTGGACATTGACGGCAGCAAGCTGTCGCATGCGGTTCGCGCTTCTGTTAGTATATCCGGTGGAGTTGAAGTAATATATGGCTCTTCTTCATTATTGAAAATTGTCATATTTAAATTTTCACAATACAAGTACAAAAAAAAGAAAATTTGAGAAAAATGGCGCGAGGATTATTTTCTGCCGTAGCTGCGTGAAAATGTTGGCAAAGACGTTAGAGCACGCAGCCAAGTTTTTAAATTACCGAATAAACTGTTTTATTTTTTATTTTAAATAAACTGAATCTGTGAATGCACACTGTTGCTTTCCCGCCATTTTAACAGCGTGCTAGCGCTGCCTACTGACTGGCGCCGCGCGGCGATTAGTTCGAAATTTGAATAGCAACAGCGCGCGAAATGGCAAATAATACTGTTATGGAATTTGTATGGACTGTAACTTAACATTTGCTTTGGTAACACACGCGTTTTTTATGACCCGCTTTACATATTTAAAACCGGTGGAATTACATCAGCTTTACGAGCAACGGTGTTAAAAAATTATGTTATATAATATATGTATATCGCAGAAGATCCTATGAGATAATGAGAATAATAGTGTGGAGTTATTTATTTGTTAAATGTTAATGTAAAAGCCTCTGGGAGGCCTGTGCCCAGCAATGAGCACAGGCTTCCGCTCCCTAGGCCGATAAAAAAAAAAAAATGGTTGTCTGTAAAGTCGGTTTACTGACGTTGAACGTGACAACGCTATTCATTTTAATGATGAAAACACAAATATTCGACAATATATCACTGAATATATAATTAATATCGAAAGAATCATTACCTTTATCGCTGTAATTATCGTTGCTATAAACAATTGACACCACATTCACTTTTCACTGCATTTGATACTCGATCAAAACATGTAAATGTACTATAGTATAGCAGCTGTCCACGCAGACGCATCGCTCACTCAAGTAGGAGAGAGACGGATGTCGAACGCAAAGGCCGATTGTGCTTCTTTGTCGCTCGTTCCGCGCTCTCGCTTGCACTTCAAACCTTACATGGAACGCCTCAGAGCGCGGTAACGCCGCATGAGTCATGTTTTTTCGTGCGTGCAGCCGGCTCTATCGAATTATAAGACGTTGTCACGTCAAAAACTATCGTAGCGTTTTTGTCACTTTTTTTGAGATAACAATGGTTATTGATTTATGTCTGTAGCGACCACAAAAAGCAACATACTACAAAAAGAACTACAGCGCCATCTATGGTGCGACGGAGGAACTAACATCAATTTCCTACGCAAAGTTTACATCGACTTTAGTATATATAGAGAAACCCGATCACAACTATCGGGCAGTTGCCCGCCAGACATAACACCTGTCTGGCCGGAGGATCCTCCCTTTTCTAAGGAGTATCGTGGAACTTTACACCCTGTTCCTAATACCCCTAAATGTCAAACGCTTGGAGTTCGCCTATGATAAGCATAATATTTAGTTGTTTTGAAGGTTCATCGACTCGATAGAGTACTCACGAGACAGGTCCGGAGCTGCGCGCGCACGGCGTCGGGCTCGTGGCCGGCGAGCGGCAGCGCGCGCTCACAGTCGCGCTGCACGTCCTGCAGCGCGCTCACGGCCGCGGCCAGGCGCGCGCCCACGTCGTCCTCGCCCGCGCGCGCCGCCAGCGCCCGCTCCGCCGCGTCCAGCCCGCGCTGCAGCAGCTCCAGCTGCGCCGCCAGGCGGCTGGCGGCCTCGCGGCGGCCGGCGCGCGCGTAGGCGGCGGCGTGCGCGCGCACGTCGTCGGCGCGCGCGCGCTGCTGCGCCAGCTGCGCGGCGAGCTCGCGCGCGCGCGCGGGCGGCAGGTCGGCGCCGGGCTGCAGCGCGGGCGCCACGCTGTCCAGCCACTGCTGCAGCTGGTCCACCGACACCTCGGAGCGCGCCGCCTCGCGCACGGCGCGCTCCAGCAGTGCGCTGCGTGCCGCCGCCTGTGCCGGACGTAACGTTGGCTTGCTTAAACTGTATGTCGTTCGTAGCTCTATAACCGTGGGTATTTCAAAAAAAAGTATATCCCTCTTTGTATGGAGCCTACGTCTAAACGAGTAATGATGAGCGATACCTGTTAGACGTTTAAGCTCTAGTGTTCCGAAACCTTTTTGTGTTCAAAGTACATCTAGAAACTCGGAAAATTTAGGAGGTAAGTATATAAATGAAAAATCTTATTATTCCGAGACACACCAATTAATGACCAAAGTACACCAGTGTGCCGCGGCGCACTTTACGGAAGACTGGTTTAAGCGACTCTTTTAACTTTAATCAATGTTCAAGAATAAACCCCGTTGTCTATTTCGATAGTGCGGACCTCAGCCCTCAGCGTGTTCCAGGTGTTAGTGACGGTGTCGATCTCGGCCTGGATCCAGCCCGGCATGATGTGCGCGTCGATGAGCTGGCGCCCGATGTCCTGGATGCGCGACAGCCGCTCGTCGCTATGGTTCTGGATGTAATTCTCCAGGTCCTGCACATAACGAACATAAAGTTACTTAAGAAAGAAATCACTATTTTGCGTAATGGTATATCAAATGTTCCACTCTGTTCATGACCTCAGGCGACGTGACAAGCGTCATACGTCGCGCGCACGTCTCACATGTTTTCTTCGCGTGAGTACCGAGGCGTTCCACTGGTTCGTTTTTTCGCAGTCGCACGTAGGTCGTGGCCAAGCGTCACTTAGGCAAGATGGCGCGCTCGGAGTACATCGAGACTGCAGCAGACGGCAGTAGCGCGGTGTGAGACTCACGTATAGCTCGTCGGAGATCTCCTCGGCGTCGGCGGGCGCGTTGGGCGAGCGGCGCAGGCGGCGCTGCAGGCCGTCCAGCCAGCCCGCCTCCTGCGTCAGCCAGGCGCGCAGCTCGCCCGACTCGTGCCACGCCTCGGCCAGCACCCTGCGCACGCGGAGGGTTAGCGCTCGGTCGCACGGCACACGGACACGGCACGCGGCACGCACGGCACACACTCACTTGTAGCGCTCGTAGACGCCGTGCGTGACGTCGGTCCAGCGCGCGTTGAGCTGCGTGACGCGCTTGGCGAGCGCGGCCGGCGCGGCGCCCTCGGCCGCCAGCAGGATGTCGTTACCTGCGGAGTGACGAGTGCGGAGTACTTGCGAGTATTACACTCCTAGGCATCTGCGTCTACGCCGACCAAAAGCGAAATACAAGTAAAGCTTCTATCTAAAAACGAGTAGTTAAAGGTTTTTAAATCTTGAATATGTAAGATTAACTAGAAGAAGAATTAAGAGTTTCTCCTCTAGTATGAGTGTTTAGCGATAAACTACATTTGAACGAAAAATTATTGATAGCTGGTTGTTTCCTTGCCGGTGGGGGAACAATAGGGGAAATGACTAACTTTCTTTCTTTGTCTTCTAGGTAGATTATTAAAACATTTTGGACAAGTATTTTTTCATGCCATTTACATTTCTCGATCTGATGAAGTGAAAAGTGACACTAGTGTTCTCAACTAAATGACAACTTATTCAAACTTCTTAGTTTTGAAGAATTATTAAAATAGAGTTATAACTGTGTGCATGTATAAATGTAGTGGTAGGCAGTTCTTTTTATCAATCAATTTTGCGAATAAGTTTTTTCTGATTTAACGTAATTGTAAATATTTATAGTTACTATGAAAATAACTAACTTGAATTATTGTACTGATAAATGATAGTTAATTCTAACGATATACAATCCTGTGAATACGTATGTTTTACACACGCATATCAAACCTGCACCACAGGTTTATGTTGCTGAATCGTGTATTTCGTGAGTGTTAGTGAGTGAGTGAGTGTTAGTGGCGGCTGTTTGACGCACTGGCCTCGTTGAGGTTGCGGAAGTGCGGCGTGTGGTCGTCGCACTGGTCGCGCAGCGCCTGGAAGCGCGCCTTCATGGCGTACAGCTCGGCCGAGTCGGCGAGCGCGCGCTCGGCTTGCGGCAGCGCGCGCTCGAGCGCGGCCAGCCACGCCTCCGTGTGCGCGATCGACCGGAACAGCGCCTCCGTGCGCTCCAGCCCTGCACACAGTGGCGGATCTATCATACAACCTGAAAAGCCCGGCTTGCCTAACAATATAACACAACAAATAAGAAAAAAAAAACATTCCAAACAAAAACAAAATGTTTGTCAAAATAATAATTACGTCAAATTTCGCGCGCATTTATCAAGAATTCACGATACGCGATGTTGCCAAAAAATCTAATATCTCCTATATCTACCGGCCGCGAGTCTCTGGCTCGCTCTAACACAAAACAAAAGAAGAGTTACGCTATGTTCGGACCCTACGGGCAATGTTCGTTCAGATGCTCCCACTCGCACTCACTGGCTTCTGCATTTGGCTTCTCGGACCTCTCAGTATTTCCTGGTAAAATGTCTGTTTTGATAAAATTGATAGATTTTTCTTTAGATGTGTGCGTGTATGTCAGTGTAAGGTTGAGAGAGAATGTGAAATTAATAAAACAATTACATATTATTTAATGCTCCAATTATGTCAGACTTAAATGAGGAATTATTAAAATGTCAATATAATTTAAGTCAAAGTAATTAAAATGTCAAAATAATTAAAATGACAAATAATCTATGTCAAAGTAATTAAAATGTCAAAGTTATTCAATGTCAATAGTTGTACAATTTATCTCAAAACTCAATATTTGTAATTCTAAATCAATTCGTCATTCGTTCTAAATCAGTTCGACATTTACCAATTAAGAACAATTTCATTTTTTTCTTAAATTGTGTAAAATTTAATTCTTTGATGGCATTTTGAAGCGATTCATTTTTTTTAACACTAAGATGAATTTGAAAACGCATTCAAATTGTTTCTTAACGACTGTTTGTATTTTTATATTAGGCATATTTAAATAATTGGAAAATAAAACGGTTTTGAAAACCAATAACAGAACAGGCAGCGAAACTTTTATTTTTTATCCCAATATCGTCAGTTGTCTAGTTGGGCTTTGCCCCGTTTCATTGGAGGCACGCCACTGCCTGCACACGTTACCTAACGATACTGTACGGATGTGATCACTACCTACATCGAAGAAACAAAAAATTGTCGTTTAAGCCCGACACTAAAACCATTTATTTTATCGCCATGCCATGGTTATGGGTGACCACGCATTTACGCATCCACAGACCAACCTAGCTAAGGGCGGCTTAACCTGAAAATCGACTCGACCTTCTTTAGCCACGAGGAACCTTAATTTGTATAAAATAGATAAAGAAATGCAATTTCGCAATGATTTAAACAATGTATAAAACGCATCCAGACCTCTCCGCAAGCTCTCGTTCAAGCCGAAGCAGCTGTCGGCCGCGGCGTCGTATCGCTTGCGCAACGCTCGCGTCTCACTCTGGATGCTCTTCGCCAGTACGTCGTCACAATCTTCCAGAATTAATTCTTTGGTGCTTTCGATGCTTTCCATCTTCGCTTTGTATGTTTGTTTTTCTTCTTCGAATTTCTGAAAATATTAATGGGGATATACCTATTGGCATACGTAAAATATAACCGTGTTGGGTCTACTGTGTATTTTATCCGATAGACTAATACTAAACGAAAATACGGAAATTTAGCATGAATAGTAAACCGCAAAAGTATGTGAATGTCTTGTTTTCGATGATATTTTTTATCATGATCATAATCATCATGCCTATTTTCCCCGAACAGTTAGGTAGAATATATATAGTCCCATCCATGTTATAGAGGGCCAATTCATTCACTTTTGTTCTCAATAAGAGAAATGAAGCTCGGCACTCACGTTGCTCTGGTCCAGCAGCAGCTCCAGCTGCTCCTGCTCGCCCAGCGGCACGCGCGAGTCGCGCACGAACAGCTCCAGCGCGTCCAGCCAGCTCGCCAGCGCCGCGCTCTCGTCCGCCAGCTGCTGCGTCAGCTGCAGACCTGCGCACGATACACAACTTACGAACGAGGACTACATGTCGTGGCAAGTCTTGAAATGACGAGAACTAAAAAAGCAGTCCTCACCATTCTCTAGCTTGTTGATCTTCTGCTGCAGGATAGTGCGGGTGTCTCCGAACTTGGTGACGAGGTTCTCGACGCTGCTCTTGAAGTTGAGTTCCTGCACGCTGCCCTTCTCGCTGCAGTCGCGGCGCTCGCGCACCACGCGCTCGTACGTGGCCTGCAGCGCCTCGAACTGCGCGCGCAGCGCCAGCAGCTGCTGCAGCTTGCCGGACATGACGTCTCGCGACGCGATCATGGCGTGCTCGGCTATGATCTGCGTCTCCATCGCCTGGATCTTACTCTGCAGAGTGTTGAAGTCGTCTTCGCCGGTCTCGGTCGGCCTCCCGCTGACGGCTTGCTTGACGTCGGCCTCCCGCTGCGTGAGCTGCTGCAGCAGCGCGTCGTAGCCGCGCGCCAGACGGGCGGCGTCCGCGCCGGCCTGGCGCCGCAGCGGCTCGGGCAGCAGGCCGGCGGCGGCGCTCAGCTGGTCGCGGCGCGCGCGCATCAGCCGCAGGCCGCGCAGCCGGTTGCGCAGGTGTATGAGCAGGTTGCCGCTGGCGCGCTCGCCTGCCACTCTGTCGCGCCAGGCGTCCACCTCGTCCAGCTCTCTCTGCAGCGCCTCCGCGTCGTTGTGAAACTTCTCCTTGTCCTCCAGCAAGTTCATCGTGTTTCGTATATTTAATAGCGTTCGTTGTATGTTTTCCCATCGTTTCTTTAAATCGTCTATAGTTTCGGTATGTTGTTTGGCCTCTTCTGCAAACAAAAACAAATATGTATAGAAAAACAAGAAAGCAAACAAAGCTGCAAAGACGCTAATCGGTATCGGTAAATGTCTCACAATAAAAAGGACAATCGCGCTGTATCTCCCAACCCATCTCACCAGCGTGGGTACTCACCCTGCAGGTCGGGGTCGGCTGCCAGGCGGCGCTGTATCTCCTCCACGTTGGCGAAGTCCGCGCGCTGCGCCTGCAGCTCCTGCTCCACGCGCTCGAGCGCGGGCGGGAGCTGCTTGCGCTTGCCACTGTCGTGCTCCAGCGAGCGCGCACACTGACAAACAAAACGAGCGGATTTTTTTAAATATCTCTACTCCACAATCAAAGAAAAATTCTTCAGATGTGAAGTTTAAAACACCTTCGAAATAAGAGAAATAATAAAAGAGAAACGCAATCTCCGCAGAGTCTGCCACACAAGTCAATGCCAGCCCCCCTAGCATGACCGTTCTATCTCTATTCTACCAAGAAACGACAAGAAATCTTTTCTATACAACTCGACATTTCTTCTGGCCGAGCATGGCGCGCCCCGTCGACTCGCGTTTCTACAAAGATATAGACAGAAATTCTTTCCATAGCAACGGGGACGTATCACGTGATGTTTATATTCCCTGAATATTATTGCGTTTAGTTAACAAAAAAAAGTTGCCAATTACACGAGTTTTTCATTTTCGTGGGCGGGATGGTGTTGCTGCATCCTGGATCCAGGCCTGGATCTTTTTCGCGAAATTAAACCTAAATATTTTACATAACATTTCAACCTTTTGAACGTAACTCAACGCAACCACGAAACGTATTTCTCGTATTTAGTTTTTAATAAGACTAGTTTGACATTTGTCAGAAGTAATGTTTCTACCCCTAAATGTCAAAAGAAGAGAAAATATGGTCGTCATGCTCGACGTTGTAGACTTGTGTCGACTGAAGAAAAGAAACATTTCTTTTATCGCATAGGTTAGCGGCTTGTGGTCGGTGAATATTATAAGATGTCTTCCTTCAAACATTTTTCTAAAATGCTTGACGGCCATGTATATAGCTAAAAGTTCTCTGTCGAATGTGCTATATTTGACTTGCGTGCTTGACAATGATTTTGAGAAATATCCCAATGGCTGCCATTTGTTGTGTACATATTGTTGTAGTACAGCACCGGCGCACTTATCAGAGGCGTCAGTCATCAATGCGATCGGTGCGTTATGTGAGGGGTGAGCTAGTAATGCTGCGTTTTGTAAGCCAGCTTTACATAGCTCAAATGCCTTCTTGGCTTCGTCGTTCCATACAATCTTTGTTTTGTCTCGTTTCTTGCTGTTGTGCAAATATGCATTTAGAGGTGCTTGTATTTCAGCTGCCTTTGAAATGCAGTCTCTGTAGAAGTTGACGGTGCCAAGGAATCTTCTTAATTGTTCAATGGTTGTGGGTAGTGGAAAATTGGTGATTGCTTCTACTTTTTCTTCTGGAGGTTTGATGCCATCTTGTGAGACAGTATGTCCAAGGAACTTTATCACTTTCTTGCCTAGTACACATTTCGATGGATTTATAGTGATGCCGTATTTGTTCAGTCGTTGTAGGACGGTTCGTAAATGTTGTCTGTGTTCTTCTTCTGTACTGGAACTTATTATGATGTCATCCACAAAAGGGTAGGCAAAATCGAGTCCGTGGAGTACCTCGTGAATAAAACGCTGGAAAGTCTGTCCAGCATTTTTCAGTCCTGGGCACATGCGGGGAAATTCAAATAGCCCGAAAGGTGTGATGATGGCTGTTTTTTCTATGTGTTCTTCCAGAACAGGCAATTGTTGGTATGCCCTATTTAGGTCAAGCGTTGAGAATACCTCCTTCCCGTGCAACTGGTAAGTGAAATCCTTCAAACGTGGTACCGGATATCGGTCTGGCTTGGTTATGGCATTTAGTCTTCTGTAGTCTCCACATACTCGTAAGTCTCCGTTTGGTTTGGGTACTACGTGAAGTGGACTAGCCCAGGGGCTCTTGCTTGGTCGGCATAATCCCTGATCCATCATGGTTTGAAATTCTTTCTTCGCAGCTTCGTAACGGTGCGGTGGCAGTGGACGAGCTTTGCAGTATAATGGCGGCCCAGTTGTTTCGATATGGTGCTCGACGTTGTGCTTCGGAGTATTTTTCATAGTGGAAAGTCTTGTTATATCGGGGAATTCCGCCAATATGTCATGATATTTTTGATCCAGGTCTATAGTTCTGATGGTTGGTGCTGTGGACTTGCAAATGGACGTCTTCACTGACAAGTTAGTTATCTTGTCGATTAAACATTTTCCAGCGAGGTCGACTAGTAGAGAATGGTGCTTCAAAAAATCAGCGCCGATGATAGGCTTACTGACTGCTGCTACGACGAACTTCCATCTGAATGGTCGTCTCAGGTTGAAATCTAGGTCTAATGTTTTTTCACCGAAGGTAGCTATTTCTGTGTTGTTTGCTGCATATAGTTTGAATGCGGTTGGCTTCAGGATTTCGCAGCGTTTTCCAGGAATGACGGATATGTTTGCACCAGTGTCGATGAGAAAGCTTAGATTTGTCTTCTTGTCTTTCAGGAATAGACGGTGTGATTTTTCCCAGGCGCCAGCTTCCGTCTCTGCTAACACCTGCTTTAGTTTCCCGAGCTTGAAGAGTGCTTATCTTCAAAAGTACATGGTCTAGTACATTTTCGCGCCTGTCCGCCGAACTTTCGATGAAAATAACAAACGGAATTGTCGTTATACTCGGCCCTGTGTTGTTGGTTCGAGTCCGACCGGCGGTTATCATGCGGCGATCTGTATGAACTGCGTGATCGATGACGCGCGCCTCGCCAGTTGCGCCCGCGCTGCCTTCCGTAGCGGCCGTGGTGTGTTTTTAATTCCGATATTTCTTTCGCCAACATGTCGATCTTCGCGTGAAGTAATGCGTGTTCATGATTTTTAGCTACAGGTGGAGTGGATGGTGTTGCCGTCGTGTTGTGTACTGCTGATATTTGGTGGTGAAGTTGTTCCAGCATTTTGTCGGCCATTATTGCTAACTCATTTAGCTCGGTTTTCTTGGCTATAGTTTCGCTCACAGCTAGAATGGCGCGTACAGATGGAGGTAGGTGCTTCGTCCATATAACACGAAGCGTGTTGTCAGCGATGTTGTTACCGGCTAAATTTTGCATGCGGCGTAATAGTTGCGAAGGCTTCAAATCTCCTAGTTCCACGTTTGACAGTAGCCGCTCGAGTTTAGTGTGGTCGCTCTCGTCGTAGGTTTGGATGAGCCTCATCTTCATGGTAGCGTATCTGTTGTTTTCTGCTGCATGTCGGGTATCGAACATGATGTCTTGAATTTCGTCTAGATCTTGTAGGTCGAGTTGGCGGATGAGCAGCTCCGATAATTCCTTGTCGCTTAGTTTTCCAGCAGACACGATCGCTTCAAATTGCAGGAACCAAAGCTTGATTCTGTTTCTCCATAGAGGCGGTATCCGTTGGTTGTACGAGACGGCTGACAGCTCGTGCGAGTCTTTATGCGGCGATGATGTTTCACTTCCATCGTTAGTTTTTGAAGTAATCGGGTTCATCTTAGGTTCTTGGAGTTTCTTCAGTCGGGGTCACCACTGTTAGATACGCAGGATATGGAAATGAGACTCGTGGTAAGGTTGAGTATGGAATGCTTTATTTCGAAAAGACTGTCCCTTTTATACAAATTCAATAACAAAAATCAATGCATAGTGGGTACATATAAAAAGTTAGTTTGAACACAATATTGTCGATATACCCTACGTGCTGCATTATTTCTGTGAGGATGATATTCCGTTACATCGCCATGCTTGGGACGATAGAAATATCTGTCAAATTGTCGATTCTTCCGTAGACATAGCCCGTTTCTACGGCGGTCATGCTAGGCCGGCAGGCTGACAAGACCGGACTCAATAAAGCCGCGCTCTTATTGCGGCCGAAAATGCTGCTGGCCAACCAAGTTTAGAATCGCTCATACCCAGTATGGTGACTGATTATTCACTCTGGAAGCCACACGCAATATAAACCAGCCGCGAAAAACGAAACCACTCTCTTCAAAAATAGGGTGGTTCTGGACTAGTAGAGAGAAAGCAGACCTTTTTGCTGAACACCTATTAAAGATTATTGTTTCCAATGAAAAACATCCCAATATTGATGAGCAAGACATAGACCTGGTAATGAATCAAGACTTCCAATTGGACCTCCCCATAAAACACATTGCTCCTTCAGAAGTTTTCAAGTCAATCATTAAACTAGTTAACGAGAAAGCCCCGGGATTTGACCTGAAGATTAAAGAGGTATTCCGAGAATTACCAAGGAAAGCACTGATATTCCTATCATCGTAATTTACTGGGATCCTAAAAGTAAAACACTAACCACAACTCTGGAAAGTATCGCATCGCATCTGGAAAGTATCGCTTCTTTGATATCAAACAGACTTTTGACAGGGTGTGGCAAAGAGGCCTATTATATTTTTATAGAATGTGTAATATTGTTGCAAGGCATGGCTCCCTTACACATTCTTTGAAGTTTAAAAATCATATGTATCCTATAGAATACTTCAGGTAAAGGAAGGAGATAGTACACCAAAGTTTTATGACATCCTGGCGGGAGTACCACGAGGATCCGTGCTCGGTACCCGTGCCTATACTGCACACAATCATTACAGCGGACCTTCCAGAGAAGCCCGGAATCACCACAGCAACATATGTGGACGACTCAGTTCAGCGAAGTCACAGTAACCCGAATACGGCCTCTAAAATGATACAATCCAGTCTAAACGAGATACAGATTAGGCCGAAAAAGTGGAGAATAAATGTTAGTTCAACTAGATCCGTTCTACATTCACATTGCGACAAGACAATTTCCCGCCTATGAAGTTGGAAAAAAAAGAAGTGCTGCACAAAGATACCGTACAGTTTCTAGGCATGCATCTTGACCGGAAATTAACCTAGAGACACCACAGACAATCCAAAAGAGACCACGTCATACTTAAAATGGAAAAGCTATAGTGGCTTTTAGGAAGAAAGTCTATGCTCAGCAATGACAGTAAATTACTGGTGTACAAGACAATATTAATTGATAATAGTTGCCTTCTTCATTAATTATACTTACATACTATTTGCATATTTAAATATTTTTGTAAACATAATTATTAAAAAAAAAACATTTAAGAGAATAAAAATTGTAGCCCAACGGTATCGGGAACAGGGTCCTGTCTTGATATCGTGTATCACCGTGTGTATCTAAATCCAACGGCAACGTACGGAACCCTAAACATGACTTAATAATAGAAAGATTATTCTTGAATCAGGCATGGCACAAATGAGGTCAGCTTAGTATTCAGTTACAGCACACTCACTTCGGCTAGCACTTTCTCCGCGCCGTCTGCCCAGGTCTCGAAGGCCTTGTACCCCAGCTGGAAGTCCTGGCGCGCATCGCTGGACAGGCGCGGCTTCTTAGAGCCGCTGTGCTCCTCGCGGGGGGCGGGGGCGGGAACAGGGGCGGGCGTCGGGGCGGGGGCGGGGGCGGCTCGGGCTGACGTGTCCATCGCCACCGACGACGAGTCCAGGTCGATGTCGAAACCCAAATCTTTTATCTAGAGAAACAATAATTAATACCATGTTTAAAAATGGGTTTGAGCTCTATTATTATAACTATGTCGCCATTGTGCACTGCAGCTGTGTATAGAGACACTCACCCGCTGCGCCTGCACGTCGAGTATCATGAGCAGCGCGTCCAGGCGGTCGTGCAGGTCCAGCAGCGCGGGCTCGGGCGCGCCGCACTGCAGCTGTGTATAGAGACACTCACCCGCTGCGCCTGCACGTCGAGTATCATGAGCAGCGCGTCCAGGCGGTCGTGCAGGTCCAGCAGCGCGGGCTCGGGCGCGCCGCACTGCAGCTGTGTATAGAGACACTCACCCGCTGCGCCTGCACGTCGAGTATCATGAGCAGCGCGTCCAGGCGGTCGTGCAGGTCCAGCAGCGCGGGCTCGGGCGCGCCGCACTGCAGCTGTGTATAGAGACACTCACCCGCTGCGCCTGCACGTCGAGTATCATGAGCAGCGCGTCCAGGCGGTCGTGCAGGTCCAGCAGCGCGGGCTCGGGCGCGCCGCACTGCAGCTGTGTATAGAGACACTCACCCGCTGCGCCTGCACGTCGAGTATCATGAGCAGCGCGTCCAGGCGGTCGTGCAGGTCCAGCAGCGCGGGCTCGGGCGCGCCGCACTGCAGCTGTGTATAGAGACACTCACCCGCTGCGCCTGCACGTCGAGTATCATGAGCAGCGCGTCCAGGCGGTCGTGCAGGTCCAGCAGCGCGGGCTCGGGCGCGCCGCACTGCAGCTGTGTATAGAGACACTCACCCGCTGCGCCTGCACGTCGAGTATCATGAGCAGCGCGTCCAGGCGGTCGTGCAGGTCCAGCAGCGCGGGCTCGGGCGCGCCGCACTGCAGCTGTGTATAGAGACACTCACCCGCTGCGCCTGCACGTCGAGTATCATGAGCAGCGCGTCCAGGCGGTCGTGCAGGTCCAGCAGCGCGGGCTCGGGCGCGCCGCACTGCAGCTGTGTATAGAGACACTCACCCGCTGCGCCTGCACGTCGAGTATCATGAGCAGCGCGTCCAGGCGGTCGTGCAGGTCCAGCAGCGCGGGCTCGGGCGCGCCGCACTGCAGCTGTGTATAGAGACACTCACCCGCTGCGCCTGCACGTCGAGTATCATGAGCAGCGCGTCCAGGCGGTCGTGCAGGTCCAGCAGCGCGGGCTCGGGCGCGCCGCACTGCAGCTGTGTATAGAGACACTCACCCGCTGCGCCTGCACGTCGAGTATCATGAGCAGCGCGTCCAGGCGGTCGTGCAGGTCCAGCAGCGCGGGCTCGGGCGCGCCGCACTGCAGCTGTGTATAGAGACACTCACCCGCTGCGCCTGCACGTCGAGTATCATGAGCAGCGCGTCCAGGCGGTCGTGCAGGTCCAGCAGCGCGGGCTCGGGCGCGCCGCACTGCAGCTGTGTATAGAGACACTCACCCGCTGCGCCTGCACGTCGAGTATCATGAGCAGCGCGTCCAGGCGGTCGTGCAGGTCCAGCAGCGCGGGCTCGGGCGCGCCGCACTGCAGCTGTGTATAGAGACACTCACCCGCTGCGCCTGCACGTCGAGTATCATGAGCAGCGCGTCCAGGCGGTCGTGCAGGTCCAGCAGCGCGGGCTCGGGCGCGCCGCACTGCAGCTGTGTATAGAGACACTCACCCGCTGCGCCTGCACGTCGAGTATCATGAGCAGCGCGTCCAGGCGGTCGTGCAGGTCCAGCAGCGCGGGCTCGGGCGCGCCGCACTGCAGCTGTGTATAGAGACACTCACCCGCTGCGCCTGCACGTCGAGTATCATGAGCAGCGCGTCCAGGCGGTCGTGCAGGTCCAGCAGCGCGGGCTCGGGCGCGCCGCACTGCAGCTGTGTATAGAGACACTCACCCGCTGCGCCTGCACGTCGAGTATCATGAGCAGCGCGTCCAGGCGGTCGTGCAGGTCCAGCAGCGCGGGCTCGGGCGCGCCGCACTGCAGCTGTGTATAGAGACACTCACCCGCTGCGCCTGCACGTCGAGTATCATGAGCAGCGCGTCCAGGCGGTCGTGCAGGTCCAGCAGCGCGGGCTCGGGCGCGCCGCACTGCAGCTGTGTATAGAGACACTCACCCGCTGCGCCTGCACGTCGAGTATCATGAGCAGCGCGTCCAGGCGGTCGTGCAGCGCCTCCGCGCGGTCCAGCAGCGCGGGCTCGGGCGCGCCGCACTGCAGCTGTGTATAGAGACACTCACCCGCTGCGCCTGCACGTCGAGTATCATGAGCAGCGCGTCCAGGCGGTCGTGC
Organism: Cerastis leucographa; assembly: GCA_963082945.1. Classification (NCBI taxonomy): domain Eukaryota; kingdom Metazoa; phylum Arthropoda; class Insecta; order Lepidoptera; family Noctuidae; genus Cerastis; species Cerastis leucographa. Next base: position 18,510,532 of record OY720368.1, read on the forward strand.
AGGTCCAGCAGCGCGGGCTCGGGCGCGCCGCACTGCAGCTGTGTATAGAGACACTCACCCGCTGCGCCTGCACGTCGAGTATCATGAGCAGCGCGTCCAGGCGGTCGTGCAGGTCCAGCAGCGCGGGCTCGGGCGCGCCGCACTGCAGCTGTGTATAGAGACACTCACCCGCTGCGCCTGCACGTCGAGTATCATGAGCAGCGCGTCCAGGCGGTCGTGCAGGTCCAGCAGCGCGGGCTCGGGCGCGCCGCACTGCAGCTGTGTATAGAGACACTCACCCGCTGCGCCTGCACGTCGAGTATCATGAGCAGCGCGTCCAGGCGGTCGTGCAGGTCCAGCAGCGCGGGCTCGGGCGCGCCGCACTGCAGCTGTGTATAGAGACACTCACCCGCTGCGCCTGCACGTCGAGTATCATGAGCAGCGCGTCCAGGCGGTCGTGCAGGTCCAGCAGCGCGGGCTCGGGCGCGCCGCACTGCAGCTGTGTATAGAGACACTCACCCGCTGCGCCTGCACGTCGAGTATCATGAGCAGCGCGTCCAGGCGGTCGTGCAGGTCCAGCAGCGCGGGCTCGGGCGCGCCGCACTGCAGCTGTGTATAGAGACACTCACCCGCTGCGCCTGCACGTCGAGTATCATGAGCAGCGCGTCCAGGCGGTCGTGCAGGTCCAGCAGCGCGGGCTCGGGCGCGCCGCACTGCAGCTGTGTATAGAGACACTCACCCGCTGCGCCTGCACGTCGAGTATCATGAGCAGCGCGTCCAGGCGGTCGTGCAGGTCCAGCAGCGCGGGCTCGGGCGCGCCGCACTGCAGCTGTGTATAGAGACACTCACCCGCTGCGCCTGCACGTCGAGTATCATGAGCAGCGCGTCCAGGCGGTCGTGCAGGTCCAGCAGCGCGGGCTCGGGCGCGCCGCACTGCAGCTGTGTATAGAGACACTCACCCGCTGCGCCTGCACGTCGAGTATCATGAGCAGCGCGTCCAGGCGGTCGTGCAGGTCCAGCAGCGCGGGCTCGGGCGCGCCGCACTGCAGCTGTGTATAGAGACACTCACCCGCTGCGCCTGCACGTCGAGTATCATGAGCAGCGCGTCCAGGCGGTCGTGCAGGTCCAGCAGCGCGGGCTCGGGCGCGCCGCACTGCAGCTGTGTATAGAGACACTCACCCGCTGCGCCTGCACGTCGAGTATCATGAGCAGCGCGTCCAGGCGGTCGTGCAGCGCCTCCGCACGGTCCAGCAGCGCAGGCTCGGGTGCGCCGCACTGCTGCGCGAGCTCTGCCGTGGCCTCCAGCTGCGCTGCAGCGCTGCGCTGGCGCGACAGCAGCTCACGTTTCAGGCGCTGCAACGCAGCGACGCGCTGAAGCACAGCGCCCACTTCACTGGCGGGGTTGGCTTCCATCTGCTTTAGGTCTGTTTCGTACGTTTCGGCCGCTTGCAGCAGCTCAGCGTGCTGTGTGTCTAGCGCTGACCAGCGAGCCTGCAGGTCGCGCAAGCGCTGCAGCTGCTGCATGGTCCACTGACACGTGTGGGACCAGCGCTCGCTCAGTGCGGTCAGCTCGTCCTCGATCTCGGTCACAGCTGAAAAATACATTGATATTTGCAATGCAGCTCTCCTATTGTTGCATTTGAATTTCGAAAAGTTTTTTTCTGATTGAGAGTGGTCGCGTCATACAGTTGCACGTACAGTTTTCTAGGGCGTCGTCGTCCACCACGACCACGCAGTCGGCCAGCGCGTCCACGACGGGCTGCTGCGCGCGCAGGTCGTCGTGCAGCGCGCTTACGGCCGCCAGCTGCGCGTGGATGGCGTGCGACGAGCCGCGCAGCGCACCCATGCGGGAGATGCGGTCCTCGGTCTTCGTCAGCCATTGCCTGCGAACACGTGACGCTAGTTAGACGCCGCCCAGGCTGCGCTGTGACGCGGCGGGGCCGGGTCGTACCGGAAGGCGCCGAGGTGCTGGTGCTGCTGGTGCATGAGCGCGGCGTGCACGTGCGCCTGCGTGGACAGCGCGGCGCGGCGCAGCGCCTCCCAGCGCGTGTTGAGCAGGCGCAGCTGCAGCCGCACCTCGGCGGCCTCGTCGCGCGCCAGCCCCGCGTCGTGCAGCAGGCGCGCGCCCAGCTCCAGCACGTCGCCCACGCGCGCCTGCTGCTCCGCCAGGCCGGTGAGCAGCGCCTCGTGCGCGTGGAAGTGCTCCTTGAGCGCCGGCAGCTCGGCGTCGCGCGGCGCGGCTCCGGCGGCCAGGCGCTCCTCGGCCTCCAGCAGCCACGCCAGCACCTCCTCGAAGGCGGCGTAGTAGCCGCCCAGCTCCGCCGAGCCCGTCGTCGCCGTCGACAGCGGCCGGCTCACCGACACCTGCTGTGGATGCAACCGTTACAACGTTACATGTTACCGTCATTACGAGGACATGACTGAACTTAGAGCTCTGCTCGCTCGTGCTGGTGTCACCTCGGGTGGCTGCGTGGCGACGGGCGTGCTGGGCTCGGAGTGGATGCTCTCCAGGTCGGCCACGTCCTCGCTGGCGTGCGGCAGCGATTGGAACAGGCACATCACGTACATCATGATCGACTTCTTGTCGGGGTTCGGCGTGTTTACATCTGCAAATAAAAAATAAAACTCAGTTACATTGAAGTTGTTTATACACAAAAAGTCGTATTTCGGTTTGTCCTTCTACATACATAAACACAAAAAGTCGTATTTTGGTTTGTCCTTCTTCCACAATTCGACGTGAGTTTGCATAGAGATAAGAGTAACAGGTGCGGCCTTAATAAGCAGTACCTTCCGGGTCGAGCAGGCGGTCGATGGCGAGGTGGTCGTGCGCGACGCTGAAGGCGTGCTCCAGGCGCTGCGGGACGGCGCGCGCCAGCACGGCGGCGTAGTCGAACAGCTGCGGCCGCCAGCGGTGCAGCAGCGCGTTGAAGGCTAGCCCGTCGGACCACGACGTCGTGAAGTTCTTCACGTTCACGCCCGTGTAGTTCTGCGAACACATAGGTACAATATTAGTGTCATGTTGCTTCAGCCTTTGCAATTTTGCCCATCGTTATTATGTATATTCGAGATTTCAGCGAGGTGATGGGTCTTTTTACAAGACGTGTTGGAAATGTTCTGCAACACGCGGCCTTCCTGCGATGCGCACTGACCTGCGTGTGCGTGCGGCACCACGCCAGCAGCGTCTTCTCCAGGTTGGTCTGTTGCAGCTCCGACATCAGCTCCTTGAGGTGGTAGTGCACCTGCCAGTGCAGGATGATGCTCCACACCAGCCCTGCAACATTACAAAACAGTTACATAGCATGTTTACAATATAGCTCAGAGAGCTATCTGAAGCAACTGCAGTAGTGTGTATGAGTACGTACCGAGCGTGAGCTTGGGGTTGGCGTCGACGATGTCGTTGGAGCTGATGTTGACGAGCTTGACGCCGTTCTGCTCCAGCACCTGCAGCGCCGTGTTCACGTTGTTGATGTGGTGCACGCGCATGCGCCCGCGCTCGCGCTTCTGCAAGCACCACCACGGTTACATATACCAGTTACCAGTCAGTCTACATCACAGCTTGCTAACTTTGTCTGACATACTCCATGGTGGTATTCTTTTCAATTATAATTTTTTGCTTGATAGCTTTAGCTGAATGACAATCATATACATATATAAGGTTTCATGATGTAAGCAGCAGTTGTAAATTAAAAGATAACATGGTATTTCATTGAAGAACACATCACAGTGACGCAGACACGCGCGCCATGCTCTCACAGCGCGTAAAGCGCGGCTGATGAAAAAAAAAAAAATATGAGCCTTTATTGCTGTTAGGTTTGAACTTTAAATTACTTATTTTTATAGCAATAGAGGTAAGAAAACTATATAAACTTAAACTAAAACTGCCCTCTTAACAGCTTGTCTTTCGACAAAGGTCTCAAGAATTTCCACTTGTTTCTGTCCTTTGCTATACGTAACCATTCTGGACCAGTTATTTTCTTCAATTCGTCTTCCCGGGATGGGAATTTGGCTGTCTTTTTCTACTTCTTCTGCTTTCTCTAGGGTACCATTTATTAGTTATTATTCTGGTCCATTTATCTTTCTTTTCTCTCAACATATGTCCTGTCCAACGCCATTTCAATTTTCTGCATGCTGATTGGACTTTTCCAAACTTAGGCTTTCCTTTAATCTTTTTTAATTGTATTTTATCCCTTCTTCTTACCCCCAATATGCGCAAAGACCCAAGATTGGCATCCGAACGTAAGACACGGCAGTGTGCAAGCATTGAAAACTTTTCGTTTCTCCGACATAGGCATTTCTTTATTTTTCATTATTTCACTCAACGACCAGAATCTCTTCCAAGTGTTTGCTATTCTTCTTTCAATTTCTTTCTGCATAATTATGAGAGTATAACAATCTATGTCGGTGATACCAATTTATTGTTCTAAATAAACGTAATCTTCTACGTATTCTAAATGCTGATTATTAATCATAATAACATTTTTTTGTGAAGAACTACCCATTACTTTTGTCTTTGTTATAAAGGGTGTAAAACACCTCTTAACGAAGCCGAAAGGCACTGGTTCTCTCTGTCATTGCGATATTTTTTTGGTTCTGCACCATACCTGGGAACCTTCTAGCTACGGAGATATTAGGGGTCAAAGTTCCAACTTTTTGACAAGTATTTTTTTAAATACCAGTTTTTAATGTAAGATTTTTACTTTAAACACCTCCACGACCCCCGTACTATTCAATACGTCTATCAGCACAATGTTTTGAGTGCGTTACATTGAGTTCTACCACAAAACATGATTTTACACCCCCCAAAAAAAAGTCGTTTCCCAGCAATAATTTTTGCGTAAAGTCACTTAGTTTCATGTACAGAATGCTTGGTTGATGGCTTCGTGATAAGGTGATTTACATTGTAAGTCTGCATTCGCACTTGCGTCTGGTAATTGCTGTAGCATTTTTTCCAAGTTCTTCGGGCATTCGGAGAAAAGTATTAAATCAATCGAAAATCTCACATGACTTAATTTGTCTCCGTTCACATCAAGTCCGAAATTATCCCAACCCAGTCTTCTAAAGATCACCTTCAACACGACTGAGAATATCTTCGGCGGAATAAGGTCATTTTCATTGATTATTTATTTCTTTTGTGACAACCTCCTAAATTTTGACGAGGATGCAAAACAACACCTTGTATTTTTTTTATCACATGGCTATGCAGTCATCGGCATAGGTACTTAATATTTAAGTAATAAGAAACAAAAAACAAAACAAAATAAATCTCTTTGATCTTGACTCAACGTACCAAACATGACCGATCACAGCGCGAGAACTCCCGAATGTAGGAGGTCTACTCTCTTTCTCCGAAACGTAACTTCGGCAACGAACGAAAATTAAACTTGGTTACGTTTGCGACCCTACTCATAATTTGCGGACGCACACAATAACATTCAATACATTCGTTCACGTTAATTGTCTGTGAATTCGTTTCGGAGAAAGAGAGTAGACCGCCAGTTTCGGTTTCGGTCGTAGTTTCAGCAGGTTTGCTGCCGAAACCGAAACTTAACCGAAACTCGTTTTTTTGCCGAAACTCGACCGAAATCGAAACCGAACATTCGGTCGGACACTAAATGATTCCCATATAAAGTCGTGTTCCAAGGAATCAAGCGCCTTGTTGAAGTCTACGAAACCCAAATAATATATTTAGTTGTATATTGTTGCGCGGCTCATTAACAATGTACAAATACTTCATTATAGAAGTCGGTCCTGCAGACATGCGACAGACATACATACACATACTTTACACACAAAGGTCGGGCGAGGCCGAGACAACGTTAATTTGCACAAAGTTACCAAAAAGTGAAAGTTGACACATTGACGAAAGTGCAGGAGTTTAGTTATTAACTTACAGACATGACCTGCAGCGACAAGAAAGCGAGTTCAGAATAATCAACATTGCATGACTAGAAACTCTCTTGAGGAGTTGCGACAATCGTCAGGCGGCCGGGACTCGGCAAAGGGTTGAACAGGAACTGGTATTTTGTAATAGTGATTAAAGCACAACAGTTGTAACGTCCTCTGCAGGCTCACGTCATATTGGGCTGGTACACTTACATACTGCTGCGCGGTGAGGATCTCGAGCAGCGACAGCAGGATTTCGCCATCTCGCAGGTCCAGGAACAGGTCCTCCACCAGCGGCTTATCGTTCTGCAACACAAACACACGTTACACGCACATACTGATAAACGGTCAGTCCGTATCAATTTCGTAACAGATGGTATACATGTAATTAAACTAATTTCAATACAGTTCTCCGCAAAATATAGCTGCTATGGTACCGCTGAAAGACGAATGTTGCCACTGATCCCGGGTTAGGCACAAACTGTACACAAGATGCAAGGCTGGGCCGGTTGGGGTATGATGCCCAACAGTGAAGATGTTAAGCAATTGTTAAGTGGACTTGTAAGGTATGTTACGTTGTGTTATGTAAATGAGTAGACGACTGATTCCCTTGATGGATTTATTGCTACAAAATTGTAATTACACGAATACATGCTAAGTTAACCTTTTGACCGCCACAGTCGTGTGTAGACGACAAACCAAAATGTGCCCAGCACGCCACGGTCGCGAATGGTTGACAGAATTTTAAACGTAATTAAATATCATTAAACAGCATTGTTTTGTGTTTTTCCCTTGTTGATTATTTACCTTGACTCTTCTTCATTTATTTGAAGTGAACTGCTTTCATTAGATTTCATCTGTAGTAACATAAGATGACAAAAAAGAAAACCAGTTAAAAAGTTCGTGCCCTCAAAGCCACAGTCACCTCAACAGGACTCGTAGTGATGTAGGCAGCAGTGAATATAACAAGAATATCGACCTCGACGGCAACCTACGTTATATTTGATTTACTCTGAATTCTGCATTATTAAACAAATAAAACATTTGATATTGAAGTTTCATGTTTGAGAAATCAAGAAAATTTTATAATACTGAACTATGCGCTCTTTAAAAGTCGAGTGTTAATAGATTATCGATTGATTGTAATGACTGCAATGCCCATCCCTATCACCCATTGTATTGTCTGTGCCGGGAACGCCACAGTCGTCTATGATTGACAGTCCCATGACGTCTAACGAGGAAAATTTTTGAATAGAGTAGTTCTTTTGCTGTTATTATTATTGTTTACTGTATACATGATTAATAATGGATAACTATAATATGAGTAGTGAAGACTTATTAAGTATATTGCAAGGAGTCGATACTGACACGTTTATAATGGTTTTTTTTTTTAATACTATCCTACCTTAAAATACATACGTATATCGATATAAATCAATATACAATTGTTGAATTAAACTTATGTTGATTGTCTTATACATATTGAACGGTATATAATGTGTGAAGGTATTAAAAATGGTGTGATTGTTCTGCCAATTTCTACCACCCAACTTTTTAATAAAAAAAACTGATTTTTAACCCCCGACCAAAAAAGAAGGGTGTTATAAGTTTGACGTGTGTATCTGTGTGTCTGTCTGTGGTATCGTAGCTCCTAAACGGATGAACCGATTTTGATAAAATTGGTTTCGTTTGAAAGGTGTTTTAATCGAGAGTGTTCTTAGCTATGTTTCGATAAAATCTGATCAGCCGTTTGAAGGCCATCACCTCTTTTCTAGTTGAAGGGAAATTAGCAATTTCCACAGGCCTGGTGAAATATTGTCACTTGTCACCATGGGCATTGCCAGGAGGGGTGGGTGCAACCCCCCCCCCCAGAAAGTATTTTTTTAATTTTTGCTGTTTTCGGTAATTGACGAGATGACACGCAACACCGAGAAAAGTGGAAGTAATGGGGGAGGCCTATGCCCAGTATTGGGACAGTCAAGGCTAAGATAAAACAATATAAGTTTAAAAAGCATGAAATAAAAATTTAAAAAACCCCCGACACAAAAAACCTCTAAAAAACCAAAAATAAAATAATCCAAGCGTCTTAGCGTCGGGGGACCGCTAAGTTGACCGCTTAGTACAAGCACATAACAAAGCGGACCCCCGACGCTAAGACGCTTGGATTATTTTATTTTTGGTTTTTTAGAGGTTTTTTGTGTCGGGGGTTTTTTAAATTTTTAATTTAATTATAAAATGTTTTATTTTATCTTTTGTGAACTTCATGTTTGTGACACTTAAGAAACTTTGTCCAGGTAGCTACCATTATTCCTCATTATTTCCTATTCATTACAGTGTTGTAAATTGTCTACATTCGAAAGTAAACAAACACTAACACAGTAAACGGTATTTACTTCTGCACTGATGTCATCAGTGACTGGCGTTATACTAAAGCATTAATATTGCTTGTTCTTCCAAAGAAACTTAAATTTTATTAGTTGACAATGTTAAAAGTACAAAACGAACAAAATAAAATATTTCGATATTATTAATAAGTATCGGTGTCGCACCTCTAGAGAAGAAGCGAGCAATGTCAAGAAATACGTGCCAACTGCGCCACTGTCGTCTTAGGGTGACAAAAAATTACGTCATGATGGACAATAGTGCTGTAATACTATTGACTTGGTTTTATCGATTGTTGTTTCTATTTGTGGAATAAACGCCGTAACTGTGACTCAGATTATTACATTTATGTCATAAAGTACAAAGCGCGATGAAATAAAACTCAACACAAGGATGGTATAATAATCTTTATTGAAATTAAAACCCATGTAAAAAAATGTTGTCAGTTTTCTATGAGCTTTATCGATATAATTTCGCCCTCACTATTATTTTGTAGGTATTAAATTATGAATTCGGAGCTTGGCGCTGAGGGCACGCTTTTTCTTTTTTGACGTGGCGGTCAAAAGGTTAAAGAAATGCACACCGAAACAATATCGATGTGCAGAAATGAGTATGACGTACAAACTACACAATGTACAGCGTAGCTCGTACACTATTAGTTATTTTCTATTTTTTAGTTCTACTAACTACAAACGTGTTTTTTTTTTCACTATATATATATATTTATCTTTGCTATTATAATTTTAAAACGATGATAATTTCATAACATCGAATAAGCGGCTTATAAGTGTATCGTTTTTTAATTCTCGTATTCAGTGCTGGGGGGGGTTACTATGGCGCTTAAAACATTGTTGTTCCATTCCTATTCCAGAGTGGGAAAGAGACGGAGCTAGACGACTTGTATAGCTCCGTCTCTTTTTCACTCTGGAATAATGGAACAATAATGTTTTAAGACGTCATGGTACGTCACCTGTTCTTTCTTACCGGAATGTAAAGAACAGATGTTCTACAGGGTGAAAAGCCTTACTTTTCATTTTTATGTTGTGTTAGCGGCATGAGCGTGCGCTCATGCGACAATACCATTATTACTTATTAATATGCTGAATTACTGTAGATGATATCTCAAGCTCCTGAGCGCGCTAAAAGTGATTGCTGGCACAGATAATCATAATTTAGCGGATTCGAACACTAGACAAGATAATCATACGTTCTTATATATTACTCAATTCACAACTACACGTGTACTGTTGCTACCTGACACTGGGAATAAAAAGACACGCGCTACTATGTAGGCCAGCATTCCTACACAGTGCAACAGTTTTAATAATGTATACTAATAAATTAGTTCAATTGCAGAGTGGGCGCATGGTGAGTTTGGAGTTAGTCCATTGTCGCAGCTGGCTCCTCCGTCATATCATAAAGTTCCAGCTGTAAACAGTATCGCGGCGGGCTCACTGAGTGTCGGGAATTGAGTCTAATTACTTCATGCACACAATTAGTGCGCGTCGCGGGTGTGACACACGGCGACGCTGCTGGCATGACTCTACGCTCTTCACTTGATCCACCTCCAAGATAACCAGTACCAGTTATGACTATAACATGATGCTTTCTATACTGCCATTTGTGGATGTTTGTGTTACTTATTGGTACTCACACAGGTTACAGCGCAGCAAGAGCACACGCCCAGTTTTTTTACCGAACGTACTATAGATATAGACAGTAAAAGCAGTAGGGCTTAGTACTATGCTGGTACCTACTACGATCGATTTAACTGAACTGCCAATTTCTCCTCTATAAATAGACACGTCATTGACACATCGAATGGTTTAGTGATTTGGTTCGCCAAGGAGTCAGTCACACGACCAATGTCCACTGACATGTGTAACAATGTTTCGACAGTATCTCTTCATTACCTACTAATAAATAAGTATCACTTGCCACACATTGGCTCAGTGGGCGCTGCGCCGGCCGACAACAAAACAATTTAGTTGATCAAGTATCTATTATGCGCCTAGACGTACAGTTTAATTACCAGTCCGATGCCTTATGACTTTATGCTAACTAACTTGTATAAACGCAGGTCTATGCAGTACGATACCTTCACTAGCTGCGAGTTGATCCATTTCGTGAATGTTTTCTTTTGGACGTCTTCTCGTTCATCTGAAACAAACAAACATGCATAATTTAATACCCAAAATATTAATATTATATTTTAATTGGAATACATTCAAATGTCTTAAAAGGTGTCACCTTGTTTCGCAGACAGAAATTTGACAGAATTTCGTTTCCCAGAAAATGTTTCACTAATTAGTCCCCGTATTTTTATTTCAAATATTTTTGTTTCGACTACTATTTACTTGAATGAAAAATATTTTACAGAAACACAATTCAAAGAATTTTACAATCACATTTTATTATTTGACCAACTTATCAAACAGCAGAATTATTTTTCAACGAATATTGTTTGTTCGATGTATGTTTCCATGGTATTTTATTTCAACGAAATTAATAACCTTAAATTAAAATATTGTCTTTAAAAGTCAATATGTTGTACTACAAAAGTTAGTGACACAAACGAATGGCTGCAAAACAGACTCCACGTAGTCTTGCTTGCCCTACCCCTAGAGTGCAATTTAAGCCCGCGTAGGCGCGGAGGGATGAGGCGGCCCGCGAGTTGAGGAGCAGGTGGTTTCTAAAGATCGCCGCCGCGGCTGAGGCTGGCCGGCTTGCCGGCCAAGCCGAAGCTGCGGTGGTGAGCGTTAATACTGTTACGAGCTGGGTATAGGATAAATTAACACACTACCAAATAAACACTAAAAATCTTTAATTAACTTAAAACAGTTTAAAACACTTCACAAACACTTAAACTTAATCACTAATCACTTAGATATCGCACTAGTCGTTCACTTCGATCGCTTCGTTTCGTAGCCAAAATCAGACTGACTCCTTCCGCTAACCCGTCGCCTATTTATACGGCCGACCCATGTTCGAGAAACTTCCACAACTTCCGTGAATGTCTAGGTAGTTCCTTAGGGGAAACCCATCCTTCGAGAAAGTTCTACAACCTTCCCGAACCTTCTAGATGGCTCTATAGTGGAACCAATCCTTCTAGAAGGTTCCAGAAAGGTCCAGAACTTTCTCGAACTTTCTAGACACTTCCATCGTGGAACATTCTAGACTCGACCGTAGTCCTAGAATGTTCTCGTAAAGCAGTCGGCGTAACACTGCCCCCTCCTTAGACATGCTCGTCCCGAGCATCGTTAGTCCCGTAGTATCGCGCTAATCGGTCTACATGTACGATCTTAGGCGCACCTCGTGGACCCTTCTGTATCCGATAGGTGACATCGTTGATCCTGGTCATGACTCGGTATGGTCCATCCCATTTTGCTTGCAATTTCGGAGACTTCCCCTTGCTACGCACTGGGTTATGCAGCCACACCAGTGAATTCACGTCGAACCCTCTACTGTTTGCCTTCCGGTCATAACGGGTCTTCATCCTCTCAGACATTTGTTGGCCGGATTGTCTGATATGCTCATACACGTCATTCAACTTGTTACGCAAGTCACTTGCATAATCGGTTACACTGCGTGGAGCATCAGGAGCAGTTCCAGTGATTAAATCTGCTGGCAACCGTAATTCCCTTCCTAAGTTCGCGAAGGCTGGTGTCACAGTCGTACTTTCGTGGACTGCACTACGGTAGGACAAAAGAAACGGCTGTATGTGCTTGTCCCAATCCCTTTGCCTGCTTTCCACGACTTTTGCCAAATATCTTTCCAACGTTTGGTTGAAACGTTCCACCATTCCATCAGATTGTGGGTGGTAAGAGGTGGTTCTGGTTTTGTGGGTACCCATCAATCGGCAAGTCTCCTGAAATACTTGTGATTCAAAATTCCTTCCTTGATCACTATGAATTTCCAAGGGTACTCCAAAACGACAGAAAACTTCTTGAACCAATTTATCTGCGACTGTTGTAGCTTCTTGGTTAGGAATGGCAAACACTTCTGGCCACTTGGTGAAGTAATCCATGACAACCATGAAGTACTTGTTCCCGCTTTCACTTTCCGGAAATGGTCCCGCAACGTCGAGTGCTATCCGTTCCCAGGGGGCTCCAACGTTGTACAGTTTCAATGCACCTCTGCTGCGTGTTTGGGGTCCTTTCACAGCCGCACAAGTGGTACATTTGCGACACCAGTCCTCCACATCTTCTCGACAGTGGATCCAGTAAAACCGCTCTCGGATCTTCAGTAGAGTCCGTTTTACCCCCATATGTCCGCCTGAACATCCATCATGATATAGCCGTAGAACATCCGGTACTTTAGCTTTAGGGACAACCATTTGTAGATGACACCTGTCCCCTCGAGCGTTTTCCCATTTACGGCACAAGACTTCATCCTGGATAACCAAGCTGTCCCATTGTGCCCAATAACTCTTTGTGATGGAACTCATCGCTGCCACATCACTCCACTTGGGTTTAGGAGCACCAGCTGTGATCCACTCGAAAATCGGTTTGATGTCCAAGTCATTTTGCTGAGCTTGCTGTAGGGTTTCCTTCCATTCATCGCTGAGATCTGTTCTAAGCATCCTCACGGTTGCTACCTCCTTAGTCTCTTGCCTGGCACAGTGCTTACAATCTTCAGGACAAGGTCTTCTTGACAAGGCGTCTGCGTTACCGTGAGTTCTCCCACTGCGATGCTCAGTTACGAAGTCAAACTCTTGCAGTAGCTTAATCCATCTCGCCACTTGTCCCTCCGGATTTTTGAACTGTAATAGCCACTTCAAGGCAGCATGGTCAGTTCGCAGCTGGAATTTCCGCCCCAGCAAATATTTACTGAAATGCTGCAATGTTTTAACTACGGCAAGCAGCTCCCGTCGAGTAACGCAGTAATTTCTTTCCGGTTTGGATAAAGATTTGCTGAAGTAAGCAATCACAACCTCCTGGTCTCCTTTCCGTTGAGACAGCACGCCCCCAATTCCAGTATTACTTGCATCTGTGTCAACTATGAAGTCATTTTCAGTGTCAGGATATCCCAAAATAGGTGTTTTGCACAGACGTTTCTTCAATTCCTGAAATGCGACGTCGCAGCTCTCGTCCCAACAGAATTGTCGCTTTTCCTCAGTGAGCTTGTGTAAAGGTTTCGCAATGTCGGCAAAATTCTTTACGAACCGTCGATAGTAGGAGCACAAACCCAAAAATGCTCTGACCTGTGTCTTGTCTTTCGGAACTGGCCAGTCCTTGACGGCGACTACTTTTTCCGGGTCTGTTTGAACACCTTCCCCCGAAACTATGTGTCCTAAGAAGTTCACTTGTTTCCGGAAAAACGAGCACTTCTTCGGACTTAACTTGAGATTTGCTGTTTGGATTTTCGACAGCACTCGGTTGAGGTTTTTAAGGTGGTCTTCAAATGTACGGCCCACGATGATTATGTCGTCTAGATAGACAAGACATGCGTCTCCAATCAATCCGGCGAGTACTTGCTCCATCAGCCTTTCAAATGTTGCAGGAGCATTGCACAATCCGAATGGCATAACTTTAAACTGCCATAACCCCTTTCCTGTTGAGAATGCAGTTTTCTCTTAGTCTTTGGGGTCTATTTCTACTTGCCAATAGCCACTTTTCAGATCCAGCGTGGTAAACCACTTCATTCCAGTCAGCGTATCCAGTGTGTCATCGATCCTAGGCAGTGGATAGCTGTCCTTTTTCGTGACGTCGTTCAGTCGTCGATAATCCACACAAAAACGCATGCTGCCGTCCTTTTTATTTACCAGGACTACAGGAGAACACCATGGACTGGATGAAGGCTCTATAACACCGTCCTTCACCATTCCATCAATCATGGTTTCCACTTCTCTTTCCCGTGCAACAGGCAGTCTTCTTGGTCGCTGACGGATGGGTAACTCGTTGCCTGTATTAATCTTGTGCTGAACCAGTCCAGTTCTCCCTATGTCAGCATCATTTGTAGAGAAAATGCCGGCGTACTGAAGTAACATTTTTATAGCCTTGTCCTTTTCTCCTTCAGATAAATCGCAGTTTTCCAAAAGCGTTGACACGTCAAATTTTGCACAACGAATTTTATTTCCGGTAGGCCGATCTTGTAATGGACGCATCCAAGCTACTTCTTCGCAAGTGCCGATCAAGGTGCCCTTCTTAATCACTTGCTCCTTGTCACTTGGATTTAGTATGCGTACTGCTGCGACGTTGGTGGCTTTTACCAGAGTTCGTGCCGTCTTCCATGGAAAGTCATTGTTCGCCCTTTCTATCAGAACACTTCGAACTTTGTGTCCAGAATACTGAGGTAGACGAATTGGCACGATCGTTTCTGATCTGCTAGGAAGAACAATCTTCTTCAAGCAGTACACCTTCCCTGATGGTGCACCTTCCATGAAGACTTCCTCTAAGCCACATTTCAGTACTCCCTGATCAACGTCGATCTCACAACGATGTTTCCGCATGAAGTCCAAACCCAGGATACAATCGTCCACTATGTCGGCCACGATGACATTGTGACAGTAAATTCTGTCACCCAATTTTAACTTCACTTGCTTCTTGCCTCGGACGGTTATGTGCTGACCGGTAGCTGTAAACAATTGCATACGGTCGTGGTTATTGAAGTAGTCCCCAAGAAACCGACTTGCTAGGTGAGAATTGACGACCGTGTGAGAAGCTCCAGTATCTAACGTCAGTTTGCATGGTATTCCGTTGACTTCGCCTTTGATGGTCAGGCTGTTCCCGTCATGAGCTTGTGAGATCAAGATCCTCGGGGCTCTTTCAATACCAGCCAGCACCCGCCCCCCAGTCCTGGCATTTACTCGTTTCCCTGCTGTGGCTGGGCAGTCACTTCAGCTACTCTCCCCTGCTGAGATTGATCTTCTCTCGGTGTGCTTCGCTTAGGACAGCTTGACCGAAGATGACCCCTTTCTCCACAGGTGTAACACCTAGGGCTGTACCCTTGCGGACGGTCGCGTACAGGTGACGCCACAACCTCCCTGATGCGGTGTGTTCGGTGGTCCTGCCTCACTGCCTCTACTTCTAAGGCATGGGCCAAGGCGTCTTTCAACGTCTCATGATGCCCAAGTCTCACAGCAGCTCTAACTTCCAAGTCGCGTATTCCGTCGACGAAAGCCTGTACCAGATTCCCATTGATAAGTGCAGGGACAGACTGGTATGCTTTGCGGACCAGCTTTTCAACTTCCAGGGCCCACTGCTGCAGATTCTCGGCACTGCGTTGAACGCGATCCTTCAACTTAGCTCGGAATACGTGCTCCAGGTGCGCATCGCCGTATCTGGACTCTAAAGCCTCCAGCAGCTGCTCGTAGGTCACATCCTTGCCGAGCGCCTCAAGTATGTTTAGGGCCTGGTCTCGGAGGCCCAAGGTGAGCGCGGTCATGGCTTGCGCTTTGGTCCAGCCATTCGCCTTCATAACGGCCTCAAATTGGATTTTATAGGCCGACCACGAAGATGTTCCGTCGAATGGAGGCACTTTAAACCCACGTGCTGAAGGTGCAGCAACCACGGAAACCACAGTCCCATCTCCAGCCTTAAGTTCGTCTAAGGCCTTCTTCACACCAGCAATCTGAACCTCGGCCTCCGAGATACGATTCTCATGCTGGTGGACATGTTCCTTCATCACCTTAAGATCTTTGCCAAAGGTTGCGTGAAGATCTTTTATCAGGAGCATCTGTTCTTCCTGGCGGCGGACCTGCTCCTCTTTATCTCGCTGTAACTGCTCCTCCAACCGGTGAGCTTGCTCCTCTTGACGGCGAGCCTGCTCCTCTTGACGGCGAGCCTGCTCCTCCTTATCTCGTTGCAACTGATCTTGCAACTGGCGAGCCTGCTCCTCTTGACGGCGAGCCTGCTCCTCCTTATCTCGTTGCAACTGATCTTGCAACTGGCGAGCCTGCTCCTCTTGACGGCGAGCCTGGTCCTGCAGTAGTGCCATTAAAACAGTCAAGTCTGGCGCCGCAGGTGCTGGAGAAACTCCGGATGAGCCAGCGACTGGCTCCGACGTAGGCTGGGCACCAGCCGGTGTCTGTGTCGGAGAATCTCCAAACCTCCTTTGGTCCATATCTTGCTGTCGATGACTTCTGGTGCGGACACCGTCTATATCGTCTTTTGGTAGAATTGGCATAATTTATCCTCACTTCTGACACCAATTGTTACGAGCTGGGTATAGGATAAATTAACACACTACCAAATAAACACTAAAAATCTTTAATTAACTTAAAACAGTTTAAAACACTTCACAAACACTTAAACTTAATCACTAATCACTTAGATATCGCACTAGTCGTTCACTTCGATCGCTTCGTTTCGTAGCCAAAATCAGACTGACTCCTTCCGCTAACCCGTCGCCTATTTATACGGCCGACCCATGTTCGAGAAACTTCCACAACTTCCGTGAATGTCTAGGTAGTTCCTTAGGGGAAACCCATCCTTCGAGAAAGTTCTACAACCTTCCCGAACCTTCTAGATGGCTCTATAGTGGAACCAATCCTTCTAGAAGGTTCCAGAAAGGTCCAGAACTTTCTCGAACTTTCTAGACACTTCCATCGTGGAACATTCTAGACTCGACCGTAGTCCTAGAATGTTCTCGTAAAGCAGTCGGCGTAACAATACCATTTGCGACGATAAACTTGCGTGGGGCCGCCGGAGCCCCGCAGCGCCGGAGCCGTGACAGAAACCTTGCCTGTTGCATGTTACATGCTTGCATGCATGCTGCAAGTTGCATGGTTGCTTGCATGCATGCTGCAAGTTGCATGCTTGCTGCATGCTGCATGCAACAGGCAGGAAAACAATCTTGTTATTCTCAATAATGGTGTCCCATTAGTGAGAATAACAAGATTGTTTTCCTGCTTGACAATAATTTACCCGCATTATTTTTGTGATCCCGGTGTTATAATTTTGTAGGAGGGTATGTATTTTTCAAAGGTTTCAAATCAAATCAAATCAAATCATTTATTTCTTTGCAAACATGGGTATTAGGTACATAGATGTTCGATTATAATAGGGTTCTCCATATTTTACCGTCACATAGGCATGCAAATATTATGTTTGCAATTTAAGTTTTTTTTTTATTTTGTTTGTGGCATGTCAATCAATTAAAATTAAAATTTCATTTATAAAATAAAAAACCATTGGAATTACAATAAAAAAAAAAATTGTCATTTGAATTACAATAACAAATTACACCCTGGTCAAAGTTATAAAAAAATAAAATAAAATACTATAAATAATGTCAGACGAAATAAAATGATGCCATCAACTAGAATAACAGTATGTCATTTAGAGTAAGAATAGCTATATTATAAATCAGCCAATAACAGTAGGCTTATAGCGTAACAGTAAGTATATATCAATCAGTCAGTGAATCATCATTAAGAAAGTCGTCAATTATGTAATAGCTTTTCGTAATTAAAATGTCAGTTAGCGCCCTTTTAAATTTAAATAAAGTTAGTTTTTTTACAACATTAGGTACTCTATTATATATGCGTGGAGCAATACCAAAATAACTTTTTTGCATTAGTGCGGTTTTACACTTCACTTGACATAATTTAGTGACGTATTGAGTCCGTATTGGATATTTTCTGACGTCTGAAATTTTTTGAAATAAATGTGGATTACATTTCACAAACAAAGCCGTCTCTAGTATGAATAAAGAGGGTAAAGTTAAAATTTTCAATGATTTAAAATAAGGAACACAGCTATCAGTTGTTTTAAGACCGCACATTGACCTGATGCATCGCTTCTGCAACCTAAATACCAGTTCCCTATCAGTAGACTGTCCCCAGAAAATAACGCCATACCGCAATAGAGAGGCAACCATTCCATGGTACACTGTCAAAAGAGCCTGACTGTTAACTTTCTTTGAAAGTTGAGATAGAGCATATGCAGATTTGCTCAGTTTTTTACATAATTCTTCAACATGAGGTTTCCATGTAAGTTGGTTGTCAATTATTATGCCTAAAAACTTAGCTTTATTAGCTTCTTCAATGTCACAGCCATTGTAGGAAATTTTAATGTCCGGGTTTTTACATCGTTGATAAAAATGCATGACTTTAGTTTTAGTCAGGTTTATAATCAAATTATTATTATTCAACCAATTTATTATGTCGGTTAAGCAAGTATTTATATCATTCTTGTAGTTATTTGGATCACTACATTTAATTATAGCTGTACTATCATCTGCAAAAAGAACCATTTGGTTGGTTGTTGCTTTCGGGAGATCATTTATATATATCAAGAAAAGCGGCGGCCCCAGTACGCTACCCTGTGGGACGCCATATTTTACGTGTCTTGGTTTTGATACATATATGGTTTCTAATTTTGTTTTTGGACATACCCTAGAAATTTTTGTGCACTGAACCCTATTACTTAGGTATGATTCAATTAACTTTAATATATTCCCTCTTATACCATAGCTATGTAATTTGTGCAACAGAATATTATGGTCTACACAATCGAAAGCCTTGGTCATGTCAGTGTAGATTGCACAGACTGGATTTCTCCCATCTACAGATGACATGACATTAGCTAACAAGTCAAAAAGTGCCATATTAATGGTAGTGTTCTTACGAAAACCCTTTTGTTCTTTGCAAAATAGTTTGTACTTTTCGAAATAGGTATATAAAGAGTTATAGATGACTTTCTCAATAATTTTTGAAATAGTTGGAATTTTTGCAATAGGTCTGTAATTTTTTAAATCAGTTTTGTCATCTTTTTTATAAAGAGGTTTTATAATATTTTTCTTGAGCTTGTCCGGAAATATGCCATCAGCTATGCACAAGTTTATTATATGAGCTAACGGAGGTGCTATCAGCTCTTTAGTAAATTTCAAAACTTTTGTGGAAACTCCATCGTATCCAACAGTATTTGTGTTTTTAAGCTTGAAAATTATTTCTATTATGTCGTCAACTGTTACGGGTTGCATGAATAGTGAATTTAATGTGTTATTAATTAAATATGTATTATTCGATATTTTGATGTCAGGTTTAATATTATTCTCAATTGTATTAATAAAATAATCGTTAAACTCGTTTGCAATGTCCATGGGGTCTGTAAATGTCAAATTGTCTCTATTCACGCACGCTATAGGCTCGAGCGGCAAACTAAATTTGGATCTATTTATTATTTTCCAGGTAGATTTTGATTTATTTTGGGCGGTGTTTATAAAATGATTATTTTGTGCTTTTTGTGTTAAGTTTATAATTTTTTATACAGTTTGGTGTAGTTTTTAAGGACTAATTTATTTTTTGAGTTTTGGTTGGATTTGGTTTTAATCGATACGCCCAAAGTAGCTGCCTTTGCTTGTTACTACATATTTTTATTCCGTGAGAAATCCATTTAGATTTTTTGCTAGTTGGAATGGTGACAATTTTCTCGGGAAAACATAATCTGTATATAAGGGAGAAATCATCCATGAAAATGTCAAAAGCTTCGTTCGCATCCTTAGCATTATATACTAGCGTAAATGATAGAGAGCTGAGATGTCTTTTGAAGGTAATTAAATTTTCCAAGCATAAATCCTGTTTTTTTGTTTTCCAGTATTTTAGTTTGCAAGTTTTGTTTATTGGTACTTTGAGTATTTGAGATGTATGGTCAGAAAGTACCAAATCTATAACCTCAGCTTTACATTCTTTCCGATAATTGTGTACAAAATTGTCTATACAGGTTTGACATTTTAACCTAGTGGGAGTATAAAGCGCTAGTTTTAAATTGTACTTCATAAGAAAATATTCTAGTTCTAATGTTGCGTTGTTTCTTTTCAAAACATTAATATTAAAATCTCCACACAAGACGACCTTCTTATTTGAAGACAGACAAACTTTATTCAAAATATAGTCCAATTTATCATAAAATACTTCATAATTGTTTTTTGGGATTCTATAAATACAAATAATAATAATTTTATAAGCTACAATTTCGACAGCGCAACATTCAAAGATGCCTGAAACTGATTGCTTTGCTATATCCGATATTTCTCTAAACTGTAATCCTACTCTCACGAAAATACCTGTTCCTCCTCTCTTTGTATTTCTAGAGAAGAAAGCAGCTGGACAAAAATTTGGAATATGCAATAAATCCTCATAGCCTGACTGCATGAAATGCTCTGTAACACAGAGGACATCTATAGTTGTCCCCTTGTTGATTAATTCTACTAACTTTACAGTCAGTCTATCGGATTTATTCATCAAACCAGCTATGTTCTGGTGTAAGATGTTAAGGAAGTTAACGAAAAAACTGGGAATTTGGTTGTTGTGAACCACTAGAGAATTCGTCTTGACTATGATTTTGGCAGTGGCAGTCCACCTCTGAGTGCGTAGCATTCAGGTTGCTTAAGCTAAGAATCAGGTCTTGTAAATCTGACATACAATATATAATATCAGGGGTTTAAATATATATATTTAAACCCCTGATATTTAAGGATCCATAGCGTTTGCTGTAAGTATCATAGTCATAAGATAGATGAAGATTTGAGTCAAGCAAATACGCATAGTGACATGTGTTTATATCCAAGTAAATAAGGTTATTGAATGTTTCTACTCGGCTGTTATACATTATGTTAGAATCTATCATATACTTAAACGTTGGTAAACAAATTATAAAATTAGTATGACTCAATCCTATTAATTTTTCTCGTACAAAGATGACTAATTCTAAATAGTTATTTGTTTTCCGAAAGTCTTCCTCGCCAATGTAAATGACACAAAAGTCTGAGTTCGTAAAGTTTTGCACTTTTCCCTCAATTTTGTGAAGAATTTCCCGCAATCCGCACGTGGGTTTTCGATAATGGCAGATTTCGTAGTTTCGTAAATTGGTTCTTTCGGCAATTGTATATAATCTGTTAGATGTTTCGCTGCTTATCAGGCATATTTTGTGTTTTGTGGAAGGTTGTTCCACAGTTGTGGTGGTTCCTACGGTTGGAGTTGTGTTCGGTGAGCTTACGTTGCTGTTGATGTTCTTAGTCATATTTTTGTTTGTAGGTAACGACGAGTGGTCTTTCTCAATAGTCTGGATAGTCTGTATAGTCTGTGTTTGTTTCGTCTTCGTATTTTTTTTAGGCGTCATTAATGTTGTCTTCGCTTTAATATTTCCTGGACTGCTAACAATTTTTTTTTACATGTTATTTCTTTTATTATATTCTTCATTTAATTTCTTTAAATTACTGTTTTCTAGTGATAATAATTCAATTTCTTTATGCGCACTAGTCAGTTGAGATGTTAGTTTGGCGATGTTATTATTATGTTGAAAGCTTGGAGTTGGATGACGTGTTACGCGCCCTGCAGAAACTGAAGCCGAAAAAATCGTCAGGTCCTGATGGTATACCGCCGTACATTTTTAGGGACTGTCGAATGGTATTTGCGAAACCACTGTTGCACATCTACAATCTTTGCCTTAAATCAGCTGTGTTTCCCGAGATGTGGAAGATTACCCGGGTCATACCGGTACCAAAGGGAGGTTCGGGAACTAAAGTAGAAGAATACAGACCGGTGGCAGTATTGTCTACAATGGCTAAAGTTTTAGAATCGGCTATTCATAGGAGCGTTTTCCAGCAAGTTAGCTCGCAATTGTCAGACGTGCAGCATGGTTTTCGGCCAACTAGAAATACTGCTAGTAATTTGCTCGGCTTCATGGCGGATGTGGTGCCAATAGTAGATAGTGGAGGACAAACAGATGTTGCATACTTCGACTTTAAAAAAGCTTTTGATTTAGTCGATAACGACATGTTACTAAAAAAGTTAGCAGGGGTTGGTTTCACCCCGCATTTACTAAAGTTTTTTGCAAGTTATATGTGTAACAGGCAACAGTACGTTGACTATGCAGGATACCAATCGAACGCATATTACACTAGATCTGGGGTAAGCCAGGGAACGAATCTAGGGCCATTGGAGTTTCTCTTAGTGGTTAATGATCTTCCAAACGTTGTGCAAGATTCTAAATGTTTGCTGTTTGCCGATGACCTCAAGCTGTATCTCCCCATCACAAACGTGAATGACTGTGAAAGACTGCAGAGAGATATAGACAGAGTGGTAGCTTGGAGCAAGAGTAATCTCCTGCACTTTAACACATCTAAGTGTGTGACCATAAGTTTCTCGCGCGCACACACACCCATCACACACATTTATACGGTAGACGGGGTGCCGATGGATAGGGCCACTGAAGTGAAGGACTTGGGAGTTCGTTTCACCACTGGACTCACGTTTCGTGATCATATAGTTAAAATATGCAAAAAAGCATACAGAAACCTAGGATTTGTGCTTAGAATGGTTAAAGGCTTCACAAATATTAAAGCTATAACGGCATTATATAATGCTTTAGTAAGAAGCCAACTAGAATTTAATGCAGTTATCTGGGCTCCACATGAAACTAAGTATAGTGTCATGTTGGAGCGAGTACAAAATAAATTTATCAGGTACAAATATATGAGGGAATACGGGGTATATCCATTGTATCCGTTGATGTATCCAACTCTATTTGTCTTGGGAATGGTCGGATATAATGAACTAAGGGTCAGGAGGCAACTCACACTGGTGACTTATATCTTTAAGGTAATTAGAGGGAAGATACACAATGCGGATATCTTGCGAAGGGTGGAGTTAGTCGTGCCAGACGGGTATGTGGGTCGTCGTCGTCAGCCGCGGTTGCTTGCAGTACCGCGCGCGCGTACTAACTTGCTGCGCGAAGCGCCGCTCACGAGCGCGCTCCGCACTCTCAACCTCATTGCTGAAGACTTAGACATATTCTGTTGCACTTTGGGTGAATTTACAAGAACAGCTACTTTTAGAATTTGCTATGTCAATGACAATTGAATTATTTAAATTTTAAGTGTGCTACAATATCGCATTGGGTTTCAACCTGTAAGGATATTTGTATGTTTGGTGTTAATAAATAAATAAATAAAATCTTTTAACGTGTTTATCTGAGGAACGTCTTCGTCTTCGGATATGTCAGGTAAACTATTTGTCGTACAGTCTAATGTTTGTGATATAATGTCGCTGTCATCGTCATTTGGTTCAGATTGTGTGCGGGTTCGCCGGAATGTTATATTTTCTAAGAAGTTCATAATGAATATTGCAATTACAAACTTCCTAAGACTCACAAAAAGTACTACAGACGGCTGGATTCTAACTTGCGCTTCATAGATTCCACCGAAGTCAAACGGCGGCTTAGGCCGCCAAGCCACGGCTTCGTTAAACCTATGGTCGAAATAACTTATCTGTTGGTATATCAACGGGTTCTGGGCAACGACGGCTGGTGATACTTTCGTTTTTGTTTTGCACACACCCGCTTTTGCAAAAAGTGATTCTAATTTTATGCTAAATCATCACTTTCAATTGTAGTTTTCACTGTTTTTTTTTTTTACTGTTCTATTGTGATCAGAGGCACTACACTATTGTTCGCACTTGAGTAACAAAATGTGGTGAAATTTAACTTGAGTATTTAGTGGCTTTTTTATATTTTAAAACTAATTTTCAAACTTAGCGATAGCTGTACACGTCTAGGATATCGCGGCACGTTGTGTCAACGCTGTGAAAGGTTTAAATTTTAAAAACTGTAACTCGATTTAAATTTTTTCTTCGTAATAAGTTTTATGTGAAACAAATAATATGTGTGTAAAGAAATATAATTTCTTTAATTAGTTAAGCACTTCATTAGATGGCGCTGTTCGCAAGACAGTCACCACGGTGAGTAAAGCAGGTTGGTTATTGAAAACTGTTCTCACTGTGGTGACTGTGACATTGCAGTAAAAATGTATTGTTAGAATAATATAAAAAGGAATTGTTATTGATTAATAAACTTTTAATGTCGTTTCTTTATTTTACAGGTAGGTTAAAATGATTTAAGTTTTCCAGTGTACTTATTACTGTATGTATGTGAGTACTAAAATAAAACTTTATTTTACAGAGCAACACAATTGTTTATTTGCGATCTACAATTCCTGTTAAAACCAAAAGTATTGTCTTATAAAACGACATTACTGGTTAAAATCAAGAAAGATGGAAAAACTACGATTTAAATTTGTAGTAATGGGCTCAGCGGATGGAAAAACAAATGTGATTTGTATAACCTCAATTGAAACACCGGACGGATGTGTGTTTGAGGTCCCGGAAGAATTAAAGCCCGTGAATAAACACACTAACATACTGGCTTCAGATGTATATACGAAGATCAAAACTTCGTTAAAAAAAAGACACCAAACACGTTCGGTCTGGATCCCGCTAAACTCAGAGCTGAAGGAAATATATCTAGACGGGGGTGAGAATGTACAGTTTGGTGGTCAGTATTTAGAGGACATAACAGAAAAGGTAATGCCTTCACAAAAAAACACTTGTGGCACAGCACCAGAGAAGAAAAACATAGGAAAGACTGCGGAAAGGTTTTTGATGGAAAAATTTTCAAATAAAACATCTAATGCTGACCAATGGATTACTGAATTCGAGAATGAATATGAAAGATTCGAGATTATACAGGATGAAGAGAAAATCGAGATTTTAAAACATCTACTCGAAAAACAATGCTTAGACTGGTATAGCAGCATGTTAATAAAATTAACTGTCAAGTCCGAGTGGTCAGTGTGGAAGGATAACTTTTGCGAAACATACGGCAATAAAGGTTGGTCCCAAATCAAATATGCATTTACATATAGATTTCAAACTGGATTGATGCTGGAATATGCCACAAGAAAAGAAAGACTGTTATTGGAAGTAAACAAACATATCGACACCCAAACAATGATTAATCTTATTGTAATGGGACTACCAGATTATGTAATAGACAAAATTGATAAAGAAACTGTAAAAACGACTACAAGCCTCTACAATGAAATTGGGAAAAATGAGTATCTAGCAAGAAAAAAGAATTTCAAGAAGAATAAAAGCAATACTACCTATGATTATAAAGGAAAGTCAGATCAGAATAGAGAGATAATAAAACCATGTAAAACATGTGAGAATTTAAATAAAGGTATTCGATTCCATTTGGAAGAAAAATGCTGGTTCAAACAGTCGGAAGAACATAATCAAAAGAAAACCAATAATAAAACAGTAAATAATTCAGTAATTGATGTGGAACTTAATAATAATGAAAAAAAAAACGAATTTTAATTTGTTAAAGAGACAATTGGTTTGACAACAATAAAAATAAAGATATTAGAAATTGAAGAAGAGACCGAAGTTTACATAATTGATGGAGAAGAGTTTAAATATGATTTTCTAATTGGACTGGATATCATAAAACAATTTGGACTGGTTCAAGATGAAAATTTGGAAATAATGCAAAAAAAAGAAGAAATAAAAATAGAAGAGGAAAGAAATCCTATAAGTGAGAATAATGATAAGACCAATACTTCTAAGGAAGTGAAAAATGAAGCAAACCCGTGTTTAGTTAATTTTAATGAAAACATAAAAGGGGAAGATTTCAAGAAAAGTATGAGTAATTTAAATACTCAACAAAAGTCAGAAATATACAAACTGATAGAAACTTACAAAACAATATTTGCAAAAGACAAATATGACATTGGCACGGTCAGAGAGTATGAAGCACGTATTGATCTACTCGTGGACAAGTATTGCAACAAAAGGCCTTATAAATGCTCAGTTGAAGACAAAAAGGAGATAGAAGAACAAATAGCAAAGCTACTGGACAGAAACCTTATAGAAGAATCTTACAGTCCATTTGCGGCACCAGTTACTTTGGCTTTCAAAAAAGAAGACAACAAGAAATCAAGACTATGTATTGATTTCAGAGATCTCAACAAAATAGTGGTACCTCAAGCTCAACCATTTCCATTGATCGATGACCTGGTGATTAAGACAAGAAACTCTAAATATTTCACAACACTGGACATCAATTCGGCTTTCTGGTCGATCCCGCTCAGAATTGAAGATAGGAAAAAAACTGCCTTTGTGACGCAGGAAGGTCATTACCAATGGACATGCTTACCGTTTGGTTTGAAGACATCGCCAGCCATTTTTCAAAGGATATTAGGTAACATTTTAAGAAAGTATAAGCTCACTAATTTTGCAGTTAACTACATCGATGACATCTTGATATTTTCTAAATCTTATTCTGAGCACATTAACCATCTAACACAATTGCTAGAAGCTATAAAAAGTGAAGGTTTTCGACTAAAGTTGACAAAATGTAAATTCGCTTCAGAATCAGTGAAATATCTTGGTCATATAATACATAATAATACAGTACGGCCAGTGAGAGATAATTTGATTTCAATAAAAGAATTTCCAATACCGAAAACACAGAAAAATGTTAGGCAATTTTTTGGGAAAGATTAACTTCTATCATGAGTATATACCAAAAAGTGCGGTTCTTTTAGAACCTCTTCATAACTTACTAAGGAAAAATCAGAAGTTTATATGGACTACCGATTGTCAAAAATCTTTCGAAGATATAAAAAAATTATTGTGCTCACAACCAATCTTAGAAATATTTGACCAAAATTTACCAATAAATATTCACACCGATGCTTCCCTAGAAGGTATCGGGGCAGTGTTAAAACAAACGCAACCAGATGGAAAAGATAAGCCCGTGGCATACTTCTCAAAAAAATTAAATCAACCGCAAAAGAAAAAAAAAGCAGTCTATTTAGAATGCTTGGCTATCAAAGAAGCAATAAGATATTGGCAGTACCGGCTAATAGGTAAAACGTTTACAGTGTATTCTGACCATAAACCCTTGGAAAATTTAAATATAAAATCTAGAACTGATGATGAGTTAGGAGACTTAACATATTATTTATCACAGTATGATTTTAAAATAAAATATGCTCCAAGAAAAGATAATATAGAAGCAGATTGTTTAAGTAGGAACCCGGTATTGGATGCGAGTGAGGACACAGATGAACGCCTAAAAATTGTAAACATGATAAAACTGACAGATATAATTACAGATCAGGAAAACAATGAAGATATACAAAATAATAAAACAAAGCTAATATTGAGACAAACTGTATACTACAAAAAAGTTAGGAAGCGAGAAAAAATAATTTTATCAGAAGAGTACAGTAAAAAACTCATACAAGAGGTACATGAAAACATGTGTCATTTAGGTGTAAAACAAATGTTAAACAAAATAGGTACGATTTATACAGCAAAAAACTTGACAAAAAATATAAAAAAACATTGTAAGGGTTGTGAGATCTGTATAAAAAATAAAACGAGAGGGCAGGAGAAGTATGGTCTAATGTCACATTTGGGTCCTGCCACAAAACCTTTTGAAATAGTCTCAATAGACACGATTGGAGGTTTTGGAGGCTCCCGAACTACTAAGAGATATCTACACCTACTAGTAGACCACTTTACTAGATATGCCTATATTATTACCTCAAAAACATAAAATGCAAATGATTTTGTTAAGTTAATCAAAAACGTAACAGACACTGATACTATCGGAATGATTCTTACCGATCAATATCCGGGAATCAACTTGAAAGAATTTAAAACATTTTTGAAAGACAAATCAATACCTATAATTTTCACAGCGGTAAACGCCCCATTTTCTAACGGTTTAAATGAAAGGCTTAACCAAACGCTTGTAAACAAAATCAGATGCAAAATAAACGAAAAGAGAAATAAAATAGCATGGACAACCATTACCCATAACTGTGTAGATAAATATAATAATACAGAACATACAGTTACTGGCTTTGCACCAAAGTACCTATTAGATGGTACAGATGTTTCGTATTTACCTAACGAACTAAAAATAAATAAAACAGAAGCTGAATGGATTAGAGATAGAAAAAAAGCATTGGAAAATTCAATAAAATCGCATAATTACAATAAGCAGATATTTGATAAAAATAGAACTCAAGTCAGTTTCAATACAGGTGATATAGTATATGTAGAGAATGGGAACAAACTAAATCGAAATAAATTAGATGAGCTAAAGATTGGTCCATTTAAAATTATTGAAAAGATATCAAATTCAATATATAGGATTAATACAGGTCATAGGAAGTTAGAGTCAAATCTCTTCCATATTACAAAACTTATACCAATACCAACATAAAAACAGAGATAGACAAGGAAAAGTTGTTAAGTTAATTATTGTAATATTGTAAAAATTACTTCTTCGGGGAGGGAGATGTAAAGAAATATAATTTCTTTAATTAGTTAAGCACTTCATTAGATGGCGCTGTTCGCAAGACAGTCATCACGGTGAGTAAAGCAGGTTGGTTATTGAAAACTGTTCTCACTGTGGTGACTGTGACATTGCAGTAAAAATGTATTGTTAGAATAATATAAAAAGGAATTGTTATTGATTAATAAACTTTTAATGTCGTTTCTTTATTTTACAGGTAGGTTAAAATGATTTAAGTTTTCCAGTGTACTTATTACTGTATGTATGTGAGTACTAAAATAAAACTTTATTTTACAGAGCAACACAATTGTTTATTTGCGATCTACAATTCCTGTTAAAACCAAAAGTATTGTCTTATATGTGGATAAATAATATTTGATTTGTTATTCTATGATATGAATATTCTAACATTAAATTTTATTTGAAACAAAAATCGATGATTTAAATTTCTTCAAAGTAAGTATTCTGCGTATTGATTATTCTATGAAATGATAATATGAGAAACAATTTATGTGAAACAAAATTCGATTAAACAATTAGCGATGAAACAACGCACAACCGTCTTAAAAACAACGTCTGAAATAAAAACAGACGAAAGCACGCGATCTTCAATCAAAAATATGTTTCTCCAGTTAGTTAATAGAAAAGTAAGTTGCCTTCTACACTAATTCGGCACAACAATGACGTGTTTTGAACTCATGGCATGCGAGAGCCGATCAACCGACATTGTAACAGAGACGACGTACGACCACTGTCGTCCAGCAGGCCGCAAGCAGCCGGCTGCAGGAAGGCCTCCCAGGTCTTCAGCAGCGTGAGCATG
Source organism: Cerastis leucographa (assembly GCA_963082945.1). Classification (NCBI taxonomy): domain Eukaryota; kingdom Metazoa; phylum Arthropoda; class Insecta; order Lepidoptera; family Noctuidae; genus Cerastis; species Cerastis leucographa. Next base: position 18,539,692 of record OY720368.1, read on the forward strand.
ACCCGCCACCGCCGCCACAGAAAGCTCAACAACACGACCACTATATTTATCAACTGCACGAACGTGTGGAACTATTCCGCATCATACACACGCATGCTAGCTGTGTTCCCGAGTCCCCAGAGCCGACTGCAATCGAATACATTATGGCATCGATAGCCGGGGTCCCGTTATCCTCGCTCCAGCAAACTTTATATTCGCTTTGTTTGCGGCATCCGTCACATAATGAGATGTACGGCGGAGTCACCGCGACCTTCGATCATTTGCGCCGCAACCGACGCGAATCTATTGCTTCAGATTCAAATGCATTCCGAACCTTTAGCTATCCAACAGCTATAGTTGATACAGCTTACATTGGACATGTCACGCACCTGTCTCCACAAAGCTTGCACACGCATCAATGATTACAGTGAGCAAGTTAAGGAGACGAACCGGTAGTGGTGAACTGGAGACCCACACGAACCTCACTTTATGAACATCGTCGCAGAAATATGACCGCAGTGTTGTTTAACAATTACGTTTACTTTCAACACACAAATGAAAACAGAAGTGTAATCTACGAGATTATGACATCCCGCTACTTGCTCTACCTCCTCACGTTTTCGTTTTGATACTCGCAGTTTAAATAGGTACGTAACTGTTATTTACTAATACTAAACAACACCGTGGCTGACTGGCTAGTGTCCATGACCACATCTGATCAATGACACTACAATACGTTCGTACAGCGCGTTGCATTAATAAGATGACGTAAGATTTAATTTAATCCAAAACGTTATACCCGAAGATAGTGAACTGATGTCATCGTCCGCCAATACTGTCTCCGACCTTGCGATTGTCCGTGCAACACTTCTGTTAAAACGAGTATGTGGGATGCGGGGACCAATCCGAAAGCCCTTTAGACACGACAGACACTCATCTGCTCAACTGGTTTTAGAGCAGTAAAAAACTTTGTCTGTATGTGTTCCTTATCTTAACTTTGACCTTGTTGACAAATTGTTCTAAATGCGTTTTTCACAGTTATCAAGCTAAAGGTCTCGGACAGCGGCACACTGAACAACTTGACTACGAGTCGGTTACGTCTCGCTGCCGCCAACAGTTTATCGTCTTACATCATAAGTACATGCATCGTGTTATTTTGCACAAGTTTTTTGACCAAATACAGGTATACAGGTATCAGTCGAATACAGGTATCATTTCCGTCGGGTTACGTTACGTGGCGCATATTAATTTTGTATCTCATTAAAATCTTGTCGTCTGTCGTTTCTACTCCACTCCTGTCGACAGCCAGTAGCGGCAGACAGCGTGGCTCCGGAAGATTGCACATTTGCAGTATGTACTACATAAAACTGACTTTATAAATGCAGCATATGAATTATTAATATACAACTTTTTATAATTACTGATTAATATTATTTTTAAAACTAGATAACAAAACTCCTACTCAACGCTGTCAACTGGTAACGTGCCCAAGAGACTGGCGGCGTTGCCACGTTGTATGGCAATACCTACTTAGCCTCTGGCCAAAGTAAAACCCAGCCCTTGGGTCACGGGAAGTGTTAACTAGGCGTTTAGAAATTTCCTTGAAAAGGCTAATATTAATATTATATTTATAAATTAATATTAGTAAATAGTTGATAGTTCGTTCACTTCGCCTAATGACGGTTCGTAGAGGTCATTGGTCAACATAAACTATTCTGTGAGTCAACATCCGTGGTCACAGAGTTTTCTCCCACAAACATTCATTTGTCTTATCATTAACAGTCTAAATTGAAGTCTGTTGTTTTTGCATCTTCGTGGAGTTCACATGTTCAGAAATACTTCGGCGATAGCAGACCAGTCAAGGCCGTTGTTTAGCAACGTGCTAATTAGACGCCGAAGTCATACGCTAGGCGCGGAGACTGGACCGGACCGCAATACAGTACTCACACTTTACAATTTAATTCATTGTACGTATATATTCACAAAATGGACGTGAAACATTGAAAGCATTTTTGCATAAACATTGCTATTTCCCAAAGTACCGATGAGGTACTCTCAACAAAACAGGGAAACAACAACCTCTCACGTTAAATGATAAATGATGTTTATTTTGCAAATAGGTTTTTACAAACACTTTTACACGTCATTTTTTTTTAAACTAGATGGGGCCGGTGTTTCATACCTGACTATTCTGAGAAGAAACAGCCGAAACAAACTCAGAGGTTCTCTGTTAACTTGTTGCTCTTTTAAAGTCCAGACATTGCTCAATTTACATGAGGACTATGCAGATTAGTGTCTGAGATGGTCTTTTGAAGAAAGAACCACACAGTTTGTATTGAACAATGCTTTCGAGGCGAATCAACGATCAGTCTCAGTCCGCAGTTCTCAACGAACAGAACTTGCTTGCCAGTTGCCACATAATACTGATGTCATAGGCTGCTAATGAAAGGCCGGTTTGACCACCCCTGTGGATCGAGCCTTTCCTAGCTGTGGTCTAATACGGGAACATGTATGTCTATGTACACACGCCCGACAGGGCAACATCATCAGACGTACTATGCCACTGCAGAGTGGTTTCCTATGGATACTTTGCTACTTTGTTAATGGTTCACTTTGCTGCGAAACATACAACTTAGGTACCTCTAAGTTATATGTTTCGCAGTACCTCACATTTTTCCGAAGTAAGTCAACTATGATCACCTCGATATTAAATGGTGTTAAATACAAGTGTATCATACTTCAAAGTTGTTTTCTGAAAGGTCTTGAATTCTTGACCGATAGAATAGGAAAGATTGAAAAAAGCCTGTGGATCTAACTAGAAGTAAGATCTAAATTTATAAGAGCGTACACATTGTGTCCTAGAGTTCTACCCCTTACTGCCAAACACTTCGTGCCGTTAGTTATAGCGGGAAATAACAGACATTGTAAGAGACACAGACTATGTCATGAAAGCACTGATGACAACATTTGTGTCAATTGTCATTTCAATTTTATTTTAAACGGTTTTATTTAACCGTTAAATAAAATAGATTTTATTTCATGGTTGTCTGTGAATGTGTGGCCAGTGTAGGCCCTGTAAATTCCTAATTAATTTTTCTTTATACAATTATATTCGTTGCTAGTGCTACTAACGAGTTATTATTGTATAATGAAAAAATAAATAAACATATACATACTAGCAACGATTTATTATCGGGCCTACGCTGTCCTCCCATACTTAAGTACTAACGCTGTTAGTATCCAAATATTGTAAAACCAAATGATTACAAAAGAGTAACCATGGAGTTTCTTGCAGGTTCTACTTCATAGGAAACGACCAACCCGAACCGTGCACCTTTTGTCGACGTTTTATGAGTGCCCATGTAGGCCTATGTAAAATAAAATATATTGATTTTGAAAGAATGAGGATAGCTATGTCAATACAGCAGTTAAAAATAACGTCCGTCCGTGACGTCACATTATCATAACAACAGGCGCACGTAGCTGATAAGATAATCTTAGAGTCGACGAACATTTGGATTGCTTGCAGTCGGGAGCAACACATGCCACTCCGCACACTTCATCGTTACTTCATACGCAGCGGCTTCCGTCTCCAGGGGCCAAAGCGGGCGCAGGCATCACTTATACCCTCCCTGCTGCGTCGTATTCCAATTAGGGCTTGCATTATCCGTTCTTTTTTACCATCCGGATTTTAGGAAGATTTTAGGTATTTTATTTCACTATTATGTGTACTTACAGTACTTGGTGATAAATTGATAAAAAGTAGGTTCAGTCATATTTTACCAACAGGCATGCAAAAGTTATAGTTTAAAGCTTAAACAATAATTGCACTAGAAAACACATCAAGAGTTTTAAATCACTACTTAGAGGATTATTATGAGAGGATTTACAACAAAAAAAAAACAATAATCAACATCAAAATTAGCATACATACTCGAAAAATAAAATCAATAAGTATTTACTAAAAATAATAAAATCAAGATCATTACAATTACACATAAATAATTTAAATAAAATCAGTAAATTACAACCATTAACATAAATTAATAAAATCTTTTAAGAAAATCACTACAATAAACCAGGCCAATAAAATGGATTATTCCGAACCTGACCCGAAATCCTAACCCGGTCGCGGGTTAGGTTAGGAACTTGGAAAAAAATATAATATTTATTCCGAACGTAACCCTCTTCCTAACCTGACCCGATTTATCATTCCTATCATAACCCGAATTGCGATATGGTAGGTTTCCCGCTCCTCTTTCGCAGAATAAAAGGTACCTTTGAGGCATAGGTTAGACAAAATAATAGAAGACCCCAATATAAACTACGGTATATTATTTTCCACAGTTTACCAGTAATTTAATAAAAACGTGGCCAGTAAAAAAAGTTACAAGTCAACTCAAAATCTAAATTTAGCGAATAGGCCACTGCGGGAATAAGAAAAAACCGGCCAAGTGCGAGTCGGACTCGCGCACGAAGGGTTCCGTACCATTATTTACGAGCAATAAAATCACTTTTTTGTATGGGAGCCCCCCTTAAATATTTATTCAATTCTGTTTTTAGTATTGTTGTTATAGCGGCAACAGAAATACATAATCTGTAGAAATTTCAACTGGCTAACTATCACGGTGAGATACAGCCTGGAGACAGACGGAAGGACAACGAAGTCTCATAATAGGTTCCCGTTTGACCCTTTGGGTACAGAACCCTAAAAAGCAGTGATATTTTATACAACTTATATCACGAAAAATCTCTGACTTCAGATAAAGTCTTTTACACTTATAACTATTCAAAAATATTCAAAAGTGTCTGCGCTCAAGCAAAATCTAAAATAGTAAGTAACAAAATCGGTATTTCTAAGAATAAAATAAAAACCGTGTGGCAGGTAATTAACAGAGAAACAGGAAAGACGCAACAACGAGATAATAATGAATTGTCTTTGAAAATAGATAATAAAACCGTTTCTGATAAGCTAGAAGTCGCTGAGACTAGACAATTTCTTTACCAACATTCCGTTAGCGGTTACGAAATCTCTCCCCTCTTCAGCTAAATTAGCTAAAGCTCTTGTTAAAGAGAACTTTACAAAGGACATACCAAGCTTTAAATTTAAACCAGTATGTATTTTTACAATGAAAAACGCATTCAAAAGTCTCAATATAAAAAATACTGAAGACTTTTTTGACATTGAAATTCATTCCTGTACACAATTCACACAGCACCTACAATTTTGACTGACTACCTACTTTAGGTTATGTTATTTTATGATTATTATAGCTATTTTTTCTAATTTAATATTTTATCTTAATTTAATTTATGAATGGAAATGATGACTAATTAATTGTTCTTACCCTATCCTATATTATATTATGACAGTCACTTATTTAAACAACAAATGATTTATGTTTTTCAAGCACAGTGGTTGGTTTATTATTGTGACACTGTAGTAGCACTCTAATTATTTATATTGCTGTGCCCTAGCAGCAGGGTTCATGTATGAAACCTATATAATAGTACTTGTAACAACTTGTAACCTACATGAATGCAATAAATGATGACTATGACTATGACTTATGGGGGATATCAGTCAAGGTTCTTCGAAACATCATTGACTCAATTGCTCCTCTTAGCATGCAAACAAATAAAGTACTGGATATTTAGGCGTTAATTAACCGCTAATTAACCATGAAAACGAAAAATTTTCCTCGTGTTGAAAAACCCGAAAACCGGTAGCTGCTGGTCTTGTTCTTTCTTATTTACAAACATGCTGCAAAAAGTAAAATAAATGGGGCGACGCGACGTCCTGCAGGTCTATAGTCAAGATGGGCGTGCGGCGTGCCCCAATGTTCAATACTCGGCCCTTTCCTATTTCTTGTTAATTCTTTCTCAGTAAGAAATTCGTTCACAGTATAATATGCTTTATGTGTTAAAAAACTTCGGCGCCTGTTTTTGAACAACGATAGCGGCAATTCTTTCCATTGGTTAGGTATATTATTATAACTGACCGGAGCCATGCAGTAGACACTCTTACGAATTACTTCCGGATTATCCAGATATTACGGATAATTTTAAGATTTATTATACATAAAACTAAAAAGCTTTCATAAAACGTTTTATTAAGTCTCTCATTCAAAATGCCAAAGAAATAATAAACTACACCAATATTTCACATAGCAATCATATAAAGCACTATTTTTCATTTTTTCTACACATTCTATCACATTTTTATTTATTCCTATTTAAAATAATAAAAAACTTTGAAAATATAAAAAATAGTAGCCCACCGCATCTGGAACAAGGTCCGAGCTACCGGTGGTCAAGGGGTCTTGAGAGAGGTACCTCCTAACAATACGCGTGTCCAGACGTACTGCTTTCTGTATCAAGCCCTTGATCCAGATGCCAAGCGAGAGCCTCCTAAGATGTTAGTCGAAGCTTTTGGCTATTAAGGCAATAGCTTACCATTGGCTGACACGACTATCGGCACAATGACTGCTGTACTCACATCCCACATGTCGACTAACTCGCGAGCCAGATCTAGATGCCTTGAATTACTTTTATTTCTCTGTTTTCACGAGGTTTTAGTCAGACGGGACCGTTATATCAACAATCATTGCGATTCAATCGCTCTTTCACCACAGTGTCACGCTTATTGGCAGCAATAGTCCTATCAGTGACGATAGGCGATCCCAATACAACGTGATATTACCACCATCGAGAACTAGGTCGGGGGCATAGGTACTTATAGTATGGCACTTCTGATTCTACAAGGTCGTATTTCAAGTTGCTGGTGGGTAATCCTGGCAACGAGGTTGTATCTATGCAAGTACTCTCCGTTAGCCAGACGAGAACACCCACAAATAAAGTGTCTGATCAATTCTCCCGGACAGTGGCATGCCCGAAATATTATGTCAATCATGCCATCGTTCACAATATATTTAGTAGTATGGACTAGAACATAAATAAATATAAACTTTACATCGGGCCCGGACCCGGTAAAAAGGTCCGTGAAAGTCCTTGCTCTGCCATACCTCCCGGCGGTCATTAGTGTCTAATACTATATGTGCGCCAGTTCTCGTTAGCCAGGGAGAGCGGGGTAAGGCCCTTGTCACTGAGACCACATCTCGGCGCGGTTTTGGTCCCCAACACCCCACCGTCTCGTCGGCTTCTAGGAAGTTTTCTCTGAGACTGCACACGAGTACCTCACGGTTTTGCAGGGTCCTTGCATTTATGAATCCACGACCCCCGCACTTCCGCTGGATTTACAGTCTCATCACCGACGAGTTTGGGTGATGCATCCGATTTGCGGTCAGCAGTACGTGGACCCTCCAATCCAGGGCATCAAGTTTCATCTGAGTCCATTTGAGTTTGCCGAAAGAATACATCAAAACCGGCATGGCCCGCACCTTTTTTTCGCCTGACAGCAGACTGTTTAGCAGCTTATTCAGGCGTCCAAAGTAGCGTTCCCTCAATGATGTTTCGTATCGACGGTATTAACGGTGCCTAATGCTTCTGACATACCCAAATACTTGTAGGCTCTCTGGTCTAATGTGTTTGGAAATTGTACTGTTTATGATAATTTTAGAAATTATTGGTGTAGTTTATTATTTCTTTGTAATTTTGTTTGACAGACTGATTAAAAAGTATTAGAAAAGCTATATTAGCATTATTAATATTTATAATAAATCAAAAGAGAAATACAACTATCCGTAAAACCCGGATAGTGATGCAAGTAAAATCCGGATTTCAAAAACGGCGGATAGCCGGATAATACGGATATCCGGATTGCAAGCCCTAATACCAATCCATTCATTACGGCTACGACCCCGCACCCGGCACACGGCAGCATTTGTCTTTGTTTATTTATTGTGCTCCCCTTCCGACACAAACATGTGTGCGCATCAGTCTCAGCTACCATTCAAATTACATCATGAAAATGTCGGCTTATGACAAAACAGTCGAGCTCAAACTTACAACCTGGCTATTACTATATGAAAAAAAAACCAGTAACTGTAATTTGATGTGTGCTGAGTACTGGTTGACTGATTCAAAGTAGTAAACAATGGGATTCATATTAGTGGAAATGTTATCAATATTTCGATGGCACATTCTCGAAGTAAAAGTGCATACAATGTCGGTCGCATCTGCGGCGCTTCAAGCATGGCGCCCACGACGAGCTCGTCCGAGTGTGGGCGGCCAGGCGGGCCCGACCATTGTTACGTAAGGAAACTTGTACATTAACACCAATCCAAACGCCGCTAATGCCATAAATGTTAACAACAAAACAGAAATCGGTATCGGCGGAACAATGTTATACAGGCAACGATTATTTCGCGGTGCGCGAAACTACAACAGCATTAAAATAACCCGCGCTTATTTTATGCACTCGCTGGTATATTTAGCAGTTGCCATTTAAGTAATTGAAGTTGTGCGCTGTAAAAACAGGCGCAGAGTAGATGAGGCATGTCCGATGGTGCGCGGAGATGCAATTATTTCCACTAATTTCTCTTCATTAACCGGAGCGTGCGAGTGCGCACGTGCTGCACATCATTCTGTCACTGCGACGAGCACGCCGCGCGCCGATCGCCGCGCCGGTCAGCGAGTCAATGATCCTACTACCACGCCGGAAAATTGGACCACTTATGATATGACGAATACATGGGAATGACACGTGTTTCGAACCTCGTGCTTGTGCTAGCCTGAGTCTGACGACGTCGGCCGTTGTAGTCGATTTCTAGCTGACGCCTGACAAATGTTGGACTAATTTTAAACTGCGAACAAGTCGACTGTAGTTGACTCTGTAAGTATTTTATGAACTTATTGCATCTTTCTTCTACAATCATAACAACTACACTAGAATGCAAAACATTTTGAAAGGAAGCCGTTTTTCCATACCTACGTAGGATCACACTGCTGTGTATCCAATTATATTTTACGACTGAACAGTCACAAGACAAAACTATCAGTAAGTGGTGTTTGTATGCAAGTTGGCGCCGGTGAGCAGGCGTCCGGAAGTGCAGCGATTACCAGCGACGACAATTAACTAGTATTAACGACGAGATGCGGCAGTGCCCGGCGCACACAGGAGTATTCGACCTCAAAATCCGGTTAAAAGTCATAATTTTTTTTTTTGACAATTTACACTCAATTTACATTGTTTGCACACGTCACTAACCGAACTATAATAAACCGGTTCGAAACACGGCTTGGAAGGCGCCCGCTGTGGGTGCAGGTAGTCTAAACCTAGTCGATGTTGAATACGCACGTCTTTATTTTTGATACGCTCTACTTTATAACAACTTTGCAGTTTGTGTTTTGAGTCGCTTGTGGAGATATTTGGGAAAATTTTCAATGGATACCAAAGCACAGGGTATGTACTTAATTATGATACTAAAATATAATTGTTCCTTTTGATATTTAGTTTTTTTTTGAGACTCAAAAACCTATACTAAAATATTTATATTTTTGACTCAACTGCTCAGAAAAAAGGGTTTTTGTAATAGTTCCGGGCATGATCGGGCAAAATTCATTTTTTTATAGCTTATTATAGACATCTGTTATGCTATCCAAATACAAATATGTCACCCTTTTTGCCACCATTTTTTTTAAAGACGTTTTACATTTAGAATGTATTATTTTTGTTATTTTGCACATTGACTTAGAGTTAGATTTTCATTTTAGGTTCGGCCTCATGTGACATCCAAATGTGTAGAAGATCATTATACACCCTTTTTAGAGACAGCACTAAACGAAAATTAGATCAAAAATTATTGGACATGGAACAAAAGGTTAAGGAGATTACGAAATGTCCAGAAAATGAATTACGAATAATAAGGGATGATCTGAGACATTTTAAATCCGATTTAAACAGATGGAACTTAGCAAACAATACAGAAGCACGTATCCTCAGTCAAAATAATAACTGGCTAGACAGTTCCATAACAATAGCTGGGCAACAATCTACATCAAAACGAGGGCGACCAAGCAAGTCATTCCAGGAATTAACTGATCGCAGCAAGAGGTGAAAAACGAAAGAACTTCGAGACCAAGTGCCTGTCCAAGAATTAACATACGCTGCTAGTGTTAGTCAACGAAAGTCAGGAAACATCGAAGCATCGAAAATACTTAAAGAAGTCACTGCCACTCCAACAAGGGCAAAAAAAAAAAAAACTTCAATAGGCTTCTGCTGACATCAGATCCATTTAATGTATGTGCTGTGGGCGAAAACGGCAGAAGGTGAGGAGCAGCCGGTGTTTCTTACCAGAAACTAAAGAATTATTTGTAGAAGTGGGAACCTGAAACTATCCAAGAAGTGAGTGGGGAAAGTTGTACTGACTGAATCAGGTTTTTTTTTATGATTTTCTTGTGTCCTATTTGTTTAATACTGTTTAATTTTTTAAATAAAACTTAAAATTTCACATATGGTTTTTATTTTTTATGGTTTTTTTTTCTTTTTTTCTAAGATTATTACGTTATTTAACGACATAGCATTAAATTCAGCAATTTAAATCATCTCCATTAAAAAAATAACAAGAAATAATTTTGACCGGATTTTGAGGTCGAATACTCCTCTGTGCGGCGGGAGGATGCACCGCCGCGCCCGCTGCATGCCAACGAGCTCGGCTCGACTAACCGCTTAACAACTATGCCTACGACCACTATGCGTCTAGTCTGAACTCGCGACTGCTGTGAATCACTTTAATGTCATCATCATCCATACATCTTCTTCTCGATTGATGCCTCGCTTTTTGATCGACGATCATTGAAATCTTAGAGGGAGCACTACGGATAGGACTATCAAAAATTGGCCCATACTCGTATCGATGGATACATGGATGAGCTGGGGTATGAAAAAAATACTGTGCAGCTCGTTGGATTGGTCTTAAAAATGAACATTGAAGTTTAGGCATTTTAATGTTTATTTAGCAACTAGTATCTCTTTTGGTTCCGTACCCGAAGTTAGAATTCCCTGTTCGAATTGAAGAACTGGTAAGAGACTAAGTAACGCCAGCCTACGATGAGTACTTTTCTGTATGTCACGTGCCAGTCGCCAATGTTGTGTTCACTAGTTACACTAGTTAAGGTTTAGAATAAAACCACCAAATTATCAGTCAGTAGATGAATGACTTTGGGGGAACGTGCTCTCGCTACCCGGGTTAAGTGTTGACTGGTTGAGACGTTACCTCAAAGCAAACGCTACGTTTATTAGAATACCACAATGCAGGTACCTAATAGTAACAAGTTTTCAAACCGTGTTACAATGGCATGTACTTATCATGGAAAATAATAATTTAAAGATAGTACTTTAAGTGATACGAAACCATCAGTGTTGCCTTTTTTTTTAGGGTTCCGTACCCAAAGGGTCAAACGGGACCCTATTACTGAGACTTCGCTGTCCATCCGTCCGTCCGTCTGTCACCAGGCTGTATCTCATGACCCGTGATAGTTAGCCAGTTGAAATTTCTACAGATTATGTATTTCTGTTGATGCTATAACAACAAATACTAAAAACAGAATAAAATAAATATTTAAGGGGGCTCCCATACAAAAAAGTGTTTTTTTTTTCTCGTTTTTATAAATAATGGTACGGAACCCTTCGTGCGCGAGTCCGACTCGCACTTGGCCGGGTTTTTTTCAGATGGGAAATCATCAAATGCCTCCTTGTCTCCTGACTAAAACCCATCCGTGTTCCTTCTTAGCCCTTTGTGTTCTAGGGCCACGGTATCTCTTTCGGCAGGCGTCAGCCCTCTCGGACCCCTTACGATTTGCTGACATCTCCTTGAGGCGCGCGTGGAATACGAACGCGCCGTCGACACGGCCTGCCGGCATACGGACGGACGCACGGTGAGCTAGCCCATTACTCACCGTCCACAGGCCCGCGCCTACGGTGGCTGGGGGCCACTGGGTGGCCATCGACGCCCGGGGCGTTTCCCGCGGCGGCTGGGACGTGAGGCTCTCTGCCTCTCACGTTCCACCACCTCCTTTACTAACTATGACTGCCCAATAGACACGTGTCACGACAATTCAGGGAATATCAACGATACGGTTGGACTCAACGACCCACATTCTCAAAGACACTGAAGTTCCGACAAGGCAGCACATGACGCGTACTCAGCGTTGTGCCCACTTCACGCGCAGCTTAGCTCGCGCGCTTTCTCGAGATGGCATCAGTTGGCATTGGCAGTCGCCGCGCGTTATCTTCTCACGCGAGTTAGAGGCTATTCGTTTTATGGCCTGCTGGCTACTTGCTCAACGAGCTCATAGTTCTCGTTTGATAGTTAGTCACTCAATTAAATTAGCGGCATGACATCACCCCGCTCGCGGTAATTGTGCATTAATACGAGATGCGCACGCACGACGCCGCGGCTGCCGCACTACTTCACCAGACGATACGCTTATCATTACAGCGATTATGGTCGTTTAGCATTATACAAGATTTAGTGACTTGCTGAGTGATTTATCACCAACTTCATTACAGTGATGAACCTGAGCACATAAAAGTTGTCAGAGCTAGCTAATATTGTGAAGGCACCGGCCACGGCCACCGACGACCGGCTCCCGGCGACCGGCCCCCGGCGACTCAGCGCCTCACACACCATGTAGTGAGCGTGCCAACGACTCCATGGGATCTTACGTTACGCCGTGAATGTCACCAACTACATCACTTATTATTGCAGCTTGCAGAATTTAATTTATAAACTCCAATTTAAATCAATATGTATATTCATTATTATAACATGAGTACCTACTTAGATGGCACACTATAAGTTCAACCGTAACCGTAGTATCATGAAAACATAAATAGAGAGTAAATTAACAATAACTTCAATGTCTGAGCAAACTAAACACACTGAAATGTTACCTGAAATTAATGTTAAATGTTTTGGAAAAGAACTGCTATGAAAATCTGGGGGAAAAAATATCTAAGGTTTGGGGCCAAGAGGTAGTCATTTGGAAAAAGGGAGTTACGACGATATTTGTTATTTGATTATCTATCATCATTATCTAAACCATTATAGCTAGTTGTACCTACTAATAATGATAGGTATACACTCAGAGCATAATAAAATATTATGTTGATCAACCCACACACCCAACAAAAACCAGTTCCATAAGGAAGAACATGATCTGCTGAAAGGTGATCTCCCCAACATTTCATACACAGCTTTCTTCAACACAATTGGTGCATGACGGATTCTGCATGACGCAGCAATCTACTTACATGAATGCACATGCTTGTTGACAAACTGATTTATTCCACAATCATTATAAGTTGCTACAATGTACTAAATACCCAGTTTTTTTAGCACTTCAATACCTATTTATTTTCTGCTGGAATACATTAATGCAATTAAAAGTGGCTCAGTTTTCCTTTGACTGACGTCGAGTTGGGGGTTGATATTTTTTTTACAGAAAGGTTACATTATTATTAGCACACACGCAAAGTTTCAATATGCGGAAACGCGCAGTTTTTGAAAAAAAAAATATTGAAAATTAATTATTTTTGCAATATTTATGTCAATCCCTACCACAGATTATATAGAATTCTGGCCATTGAATGTATTTATGTAGGATATACCACATTTGGTTGCAAGAGCGAGCGAAGCGAGCTCTGGACTTGGGGCACCCCGACTCGGACATGTTAGGTTCGAAGGGGATGGCGGGTTCTAGTGAGCGAGCGGAGCGAGCGAACTAAGACCCCGATGGCGGGTTCTAGTTAGCGAGCGGAGCGAGCGAACTAAGACCCCGACATCCCCTTCGTGTTAGGTTACTTTAAACCCTGCAGACAGAAATAGGAGCCCCGCCTAGCGGGGCTCCGTCGACTACGCTTTTTAGGCGAATACAAAATGTTTTGAGGTTAGGTGGTGCCAGAGGGAAAGTGGTACACCCCTCCACACCCTCCTGCCCCCTCCGCAACATTTCCTCAGAATTAAAAGTTTAAAAAATCTCGAAAAGGGGGGCGCGTCGCAACTTTGCCTTTTATGGGGTGGTTGTACCCCTCCCCCCCCCACTCCCCTCAATTCGACGTCAGTCAAAGAAAGTCGTATCTACACTATCTGCACAAATAAATAAAAGGATTGTGTTGTTTTATGAAACCACGGTAAAAGTGAAACTTTATCCCTACTCCGCGGCCGAGCGTCACGCGACATGCAACACACAGACGAAAAAGTTTGAGACGATGTAATAAAAGTTTCACTTTAAAATTAAAGTGTCTGTTTGTAATTTCAAAACAGCTTTTTACTGAATGCATATGAAAGTATGCATGTGTGTACTAACAAACAAAAATCTTTTTTTTTTTTTTTAATTTTGTCTGTCTGTACTACATAGTTTTATTAAAGAAAAAGTTTTAGGGTCCCATGTGAATAATTGAATTTCTTGAAATCATTAAAATCATCATCAGCATCGAAGACTTGTAATCTTTGTGAAAATTATAGTAAATATGTTGTTTGTGTGCCTTGCTTCATAAATAAATAAAATAATCTGATTCAAATATGGAAGTAACATTTTTTATAATTTCACACGGGCAAAGTGACAGGCAACAGCTAGTAAAATTTTGTAAAATATACTAAAGAATTACATCACAGCTAGTTATGTTAATAATTTTTCATGGACTTTTGTTATAATAAATGATAATTTTTTTTAACTGTTTGTTAGAGGAGATCTCTAGAAGAGGAGAGGTCATCTCTAGAAGTTTATTTTTTTAATAAAACATGGCCCACACTAGTAATTTCTCCTGTATAGTGGGAGCGTTTACAAACATTTAAACTCATTTTACATAAACAGCCAGACTCAGAAAAACTATCTGTAGGCCATACAAATATTTGTTCCATGCGGGGATCAAACGCATGACATGCAGCGCTGCTGACGATCACTCACCCACGGTGCCAACCATGCCGTCACAGATTTCGGACCTCAGAAGTGCTGATTTGATTAGAATAATTTATTTCCATGACAGGAAGCTGTGTATTGCTTAGTGCTATTGACATGTTTTATTCTTATCTAAAAATTTTTCTCTAAATAAAAAAAACAATAAGTTCTCTAGTTATAAAATCCCAGAATTAGAAGAAGGTAAACTTACTTTCTGGAAGTTTAGGCAAATAAACTACCTCTTACAATCTCTGCAATAACTAGTGATTGAAATAGGTAGAGCTAATTTACCTTAAGTTCGAGGAAGCAAGTAACATAGAGTTGATAATACCTCATCTAAAATCCTGGAATTATCTACCTAATTCTATCACTGGCAATAACTTAACTCTCTGTTAAATAAACATCTTGCAATAACAATAGGGTAACTTCAGACAAATTTAGGGACTCCATGTTTATTTCTGGCCTTTGATCAAAGTTTTTGTTGTTTACATTATTTTCATCATTATAAATCTGTTTTGTTGTCTCCAATAAATGATCAAAATATGTTTCTATGGCAACATCATGGCTTTGAGGGTGTTACATATGTTTAAAAAAAGTATGTAAGTATTGTGGACACCACTGCTTGTCAGCCAAGTTTACTGACTACCAAACTGATGGCAGGTATACTGAGTCAGCTGTTAGACAGACTCACACTTACACTCATTACTTGTAAGTAAGGGGCCCTAATCAGAATGCTGGAACAGTTCCCAACTTTGAGTTTGTCAGTGTTAGCACATGAAATCAAATCCGTTGGATAATCTTATGAAATGTGAGAAGAGAGTGAGTTCGTAGTTTATCAGATGGCTCTGTACACAATGTTACATGGTGTCCGTGTGATAAGATAAGGCAGCGGCGCGTAGCAGCGCGGCGGCGGCGGCGGCAGGTGCGCCGGCGCCCGCGCGCAGCTCGCTTGCATCACCACACCGCTGCACCTCAACACTCAAGGTCTTCGCCGCTAACTTGCACGGAAGCGACGCGCAACACCCCTTGCACTTACCTATGTAACTCGGCTCCATTTTCTCCGAGTCTTATCCGTCCCGACGATGTCTTTCAATCCAGTTTAAGTGATGATACAAAGTTAGTCAGAGACATGACAACACGCACACACACACCGCCACTCCGTAGTTGAAACTTAGTCCAAACTTTTCAAAACAAGAATAATAGAACTCGCGAAGAGACACCGCCGGCCGATATCCGTTACTGTTCACTTCAATTATCAACACTTTTTCCTCACAGTCGCGCTCAAAAAAATAAAGATAATGATACGACACTAAAAAGCGTGGAAAACATCACGAACGGACACAGCAAACTTAGTTTCCGAAACTACGAAAATGACAGCGACTCGAGCGTACGAGACGAGTTGACGTGCGGGGAGGGTGGGGGAGCCGCGCGGCACGATTAAGCAGCGTATGTACGCGTAGGAATTATTGTAGTTGTGTATTAGTGTCACGCACACTCGCATAACACTGTGTGACCAGACCGAAATAAAATTATGAAATGAAGTTTTGTACCCAACTTTATACGTCTGGAACATTAGGATACTGTTGACATATTATAATTTCCTTGAGATAGGTAGGTACTAATAATATTGTAATTGTAGTGTAAGTATGGCCATCTAGTTTTAGTCTCTAGAGGCTCATAGTTTTACTTGAAATTCATAGATGTCCCTGATATAAAAAATTGGCTACGAAATTACGAATGCATGCAGTGCAACAACAGCGCAAGCAGTGCAGTAAATAATACAAATTTAAACGAAGTAAATATTATGCAAGTATTTTCTAAAACAATATTTAGTAAAAAATAAAGGGCGAATAAACATCACCTCAAAAATGATCGCTAGACTTAAGCAACATCATTAGGACAATATCACACAAAAATTTTTATTTTTAAAGGAACCAAGAATGCTTTAATATTATGAGAGAAACGACTTTTTCGTCGTTATTGTAATACTTACATTTGCTATTACTTAGGTGTTTCTCATAAGGCGCGTGCGCATACGCAGGTATGTCTCCGATCTCCACGACCCACGTGACTTTCCTCTGCGCCAGCATGGGCGACCGCGACGCCATCTCACGGCTTGCACTCGCCCTACTTCACATTCCACACGCACACGATCACTTGATTCGTTACACCACACTTGGATTCACTTTTTTCTTTGTATTGATTACAAAACATTTCAGTCTCACTGAATCCAAATCACTGGCCACTTACACTTTCAATTTAACTAAAATAAAAAAAAAACAAACATAAACACTAGAACTCAACAATACAAGTAGGAAGGCCCCACAGGTATAAGTACCTAATTAATTAATATTGTTATGAAACAGTGATTTGTTCACTTTCTTGTTCGGTGAATTGTAGTACTTATGTCAGTTCTGAAAAATACACACATGTTGGCACATTCTCTGTGGCAATTCTCTGATTGATCTGTGTATGTGCTGCTTTTGCTCATTTTTAACCCCCGACCAAAAAAGAGGGGTGTTATAAGTTTGACGTGTGTATCTGTGTATCTGTGTGTCTGTCTGTGGTATCGTAGCTCCTAAACGGATGATCCGATTTTGATGAAATTGGTTTCGTTTGAAAGGTGTTTTAATCGAGAGTGTTCTTAGCTATGTTTCGATAAAATCTGATCAGCCGTTTGAAGGCCATCACCTCTTTTCTAGTTGAAGGGAAATTAACAATTTCTACAGGTCTGGTCGGTTCTAAATTTGAAATCTTGTCACTTGTCACCATGGGCATTGCCAGGGGGGGTGGGTGCTAACCCCCCCCCCCATCCCCCAGAAAGTTTTTTTTTTAATTTTGCTGTTTTCGTTAATTGGCGAGATGACACGCAACACCGAGAAAAGTGGAAGCAATGGGGGAGGCCTATGCCCAGTATTGGGACAGTCAAGGCTAAGATAAAACAATGAAAGTTTAAAAAGCATGAAATAAAAATTAAAAAAACACCCGACACAAAAAACCTCTAAAAAAACAAAATTAAATAATCTAAGCGTCTTAGCGTCGGGGGACCGCTAAGTAGACCGCTTAGTACAAGCACATAACAAAGCGAACGTCCGACGCTAAGACGCTTAGATTATTTTATTTTTGTTTTTTAGAGGTTTTTTAATTATTTTTTTATGACTACAATGATGATCTACAAGTATTTTCTCTAAATAAAACCGTTTGATTGCCATGTGCGCACACTGGCTAGGCTTCACTTTCGCCTCTCTCGGTTATTTTTATGTGGATGTGGTTCACCTTGGCTGCTCGGCATCCTACAGATAGCCGTGCACGTTGAACTTGCAGTATGCAGTACACCTACTTAGATACAGCACGCAAACCTAACTCGGAAACCGGCCGCCGCGCGCCGCCCCACTCAGATGGACCAAAGGTTTACTAACACAGGCGTTTACTATTGCGTTTCGGATACTACTACCTAAATGACAGCTACTCTTCACTATTATATTCGATCACATGCATCCAGCAAACAAAATAATTACCCAGTTTTCTAATTGTCTCGAAAAGAGGGAAAATGATTAAATCTATTAGGCAGACATTGAGCATTAAACAGGGTTTAATAACTTGCTACACTGTTGGTGCTGCTCGAAAGTGCGATTGTTTCTGTAAAAAATAATTAATGACGATAAAGTCACAGATAGAGCACAATTAGAGCATCACTAAATGGTACCAAATTATATCAACACGCTATGGCGGTAAGTGGTTTCATCAATGTGAGTGATGTGATGACGGTGTCCGGTAAACCGTCATCAGTAACTGAATGGCATTGAATGTTAAAGGCTCAACTTGCTGCGGTCTATCAGCGTGTACGGTGTAGTGAGTCATCACGTTCGCACGAGTGCGCGCCGTATCGGAAGTGAACCTGATAACTCAGCCCGACTCACGAGGAAGCTAATCGCAGATATTATAATGTCATACTGTTACATAACATTGTGTTCCGGTGGCCGCGCGCCGGAAGCTGAGGTCACTAACACTAACCGTGAGGTCATCGTACTACTACACGACACTACTACTAGTACTTAGTGTAATTAATTTCACCACAACAAATAACTACCAATAGCAAACAAGCAAACACCTCGTCTATCCGAAGCTAGCACAACTACCCCGCACGCCGCAAAGTTGACTCACTGAACAGCTCACAACTGAGAGATTACTTTCCTGGCTTTTTCAGCGTGACCCTGAATTGTATCCCTCAAAAATCACACTTTTTGAGATCCATACTTATCTAAATTGTAGAGAAATCAAATTAATTTCCAACCTTGTTCCAGTGAGAAAACAAAGAAGTAGACCAGTTTGAAGAGTAAGCGACTAAACATCAGCCGAAAGTTCCTAGGAGCCGGGGAGCGTTATGGGCACAACACGTCGTAACAACATGCAAATTGTGTCGTTATAGTTTCCGGCGCCTGTTGATTTGTTTATTTCACGGATAACGGGCATGGATTATAACGGATTACGTATGCCGCGCATGTGACATTATAGAATTATAGGCAGAGGTGCGGCAGTCGGCTCACAGTTCACGCGTGAATATGATAAACTGTTGCTTTTGACGCCTCACGCCCCGCGCTGCGCCGGTGAGTAGGGGCTGTCGGAGTGCGGACATTACGGAATGCGCCGGAGCTGAGAATGTGTGACGATCACGCAATCGTGTGCAGCCACCTATTACTAGTGAGCTGAAATCTACGTATGAATGCCAAACTGAACAAGGATAACGTCGCTAACTACAGCTGAGCAAGTACAAATATAGATAAACAAAATATATAACTCTGCGGCCACTCAATGTTTTCCCGAGAAAATAGTCTTAGTGGTCGTCGCCCAGGCCTGGAAAACGCTCACGTGGTAACTAAAAGGGACCTTGTGCTCTATTTCGAACAAGACCTGTCGGACGCCCGGACATGCGACCAAACTAGAAACCTGGTCAAAGCTTCTGCGGCCAAAAGTCGTGGCCGTGTAGTGCGCTAGGGGTCTTGGTGGCTTTTGTGAAAGATTGCACATACCTACATAAAATACTTCATAGGTATTTACAGCTGACAGGTATGGGCTACGAATCGAGCAGCGTTTCTGAGTCCAATAATCCAGTAGCGTTGGTGAAGTAAGGAGAAGCGCTACGTAGCCTTATTCACATGCTTTGTCATCCGCGCCGTACATTTGGATCTGGTGCACAGCTTATCGACTGACTCAGCGATCATGTGCCTACGCCGCTTCGTGTCACTCGTTTTACATCAACTAGCAATTTTGCCCTATAACCAAAGCTTATATCTCAAAAAAGCTGGGTAAACGATGATAAAGTTTTGGCGGTGAAAGATTGTTGTGTAAAAGCGTTTGCGAATACATTTTGGCTCTATAAGTTTATACAGCAAAAACGACCTATTAGGAATTAATGTAAAGGCTTACTTCGCGACTTTGTATAGCTGTTATAGTCAGTTGTTATAGCAACCTCCAATGCGACTATTATACAACGATAGATCTTTATAACACTGTTGAGTGTCGTCCTCATGCGCCTGATTTACTGCAATAAAGGTTCGCAACGAACTATAATATGTCTTTCGTTATAGTAGAGATGAAGACTCAAGAATAGGGTGATATTGTGGGTTTTTAGATCGTCGTACAGTACATAGTAATATAGTGGGCACAAAAAGTCTACAACAGAATGATTTGGTGATATAGCTGAGTTTCAAATTACATTTATGTAGCGTAATTGTAAAGGTTTGTTTGTTAGCGTTCGTTATAGTCGTAGTGATAAACTTATCACAAAGACTCCTTTTTAGAACAGGATTGTTTGTTTAAATCTGTTATAGTCACTCTATTACACAGTAGTACTATAAGGGTGATCCTTTCTCTCTTACAACATAATTACTGTATATAAAGGTAGGCTAGCAATGCTTTTAAATGATAAATCAGTTTTTGTGAGTTGGGCCATCGCTGCTAGAGCAGCGATGGCCCAGTGGTGGCAGCCCCGACTTACGAGAAGTAAGTCGTAGGTTCGAACCCAAGCGGGCGCATTACTTTGTGTAATTTATTTCATCACCGCTGCTCTCAAAACGGTGAAGGAAAACATCGTGAGGAAACCGGCATCGGCATGTCCTAAAACTAAAAAATCGAAGACGTTGACATCTACCAACCCGCACTGGGCCCGCGTGGTGGATTACAGCCCATTCCCTCTCATAGAGAGGAGGCCTGTGCCCCAGCAGTGGGAACATTATAGGCTGATGATGATGATGATGATGATGATGAATTAATGGTGGTAGTAATCTGTCATAACGAGTGCTATAATAGAGTTCAGGAAGCTGGAAGTATGTTTATGACTTAAAATTCATAATTATTTTGGTAAAAGCTCAATAATTCGAGGGGGGCATTCAAATATTGTCGTAAACCCGTACATAGTTTATCAGTAAAATTACAGTCGCACGTTATTTTCTCCGTAAGAGACAAATAATTTAATTACAAAATAATATCTAACTTTCCAAGATATCCTCGTATTCTCTTTTATTATCATTTTCTCTTAAAAAAAAAGTGAGATACTGCAGCGGCGTGAACGAATGTAAACTGAATGAATGACAAAAAGGTACTTTAGCAGCGTTGCGGTGCCTTGTATGGCATCGAATAGAGATTGCGTTACTTTTACATCAACTGTAATAGGTCAAAATTGTCATGCCTGATACCGCTACAGTTGTATTTTAGAACTGAATGGAGATATAATTTCGCCACTTTCTTTGTAGGTGCACCTTTATTAGCCTTTTATTTGACCACCGATTAGTGTTTAGAAAACGTTCTATGGTCTTCTATACGACTAACTTTTGCTGGTTATATATATGTCGGAGACAGTCATTAGTACGGCGCCAAAAGCGACCTACTTACCAGTCTACCCACACCTAAGCGCGCTTACTACAGAGTCGTGATGTTTCGAGCTCGCTGCGAGGAGGACAGTCAGTGTCTGATCGCGGCGGAGTCAAGACGTCCCGAAACTGTAACCCGATTCATTGTGCCTAGTGTTACTGTGTTGGATTGTAATTGAAGTAATTTGTTAGTTCGCTAAAAGCAGTGTACTTTGTGTATAGAATCTGGTTCTTCTAACCTAACAGACAGATGTGTTGCTGGGGAATTTGTTCCGCCACTTCTTCTTCCCAGCTAAAACACTAGGAAGTGGCGAAGGGCGGGCGTTTTGGGGGACTGTCTCTTGTAATTTTGACATTCAAAGAGTGCTGATTATCAGCCTAGTTTGAATAAATGACTTTTGATTTTGTAGTGTGTGTTTTCATAGCACGAAACCCATGTTCTGTCCACATGAAGACCGTGTCTAACGAAATAAAATCACCTCCCTACGACATCAGAAGTGGGATGAAATCGTGCTAATGCAATCACACGCGCGAACAGTGAAAATAACAATCAGTGACGGTTACTTTTTGAAATGCAAAACAAATAAAGGCACCCGCGATACAAACTAAAAGCCAGTGAATAGCAAGTTAGTGTTGCCGGATTTCGATCCTGACAAAACATAACATCACGCCTGTGTTCCCCGAAGGGTTAGGCAGAGTGTACCTAATAGAACACCCACATTTCACCGATGAGTCCGATGCGCGCTCGTGGTGGGTTATCGCTGAATTGTTTCTTGTGAGTGCAGTGGAAGGAATCCAGCCTCTTAAGATATTGAGCAAGGCGTTGAAGGGCTCCGCATCAACATAGCTGTAACCCCTACAGATAATGCGCACTGACCATGACGAAGGAAAGAGAAACGTCAGAAGTGTTTATCGCTACCGCAAATCAAGTGGCATGCATGCGGACCAGGGAAAAACCAGGACGAAACCAAGCGGATTGTCGCACGAAGAAGTCGCTGCCTGTGCCGGCTGCTACGGGCATCGGGCAAGCAACGGCAAGCCAGCGAAGCCTTTGGTGTACGTCAAATGTGGCAAACCGTGTCACAGCCGTCCGGCTACGAGCGACGGTAGCTGCGTGCAGTGGTGGCAGCGGGCCTGCTGTCGGCGGAGCGCCAAACCAGCGGCGCGTCGATGTCTGCGTGGACTTCACAACACAAAGGTGAATTGTTACGGTTTACTTATTATTCTGAGGCTGAATGCTCGTTGGTGAAAGAAAGTTTTGCATCGAAATTTTAATGGGAAACTTGTGAGTCATGTTGTTGCTATGACTAGTGTAGTTCATACGCGAGTATTCAGTACAGAATTACAGTATAGGTTTTATGTTGTGTAGTGATTAACGATAACCCTTTCGAAATTTTGTTGCTTGTTTTGCCTATTATAATTATTAACAAAGTGACGTCATGTTAGGTGGCGAGATTTTAAATCAGGGTTTTCTTGCATACATGACGGCAAGGGAGTTTTCGTTAACGAAAATCCTTTGTGTACATTCGGTGAGGCATAATAGTGGCAGCAAGCTTCAATCGGTTTTGACTGTTATAGCAATGAATGTAACAGGCAATGACTAGCCAAGACTTAAGTGCTACGTTCAGCCGTCTTTCACCGTCATATTTTACGCAATGATAGGTCCGAATGCCTACCGTATTTAGCTCGTGCTCTCCGATAGTCGGTAATCAGTAATTCCCACGAGTCTTATCGTTCACCTTGGTGCTAAAAAGACGACTGAAAACCTCTTCGATTAGAATATTGGTTCCTGGAAAGTATCGGTACGTTTCAAAATTCGTAAATAGCTGCGTAATGTGCTAAGTAGCAAAGTCTCACTCTGGTAAAGTTCAAGCCGAATTGCACCCGGTAGTTAAGGTGACGAGCCGGTGGTACACGGTTCGTATAGACGCGATGGGTTAGCATAGCTTAACATGACAAGTGCCGAGTTGACGAAACGATGGCGAACTTTAAAGGTTTTGCGATTGATGATTTAGGGTTGTTAAAGATTAAAGGTCTGTTTAGAGTAATTGAGGTTTTGGACGGTTATCCTTCACACTGAAAGCTTTAAATTCTAAGCGTGCCTACAGATACGCACGCGGTAGGCTAAGGAAGATGCCAGCGGGTCACGTACCAGTCGAAGTGCTAGAGGGGGATCGCTAAACATTGAGATCATTAAGTTCTAAGCGTACTTTCAAGTATGCACATGATGGGTTAAGGAGAATGCCCGAGGGCCAAGTACCGTTTGAAGTAGACTGTAGAGGATTTAGAGTTGCGAGATAGTGTGGAATCTTGGTTCGGATAGTCAGACCGTACCAGTAGCCATTTCGTAGCCGTAGTCCGGTAGAAGTCGGTGTCTGATTATAGTAGTCCGTGGATGCGCGGTGCGCGGGTGGCTCTGGCGGAGGTCGGGTCTCGTAGAGACCATAGAGTCATGTGGGACTCGGTGTTCTTGAGGAACATAGTAAAACAAACAGGGTTTGTTGGAGGGCCTGAGTGTTGCCCATAGGCCACGGATGAGATTCCTGCTTTAAGTGGTGATTAGATGGATTAAGAGGTACTTGGTTGCTCTAGCATTTTAATTGACCTAATCGTTTGATCTGATTTTAGTTTTCATCCATGCGCTGGATGTGTGAGAGCAATGCGATTGCTGGTCGGCTAAAGAGCCGTGGCGTTAGAGGCTTTACACGAGAGTTCCTATAAGCTTGGTAGTATTTTTTTGTTGCAGTAGAGTTTTGAAGGTTGATTTGAACGACTATGGTTCATGGCCCAGGGTCATCATTGTTGTGTATTCCATTATTTCCAATTAATTTGGTTAAAACGAAACAGCTAGTTCTAAAATATCCTTATTTTGACCGCCCCGTTGAATCTAAAGTTTGGTCAGGAGTGACCGAGTGGACAAAAATTCTGTCGTGGAGTATTTGTTTGCAGGGTAACCATCACACGAGGACGTGTGCAAGCAGGATGGCCGTGTCGGAGACAGTCATTAGTACGGACATGAATCGAAAGCGCGCCAAAAGCGACCTACTTACCAGTCTACCCACACCTAAGCGCGCTTACTACAGAGTCGTGATGTTTCGAGCCCGCTGCGAGGAGGACAGTCAGTGTCTGATCGCGGCGGAGTCAAGACGTCCCGAAACTGTAACCCGATTCATTGTGCCTAGTGTTACTGTGTTGGATTGTAATTTCAAGTAATTTGTTAGTTCGATAAAAGCAGTGTACTTTGTGTATAGAATCTGGTTCTTCTAACCTAACAGACAGATGTGTTGCTGGGGAGTTTGTTCCGCCACTTCTTCTTCCCAGCTAAAACACTAGGAAGTGGCGAAGGGCGGGCGTTTTGGGGGACTGTCTCTTGTAATTTTGACATTCAAAGAGTGCTGATTATCAGCCTAGTTTGAATAAATGACTTTTGATTTTGTAGTGTGTGTTTTCATAGCACGAAACCCATGTTCTGCCCACATGAAGACCGTGTCTAACGAAATAAAATCACCTCCCTACGACATATATATAGTAACTAGCTGTCTCGCGCAACTTTGTCTGCGTCACATTTTCCCTGTTTTTTCATTGCTACTCCGCTCCTATTGGCCGTAGCGTGATGATATATGGCCTATGTCCTTTCCCAGGTTGAAATCTATCTTCTTACCAAGCATTATGATCCGATCAGCCATTTAGTCGTGAAAAGGTAACAAACAAACATACAAACAAACAAACAGACAGAGTGACTTTCGCATTTATAATATTAGTATGGATTAAAGCAAGCTGTATTCACTATATCTTAACACAAGATGGCTCCCTGTGTCATACTGTTCCGTGGTTTCGAGTTCGACCATCTTCTTTTCGTGTGGTAATGGTCCCTAACCTGGTGTCAGAGATTTTATGCCGCCCATGGGCCTCTTACGTGGCTTAACATATAAATATCTCTCAGGCATGCTGGTTTCCTCACGAACCTCCTTCCTTCATCGAAACTTGTGATAAAATACAACACGCACAAATGAATCAGATAAATCAGAGTTGTGTGCCTTGGGTCCGAAGTCGTGAACTTGGCAGTCGGACAGTAATACATAACTCTCGGCTATCACACCTTAAAAACACCATAATATCAGGTTTCGACCTTACTTAGTTCTAGTATTGAATTTTGATTCGATTCATACTAGAAACACTAGTTTATGTTACAGAAGCCTCACTGGCACGACTGCACTTCCACATGTGGGGCAGCAGGCGCGGTGTCCGACTGTCTGACATTTACGTTTATTTTCATCTGAACACGCCGCGCCGCGCCGCCACAGCTGATTCACACACCAACACTGGATAACATTTATAAAGTTCACTATAAATACGCCGGTTCACTTCTCCGTACTAAAATTTACCCCCCCCCCCCGACCCTTGCTCGAGCCAGCCCGCGATGCTGAGCCTTTAGTTTTAAATCAGCCCCTAAATAATGAAATCACTCAGATCCAGCCAGTCCCTTTGTTGCCCTCCCCTAGCGACACCCTAAGCCGAGGCCCGAACCCCGTAGGGGGTGCCCTTAGCGAGTTGTCGCTTAATACAGATGATTTTGCTGCCCTGGCTGGAGGCCTTAAATTCTAGGCATCCACAGGATTAGACCGGTTAAGCAGAAGCCAGCCTCATAGGCTGAACTGCGAGATGCCAAACAAAAAAAAAAAAAAAAAAAAACTCACATCTCTCACTCACTCAGCTCGTTGGATGCAGTGCATCGGTAAGGCTTTCTGTCTCAAAAAAGGGTAAAGTAGGATTTGGGTTGTCATTCACCCATCACACAATATTTCTTGTTTAATTTTAAGTTTTATTTTAAATTTCCTTTTTTTCTATTGTGTGTACTTAGGTACTCGTGGCATGTACCAATAAACGTTTTCTTTCTTTTTAAACTAGGTAACGAACGATGACATTTATGTGAAATTAAGTTTTTTACCCGGACACCCCAGAAAAAAAAGCAGAAAAAAATCATTGTGAAATGAACAATAAATGATAGTGACTGCGTGAACGGTCATCAGCTAGGTATTTTGCAACACCAAACTTGGTTTTTTGTAGTTAGGTCTCGGATAAATTACTTTCTTTTGACCTCGCATACAGAAATATGCATTAATTTATCAAATTAGGTACAACAAAAATCATTTACAAAAAAAAACTGACTTCCAAAAAAAAAACACTAAATAGTGGAAAATTACATTCGGTAGTCGATGACTTTTGTTTGTTTCATTTACTTTTTTGCCACCGACTTCCGAAAGTACAGTTATGTTTCACCTTTTTTATTGTTTTTAAACTTGAATATTCACTAACATCGTTTATTGATATAGTTATCAATAAGTGCTTGCCGCAGGTTATCCAAAAACCTTGAAGCCTTCCTGTCTGAAGCTCCACACCTGTTAGTCGCAACTCGTACGAACATAAAGTGAGTATTGAGTTTATTGATTATACCAATGATACTGACATGTACTATTGTTATCTGTTCATAAATTAGTCTCAGGGCACGCTGAATGATAACGCTTACCTACTTATTGACTCGAAACAAAACGATCATTCAAACAATAGCGATAGTTGTCCCTCGTGAAACTGTTTTGTGTTCGATATCTCACACGACACAGATTATTAATTGCCGGCGGCGCGCGGCGCAGTGGCGAGTCGGTTCCGAGGCAAAGTCGAGGCGGTTTCCTACCACGCAGCGTTCTTGATTAGCGTCAATTTATAGAAACTGATCCGATTCGATTGATTCCGAATGTTCCGTAGTTATCGTAGCGCGTCGTAAAACTGACATGTTATTTTTACGGTCAGGCTTTAAGACAAAACTTGACTGAATCCGGCCTGCGTACATATATATTCTCGTATATATGTCGCAGATTTTTCATGAAATTATGTTTTTTCTTCAAAAACCTAGGTCTTTGATGAAAAACCGGAAGATGACACGTTTTAATTAAACTCAATTTCATCATAACCCTGTAACGATCTAGATTTTTGATCAAAAACCTGAACTAGTTTGGATTTATGATAAAGTTCTTGTCAAAATCACGGATTTGCTTTGTTTTATGACACATAAATCAATATAAATGAAATAAATAAAACAATCCATCATCATTTGTAACTTATTTGAAAGAAAACAATTATTTAAGTATTTATCAAAATTTTATATAAGTACATGATCCAATCAATATTCTCCTCGCTCACGGTTCAATCCAATTATGAAATGAAATGTTTCAATTTCACGTACCTATAATCAGATTTTGATGAGCCGCGAATAAATACGACTAAACTGAGTCAAAAATAAAAAAAGTATAAAAATGTAATAAAGAAACTTTTACCACGTGCTTGCTTTATTATAAATCTGCTAACTAGTATGCTTTATTTATTATGACAGTTTGTTGACTTGTGACATAGCTAGACTTGCATAAAACATTTTTTTTTGCATGCACATCTATTTGTCTTGCAGCAGTTGCAGCACTTGCAGCGCACTTTAGATTTTTCGCAGGAGCATTTCTTAAAACCTTGGTCTCCAAATAAAGAAATCTTTGAGGCAATTTCACACAAATTCAGTTCATTTGTCGATACAGATTCGTTAAAGGCAGTAGTTTATATTTGAATACAGTTTCGAGGCAGCCAGTCTTTTAGAACCCCAGCTGAAGTGCCAATTTTGAATAAATCGTTCTTCTTATACCTTTTCTATAATGTTACTTGCATCCAGTAAGTAGCCCTCTATATATTGTGGGCACATCAACTAAAATTGTGGCACCAATATCGATTTCTCCTAATTTTTCCGACGAATCTGTTTTCATTTTTTTTGCTGACATTTTTAAATTTTCAACGGCTTGTTCCCTTTCGAGTTTTCGACAAGTATGTTTTGTTCTTTTTGACATAAATCACACAGAATCTTTGATCCATATAATCCATACTTACCGTTCATTTTCTACTGATAATATCTTCCCGTATGAACTGGGTTGTTACAAACGCCACAACGATGTGCTCCAGTGGATTCCTTTCCACAGACAAAGCAAAATATTCGTGTTTCATCAATAAGCATTTCTTCTGTTTCAATTATTCTACTTCATGATTGATCACTGATCACCTCAGCCTCAGTTTTTTTTGTACGAAACAAAAGCGGGGGAGTGTCTAAGTCCCTGTCAACGGAAATGTATATCAGATTGATCATAAACCCAAACTAGTTCAGGTTTTTGATCAAAAATCTGGATTGTTGCAGGGTCATGATGAAATTGAGTTTAAAATGTGTCATCTTCCGGTGTTTCATAAAAAACCTAGGTTTTTGATTAAAAAAACCTAATTTATTGAAAAACCTGCGACTTATAATATGTCAGATACCATACTCGGTTTTGAGTTAGAAGTGGGACTTGTTGTTCCGTCTATTAGGTAGACATTCGGGTGCGTGTGCGGTGCGCCTACAGTCCTACACATTATAAGCAATGGCACGCAGCCTTCAGCTCACGTCACGCGCTTGCACGAGCTTTGGCGACCCACAGCCGGAGACTGCATCAATTACTATGCTTTACTCTTAAATAAAAAGCGTCTCATTTAGGTTATTTATATTGTATGGATATCCGTGCCACGAGATTAACTTACTTCACCAATATAGGTACCTAGAAAACTGACCGTCTCAGCTAAACGTATACCTGAATAATTGTAATAAAGAAGACGTCATGAGATTATAGAAAAAGACGTCATTAATACGGGGAGAATTCATGCCGTTCTTATGACTGTATAATACTGAGATGGATGTTCTTAAAACAGGTTCGCGGGGTTGCATCAAGTGAATGAACCAATAGATAGATGCGGATGCAGATCCGATGGGATGGGATGAGAAGTAGAAGTTCATCTAGGTGAACGTAACTCCAGGAAAATAACTATTAGCAGTTCGCGACAGGATTGCGTCAAGGAAAAAAATAATTATGAGAAGACAGACAAGTACGCTAAGAGTAATACAGTATACAGTGGAGTTAGGAATAGCAACCGAGAGGATTGGCCGAGTCTCGATCTCGATACTACGTCAACCAAGTAGCTAGGAACTGGTGAGCATCTTGTGATCGGTCGAGTCTCGCTCTCGATTCTACGTCAAGCAAGTAGCTAGGAACTTGGTGAGCATCTTGTGATCGGTCGAGTCTCGCTCTCGATACTGCGTCAAGCAAGAAGCTAGGAACTTGGTGAGCATCTTGTGATCGGTCGAGTCTCGCTCTCGATACTACGTCAAGCAAGTAGCTAGGAACTTGGTGAGCATCTTGTGATCGGTCGAGTCTCGCTCTCGATACTGCGTCAAGCAAGAAGCTAGGAACTTGGTGAGCATCTTGTGATCGGTCGAGTCTCGCTCTCGATACTGCGTCAAGCAAGAAGCTAGGAACTTGGTGAGCATCTTGTGATCGGTCGAGTCTCGCTCTCGATACTACGTCAAGCAAGTATCTAGGAACTTGGTGAACATCTTGTGATCGGTCGATTCTCGCTCTCGATACTGCGTCAAGCAAGAAGCTAGGAACTTGGTGAGCATCTTGTGATCGGTCGAGTCTCGCTCTCGATACTACGTCAAGCAAGTAGCTAGGAACTTGGTGAGTATCTTGTGATCGGTCGAGTCTCGCTCTCGATACTGCGTCAAGCAAGTAGCTAGGAACTTGGTGAGTATCTTGTGATCGGTCGAGTCTCGCTCTCGATACTGCGTCAAGCAAGTAGCTAGGAACTTGGTGAGCATCTTGTGATCGGTCGAGTCTCGCTCTCGATACTGCGTCAAGCAAGAAGCTAGGAACTTGGTGAGCATCTTGTGATCGGTCGAGTCTCGCTACTAGGTCAATCAAGTAGCTAGCTAGGAACTTAGCATCTTGTGATTTTTGCATAAAATTGAAGTAATGAAGTATACATGAGTCACACAGTATGAGTAAAGATAGCGATAAGTGCTAGCGCTGATAACTAGCAGAACACAACACTCACAACAAGCCAACAGCAAATAAAATACGGGATTTACAAAGAGGTGAAAGAGTCAAGCTAGTTGCGTTGACTCGTGAGATCGAATAGAAATAATAGAAACCCTAGGTTCCAATACTTAAATAGGTGCTCATTCGTTTATCTACTTAGTAGATTTTTTGACATCATGTGCCTACTACTACACCAGGTATTTTGAATTCTCCAGTAGAAAATTGGTGAATGGTGATTTTGACTGATTCTCTTTCTGTAGCTTACTAGAAGTTCGTTTCGTGAAAAAACTGGAAAAGTTTGAGTAAGTAAGAAGTGTTTTTTTTAGTACTTATAGTCATAAGTGCATGTACAACCTTGCCGCTGTACCTAAAATGTATCGTTCGCTATCGCTAGTCTTTACGTCGTTAATCTAAAGGATAGCCTCATCTTAACTCGCAAAATTAACCGTCCACAGCTTCCTCGTGTGAAAGAGGAAGATAATAAAACTGTCCAGAACATGATAGGGCGAAGTTTACGAGTTATAAAGCCCGTCCTTGTAATTGTTATCAAACGTGATACCTGCAATCGTTGACACTGATTTAGTTTTCAGCAGAAGTTGGTATTTTGTGCCCTGTCGGTGAATGTTGGATATTATCAGAGTTTAGGTAATTAATCTAATCAGTGACACCGTCACACTGCTGGCCGCTAGCTGGCCCACTTTCTGAACGAAAACGGAATAAATTATTAGAGTTATCACTCGCACGGATCATTAACTGATGCAGCCAGCAATTATTCATGTCACTGTATTATTGTGTCGCGCACGCGCGGCGTGTGGCGTGTGGCGTGCGGCGCGGTGGCGCGGACTGACACGCGTACGTGCGCTCGCGACTGCCGCTAGCGACTGTCAAAATTGGCGGGAACCGGCGCGGGCGCATCCTGCACGGCTGCACATGCTATCTGTACAGAGTAGGTACACAAATCGCCACAAGAAGAGACTTGCAATTATAATATGTGTTAATCATTATAAACTCACTAATTCCGACGGGAACGCAAAATAAACATTAGCATTCGCACAATGCTTTTTCTACAAACAAACATCTTGAGGTTCATTCTACCAAGCCTCTGAGTAAAGCGTGTTCAGCAGCGCACGCGCATGTACAGAGCGCTTCCGTTATTGGAAGGTATCTGCTAGCTAATACATTCGCTGAAGTCACCACACCCTTGCCGTACAGTGGATCTTTGGCTAGCAGAACAAGATGCATACCTACTTGCTATGCTGCGACTGCTGCGTGCCTACTCACATGATCTGCTGGTACAGTTTTACCACAAGCTATCAAGTTAGAACTCAGCCCAGAACAACCTGCCTTCACTTTTACAAGTAGATAGGTACTTACACTGCATGCGTACTAATAGAATAGTATTTCTTTATTCGAGTATCTATCAATGACTCAAAAAGTCTTAAGTTTTAATAACAGCGTAAAACTGAAGTCAGAGTAAGACATGCAAAAAAGCAACAAGACTGTGTAAAGCACTGATAAAAACAAACAACACAATGGATCACTGCTGCGACAACCCATGAGAAATCGCACAACAGCGACCCACATAAACACGGTCATGGCGACCTGCAACCATGCTTAGGATACTGTTAGTGTAGCACCATACCCCGCGCACCAGGAAATTCAGTTTTCCTGAATTGCAGGATGTTTAATTTCTCTCAAATTACTTCCTTCAACTTAATTTGTAACTTCGAGACAAACCTTAGAATAAACAGAGATATCATATATTAATCAGTTGCGTCATTGATAAAGATAATCTGTATGATAGTGGTGGGCGCGCGGCGCGGGCGGCGAGGTCCGCGACGGTGGCGCCGCGCGCCGCCCGCACGGTTATCTCGGGAACGTAGGGCGTTGCCCCGCGCCTCCCTACTCATCTCCGGGCCCCGGAGTCCGGGGCTGCGTGTCCTCTCACTGCTCACCTCACCTCGTTAACTTTGTGTAGGTACGTATGATTAAACTAACCCTATTTTTATTTAACCTAAAGCGGGGCATGGGTTGGGTAAATATGCCAGTTAGTAGGTAGGTTAACAATGAAAATAAACAAAACTTTTTAATTTGTTTATACTTATAAAGAAAGTGTAACTTAATACAATTAATGTTCACTATGAATTTTACTCAGATTAATTACAATTATGTTCATTTATTTATGTACACGCAAAATACTTAAAAGGACACATTACTTACAGTACTTACATTAAGAAAAGAGAGCACAAAGGTACTGCTTATTTCAAAAGAAATTTATTCCAGTATACCAGCTGCGAGAGGAAAGTTGGATTAGAAATGTAGACCTACACAGTGTGTAGAAAGGACGAAACAGGAACATTTAATTAGAGCTTAAAACAAAATGTACCTATATAAAATATACATACATATACCATACACATAAAATATAAAAAATAAATATATACCTATAATATATGTATATCAGAATATTACAGTATAGAGGAAAGGTCAGAAGAGAAATAAAGTTTTAGAGTCTCGAACTGCGTGAACGGAGAAGGAGTAAGAGTAGAATTCAGTTTTATGAGATGGGAAATTAAGATGGTGCCTAAGGAGGGTTCAGATCATCAGGAGAACGGTAGTCTTACTCGCACACAGGGTTCCATAGCCCCAAACAATATAATAACAATATTTTGAACGGTCATTCATTAGTAAAGTTCCACTCAACCGCAAAATTTGTTTTTTATACTAAGTTAATGAAAAACAAAGTTAAAGTTGCAGATTTGTCAAAAAAAGTCCCGTATCCCAAAAAACTAAATATCAAATCTTATTCAAACCAATTTTCGTCGAAAGTTTTTTTTACGTTCTATAACCCAATTTTTTTTTAATTTTTCTCCTCTTAGTTTAGAAATTAGAGGGGGGGGGGACACACGTTTTACCACTTTGGAAGTGTCTATCTTTCAAACGATTGACTTTGAAAAAATCAATGTCATTTTTAAGACCTATCTATAGACACCCCGCACGTTTTGGTTTGATGGTTTTTTTTTTTAGTTTAAGTTCCGTGAAGGGGGAGGTATCCTTAATCTATATTTTTTTATTTTTGTACAAAAATCGTAAAGCGGTTCACAGAATACATCTACCTACCAAGTTTCAGCTGTGTAGTCCTAAAAGTTTCGGAATAAAGTGGCTGTGACATACGGACGGACAGACAGACAGACATGACGAATCTATAAGGGTTCCGTTTTTTGCTATTCGGCTAAGGAACCCTAAAAACGATCGAACAGGTAGCTGGGATATGTTGGATTAAAAAGGATGTTGTATAGTACACATAATATCCGAGTGTTCCTGCGAAGACAGGTAGCCACTTGTGTTCCTTGCGTAAGTGACAAATATGGTAATATTTCCCAAGACCAAATACTAAACTAATACAAAGATTTTGCAACCACTCAAGCTTATTCAACAGCTCCTCGGTGGCATACAAATAGCAGGCATCAGCGTAATCAATGATCGGCTGAATCAGAGTTTGAGCCAAGTGGTTTGAGTCGGCAGGAAGCTCTAAGGATAAGCGAGTGGAAGGAAAAGTGAACCTTACAACTAACCTCATTTTAACATGTTGTGAAAAATAAAATCAATCACTAGTTCACCAGCTTTACTATGCAAAGTTCTTCTGACAGTAATTATAAAATTATATGATTTAAAAAAGTTGATAATGATTTTAAATAAAGAATTCTTGGCTCGCTTTTTTTTCTTCGTGCGGTTTCCGAAGATCTACTCTACTTTGTGTCCAAGCGTTTTGTTTTGAGACAACGGGACAGGTGCCGAGAAAAGGGACAGTCCTGTTCGAAACGGGTCGTATGGTCTCTTTAGGTATGATTGAAGAGTGACAAAGAATGTCTCATATTCTTAGATAAGTAATCAAATCATATTTTAAAATCCGAGTAGGTAGACGATCCAGATTTAAGTAAGTATAATTAATAGTTTGTGCACGAAGCCTTGTTAAACGGTAATATTAAACTTTTAATATCTCTCACGTTGACAACGTTTTCTAACAACTTAATTTCGGAAGCTGTCTACTTTTACTAACTATGATCTATGATACAGTTTATCTCGCCAGGAATGCAGCAGTGCCGCTGTACCGCCGCTGATAAGTGCGATGAGTGATACGACATCATCTTTTGTGCAACAAGTGTGTCACAGGCGCGGCGGCGCACGGTAGCCACTAGAATCAATTGAAATTAATCAAATGCGTGCGGTGCGTGCAGCTGCTGCCGCTCGTTACCCTTCCGCGCGCCACGGTGAAAACACAGAAGCACATGATGACATGACCGGATGGTCTCTAGGCTCACTGCATCGCTCTAAATAATCAGTCCCATATCGAAACCGATACCAAACTCTTCTGATCCCCCAATCACAACCGGTGTGCTTCAAGTTTAACTCCGCGCTGACCGTGCATCACTGCGGCATTGGTCCTTCTGTTCCGAACTCTTCCGGTCCTCCGTGCTGCTATCCCGCACTTCCGCCGTAGTGCTAGCTCCAACCCCGCACCCCGCACCCCCCTCACTTATCCATCCGCTTGCTTCTGTTGGTGTCATTGTCACTTGAGATGTATTTGATAATCAGAGTATTAAATATTTACAGAGATAATTAGGATGACGTATAACATAAATGTTAGACCCTTTCGGGTTGATGAGATATAAATTAGCTTCTAAAGTCGTAAAAACCGGCCAAGTGCGAGTCGGACTCACGCACGAAGGGTTCCGTACCACTATTTATAAAAACCGCCTTATATGATCTGCAAATGAGACTCGTTTTTAATACAACTGACGCTTAGCGCCATCTATCACATCATCATCTATTACATTTCTATGGGGTTGTTTGAAATTTTCGAGTCAAATACAATTGGTCGACTATTACTCGTAAACTCGTAAATCCCACTTAAGTGTGATAGTTTTCCTTTAAACTTTGTTATAATTATGTCGCGAAAACGGGAAAAATGTGACGCAGACGAAGTTGCGCGGGACAGGTAGTTCCGAATAAATGTAGGTTTGTAGAACATAAAAACTTTCAACCAAAATTTGGTGTTTCGTTTTTGAGATATGGGACATTTTCTACAAACTGTTGCAGTAACTTTGTTTTTTAGGGCTCCGTACCCAAAGGGTCAAACGGGACCCTATTACTGAGACTTCGCTGTCCGCCCGTCCGTCTGTCACCAGGCCGTATCTCATGAATCGTGATAGGCAGCCAGTTGTAATTCTTACAGATTATGTATTTCTATTGATGCTATAACAGAAAATGCTAAAAACAGAATAAAATAAATATTTAAGGGGCTCCCCTAAACAAAAAAAAAACGAACAAAAAAAAAGTTTTTTTTTTGTTCGTTTTTTAGGGTTCCGTAGTTAACAAGGAACCCTTATAGTTTACGTACCCTTATAGTAGACTGACGCCGCCGCGCCGGTGTTACTTTATTAAAACACATATATACCGCGTGGGAAGAGGCACAAGATTCCATAGGAATCTTCTGTGACCTCTCGAAGGCATTTGATTGCGTAAATCACCAAACATTGCTCTTGAAACTTGAGCATTACGGTTTAGGTAAACTTGCGCTCAGTTTAGTAAGATCGTATTTGAATGATAGACAGCAGCAAGTACAAGTAAATGGTGTAAATTCGATGGGTTTGAAAGTAAAAATGGGTGTACCACAAGGTTCGATATTGGGTCCTTTCCTCTTTTTAGTATATATTAATGACCTACCCCATTTATTTAAAAACCAACCACAAATGGTGTTGTTTGCTGACGATACTTCTTTAATGTTTAGGATAAGCAGACGTGACACAAATCTTGACGACGTAAATAACGCTCTAATGCAGGTTCATAAATGGTTTACCGCTAATAATTTAGTATTAAATGGGAAAAAAACTAAGTGCATAAGATTTTCTCTACCAAATGTCAAATGCAGTGACTGTGACATAGTATTGAATCAAGAGAAACTTGAATTTGTCGATGAAACTGTTTTGTTGGGGATCACGCTCGACTCAAGGCTACAATGGGGTCCTCATTTAATATCTCTTGCAGGACGGCTGAGTTCAGCAGCATATGCTGTCAGAAAAATCCGTCAATTTACTGATGTAGATACCGTGAGGATAGTGTATTTTAGTTATTTTCATAGTATTATTTCATACGGTATTTTACTATGGGGACGGGCTGCAGACATCGAGTTTATATTTATTCTGCAGAAAAGAGCTATCAGAGCCATATATAATCTACGTAGGTGCGATTCTCTAAGTGAACTGTTTAAGGAAATTAACATCATGACGGTACCTTGTCAATACATCTATAAACACATCATGTACGTTAGGAAAAAACTGCATTTATTTAGTAAAAGAGGTGACCGGCACCACTATAATACTAGAAACAGAGACCAACTAGTTCAGCCAGGTTTCAGGTTAGCTAAAGTAGACTCATCTTTCATGAGGTACTGTTTATAATGTTACAATAAAATACCTCCCCCCATTCTACAACCGATTGAAACGAAATTTAAATCTTGCATAAAACGCACACTATGTAGGCAAGTATATTATAAGTTGGGGGATTATATTGATGATAAAAAAGCTTGGCTCTATGCTGGTCCTGCTCCACTACCATAGGGGCAATCGGAATCATCAGAATTACAAGGTGAAGTTATTGTGAAAGCTGCAGAAGATTGTAAAAATATATTTGCATTGTATAGATTCAATCTCTTAGTATTATATAATTGCATAGCACCTGTGTGAGTACCATGTACTGTAAAGCCACTATTTAATAAGTACCTAAATCTTTCATTGACGCGAAATTGCCCTGGTGGAATGTCATACTCACTTAAATGTCACGCTGATGGTGGCAGGTGTGTCGGGTCGTTTAGTTCCCTTCAAAATGGTTGAGTTGAATGATGGCTGATACATGCGTCATGTTCGTGAACGGGCGCTGTCAGTTGTGACTGGTCATCTCTTAGCTGCCACGGTTTATTTTGATTACTTTATTTTTTTTATTACTGATTTAATCTTTTACTCTGGACGCTCTTAACTTGCCCGTATTTCTACATTGTTCTAACATATTTTTAATTCTTAACATGAATGATGTTACCAAGATTTTGTAACATATTTTGATTTAAAAGAGTGTCCATGGAGCTTCTTGCCCATTCTTCTCCATAGAGATCTACGCTACGGAATGGGCAACGGCAGTACTTCCACAAGTTATTTTTCCTTGTGACTGGGACTGTAGCTTCACGTTTTATTTTGTTTTTTGACTTTCAAAAGTGCCTGTAATGGTCTAATTGAAATAAATGCTTTGACTTTGACTTTGACTTTAATGGTACGGAACCCTTCGTGCGCAAGTCCAACTCGCACTTGGCCGGTATTTTTCTTTAACACATCAGCCAAGTGCGAGTATAATAAATTTTTTCTTCTTGTCTTAGGATGATGACAGTATGAAGAATTTGTGTGGTAAACGTACTACAACTAAAAAAAGTAAAATAAAAAACCAAAACATTAAACAGGTCCAATATAACCAAAGACTATAAAATATAACATTCTTTCAGAAGTCAGTAGCTAAAAGTCAAGATATCAAAGTCACCGACTTCATCTCCATTTTTTTAAAATAACAATCTATGATGATTTAAAACAAAATGAACCACCATTACCATTTTTAAAAATGGTTATGTATTCGACTAGCATCTTTTTCTTTTTTAGGGCTCTTTGTTGTCCGTTCGTCCATCTGTATGTCTATCTGTGAAGACCCTTTTTCTCAGGAATACATGGAGGTATCAAGCTGGAATTTATATCAAATACTCAAGTCTACTGTCTCTTGGAGCTGTGAAAAAATCAAACTTCTAAGCCAACACAATCAAAAGATACAGCCGTTTATGCCGTAAATTTTCGACACTCGCAAACGAATCAAAACCTACAGGGTACTTCCCGTGAACTCAGAATCTTGAAATTTAGTAAGAAGCAACGTCTTATAGCACAAATAAAGAATAATTACGAAACCGTAAATTTTTTCTTACATCATATTATAAAAATATTTTTAGTAATTACGGTTTTAAAAGTACGGAACCCTGGGTGCATGAGTCCGACTCGCACTTGGCCGGTTTTTTTTAAGTATGTACACCTATTTCTCCGTAATTTTTTGGATGATTCTTTATTCATTTGGTAGAGGAAGCTCGCACGGTGGTCCCGTATAAAGATTAACATTGATTAGGTACTTTTTGAGTTATCCTCTCTACTCTCTATTATGCATTTTTTCTGTTTCGCATGCATGGACGATGTGCTGGTGTCTAGTTACAATGTAAAAATTGATACTTGACCAGATACCACAACTAAAAGGTTAAAATAAAACTTTTTGACAAAAAAATAAATAACCGGCTTTTAAAAAAAAAACAATAAAAAATGGAAAATTACAAAGTCAAAAAAGTCGGTTATTTACTTTGTCAAAAAGTTTTTAAGTATCTGTTTATTTATTTTTATTTATACAAGGTGTTGTTTTGTATCCTCGTCAAAATTCAGGAGGTTGTTGTAAAAGACATAAATAATCAATTTAAATTACGGTAAGTACCTAGTTAATTATCTATGAATAAATAGAATTAAATTAAATAAATAGAAGTCCTGACTGATTGACTGACTCATCAACGCCCAGCCCAAACCCTTAAATTGGACCTAATAAGCTGAAATTTTGCTCAGAGGT
Organism: Cerastis leucographa; assembly: GCA_963082945.1. Classification (NCBI taxonomy): domain Eukaryota; kingdom Metazoa; phylum Arthropoda; class Insecta; order Lepidoptera; family Noctuidae; genus Cerastis; species Cerastis leucographa. Next base: position 18,579,029 of record OY720368.1, read on the forward strand.
TCCCTTTATAATGTAGACAAGGAATAAGGAAGGATTTTTCGAAATTCAACCACTAAGGGACTTAAATAGGGGATGAAAGATTGAATGGAAAATCGTCATTTTTAAAGTAAGAAGGCTGAAATTTCATATACAAGCTTCTGGTTAGAAATAAATAAATACGTATTTTAGTGTTTTTGAGAATGTACTCCCTAAGAGGGCGAGATAGGGGTTCAAAGTTTTTATGCGGAATCCGTCAATTTTGAAGTAAGAAGGATGACATTAAATATTGAAGTTTCTAAGCAAAAAAAAGAACACGTATTTCGTCGTCTTTGAAAATTCAACCCCAAAAGGGAGAAAAGGGGTTGAAACATTTAAAATAAAATAAAAATGGTCTCAACAGCTTCAAATTTACTATTTGTGTTTCTCGATTGAATTGATAAACACGTATCTCAATGTTTTTGGAAATTTCACCCCTCAGACGATAACAGGGGTGGCAATTTTTTTATTTTTGTTTTTTATTGTTAGCATTTGTATGGACAAATACGCTAAAAAAACTTCATATAAGTACACACTTCAAGGGAATCTGGGTCATTTGCGAGCATGGACACTTGCGTGACAGACACTCGCGCAATTGGATACTTGCGCTCGCGCAATGGCTTCATGGGTGTCGTTTTCGTGGTTATCGGGGTCGCTGACCAAAATGACGCCGAGAAAAACTTTCGGTTTTTCTTTCACGGGTGTCGTTTTTGTGGACTTCAGGATCGCCGATAACGAAAACGAGGTCAAAATGAAAATCCAAGGAGGGCCGAGGAACTTTTCTGTTTTTCTGTCATGGGTGTCGTTTGTTGTTTTAAGCGACCCGGAAAACCACGAGGTTTTCCGGGTCGCTTAAAACAAAATGATGACCTCATTTTCAAGGTGCAAATAATAAAATTTGAAATTTGCAATGTCTCAATATTATCCCCTGTCTATGCTATAGCTGGCATTGATTTAAGTGAGAACAAATAACAGTATTTACAAACACTAACTAACTAAATATAACCTAAATTAAAAACAACAGGACGTTAAGGCGTCAAAATACTCCTCTACATCGCTGTCATCCGGAAACGTGCCCAGAAGACTGGCGGCATTACCACGTTGAATGGCAATGCTAATTCTTTGCCCAAAGAAATAGCCAGCCTTCTGGTCTCGTGAAGTGTCAACCAGTCGACGAGATATTTCCTTAAAAAGAGAATGCGTGCTTGGGCCCCATGAGCCAAGCGTTTCGACCCCAAACGGCTCAAAACTGTAACTGCCATTAAGGTTACAGTTTTTACGCCGTTTGAGGCTCTGAGCAACCGCAGCAGCAGCTGCAGCACAGCCCGCCGTACTTGCAACATGAGATGGCGCAAGGGTATCGAAGCAAGTTGCGTCCCACACCAAAGGCCTACCCACCTTCCAAGGCATCATCGTCATACCATCTGGTCTCTTCCCATCGTCACGTACCAAACCGTTAGGTTCTAAAACCGCTGGTACGCCGGCGGTGACAAGAGCTCGACGAATAATGTCGTTGATGCTGGCGTGCCGTGCTATGCGACCTGCGCTCCTGTAGCAGGACAGGCCATAGTGCCTGAGATTGTCGACAACTTCACCGCAGTGACAACGATGTGGAGCAACGCAAGGTGCGCCTAAACGAAGGCTTGTAGCGAGCCGAAATGACACATCATCCATCATGGTGCCTATGGTGGATGACAGGAGTGCCTGAAGCCATAAGCTTGACTCCCATTCCCCTACGGCCAGGAGACAGGCACGCTCCGCAGTATTAATTGACGTATTTAACAGATTATTCCGTATAATACTGCAAAGCGGCTCGTCCCAGCGTCTCTGGGAGGACAGGTTGTCGGGACAGGCCATAGCGCCTGAGATTGTCGACAACTTCACCGCAGTGACAACGATGTGGAGCAACACAAGGTGCGCCTAAACGAAGGCTTGTAGCGAGCCGAAATGACACATCATCCATCATGGTGCCTATGGTGGATGACAGGAGTTCCTGAAGCCATAAGCCTGACTCCCATTCCCCCACGGCCAGGAGACGGGCACGCTCCGCAGTATTAATTGACGTATTTAACAGATTATTCCGTATAATACTGCAAAGCGGCTCGTCCCTGCGTCTCTGGGAGGACAGGTTGTCAGGCAAATCCGTATAAGGACAAGCCATTTTCCAAGCGTTCAACGCATCGGACAAAAACGGTACCTCAAAATGAACCAGTGAGGAAGATAAGATGTTAAGACTTAAACTCTTGCGGACGCCAAGACCACCCAGGTGGATGGAAAGCGTGGCTTGTTGCCACGCACGGTCCAGGGCCACATTTAGGATTGAAGAAAGTGTATTCCTAATAATTTGGTCATTTTTTTCTAAAAGTTGAGGGTGTTTCCAAAGATGGGAGGAGCGAAGGGTATAAGTAAATTTAGGTCCAAAGCAACAAAAACGAATAAGAGTGAAAGCCGAATGTATATTAATTTTGAAAAGTCTTTCCGAGACATCATTAAAATTTTGAATCTGTTCCTGAATAAAGGAGGGAAATGACTCATCAAAAATTGGACACCCCAGGAGGTGAAGAGAATCTTTTTCTGTGATTTTGATATTGGGAGCTATAGAATTAAATTTTGAAATGGTACTCTGTCAGTGGTCTGGGGAAGATAAATTTCACATTTTGACAAGTTCAGCTCTAGACCAATAGAACTAAATTTTTCTTTTAAAAAAGTTAAATCTTCTAGAACTGTGTTCACATCACCTCCCAGAGTTCCAGTTTAACTGTCGAATAATTAGATTTATTGCTAAACTAAAAATGGCTGGCCCTAAAGGATCACCCTGTTGACATCCAACGGCTGATTCCAAAAGGTTGTCTTTATAGTAGTTTTGAGGGGTTTCTGTAGCATTGATAGAGAAAACTGTAAATTTTGGGGATTTCTTATTGAACCTCTGCCAACAAGGTGTCAAAGTGAGAACTGTTTCTCACATGTGCAGTTTTATGTTGCGTGCTCCGAGTGAGCTCTGCAAGTAACTTAGTAATTTTAGACGTAATATACTTTTTTCTAACCAGAATGAATTCTCTGGCTTCTTACTTTAAAAAATCGCAGACTTTTAAACAACTATTTATCCTATACTTACACTTACGCGCGAGCGAAGACGCGGGCAACAACTGTTATCTATAACTTTTAAATGACTATTTTCGACATTATTTTGCGGGGGTTAACGCATACGTGGGCAATTGCCGAACTCCACGCGGGCGAATTCGCGGGCAGAAGCTAGTTAAATGATAAATGATGTTTATTTTGCAAGTAGGTTTTTACAAACACTTTTACACGTCATTTTTTTTTTAAACTAGATGGGGCCGGTGTTTCGTACCTGACTACTCTGAGAAGAAACAACCGAAACAAACTCAGAGGTTCTCTGTTAACTTGTTACTCTTTTAAAGTCCAGATATTGCTCAATTTACATGAGGACTATGCAGATTAGTGTCTGAAATGGTCTTTTGAAGAAAGAACCACACAGATTTGAGTGGATCTGTCCAGTCAGGGCAAGCATTTGTCAGTTATCGTGTAGCTCGACTTATGACTCAAGGAGCTCAACGAAACGACGAACAATACCAAAGAAAGGACATTTGGGTAGGTCGTTTAAAGTACACAAACTGCCAGATAGTGGTGGGAGAAAAATAAATAAATACATGGTCCTCACATTCACAATATTTAAATGTAATCAATAATAATTTACGAAATGAATTTTAAAAAATCGCGAATATCAATAATAAATGTCATCACAATAATCCCCTTAACGTGGGGGAATACTGATTTCCGTAATTATGAAAAAAAACTTGAGAGGTGTCAAGGGACACCCGGATGGAACGAAGTTCCTTTCATAATATCAATACATTTTAGATGTTAGTGTGCGAAAAATTAAATATTTAATTTATGGAAGATTAATCCTTAATTCGAAGCAATACGTCTTACTTAACTGCACAACCGAATTTGTACTTTGTAGTTCGGTCACTCAAAATAATAATCATATCTATCCTTACTCACATACACACCCCAATTGTACGTAATTTAAGGAAATTTCAACTTTATTTTAAAGAAATAAAGCTTACAATAGCTTACTATAGCAAAAAGTGTCGTGACAACTTTTCGTAAGTTTTTTTTCCGTCTAGCCCCCTTTCACAACGCGCGATAAGGAACTTCGTTCCAAAAAAAAATACCTACCCATTTTATTATTGATTCGGGTCGAGAATCATTAGTAGGTATAGTTACCTCCTTGATTTTGACGAGGATGCAAAACAACAACTTGTTCATCGTTGTTTACCTACTGAAGATTTATTCATTGGGTACACTGTCGTCCGTGCATGGCGGATTGGACATTCCGTGCGATACTTATAGCTCCGCCAGTGTTGTGAGTTCCACCTGTAGTACATAGATGGCGCTATTTAACTATTGTGTAATTTTATTACTTACGATGCATTGAAATACGAACTTTCCTTGTTACATAATTAATATTTTTTGGCCTGAAACACAGGTTTAAATAAACCTAGTTCGGGCAGGTCGCTACCAAACATCTGAATTGAACTATCATTACTTGCAACTTTTGAATATGTTTTAGTTATAGTTTACTTACAAGTAATAATTATACCATTGTATGAGAAATAATACTACTGCGCATAAATGTACAGTTTATGTACTTAATACTTTTAAATAAATTTTATTATTATTTTATTATAATAAATTATAGGATAGGTAATCATTTTCCCAATAATAGGTTCTTAAGTTAAACCGCTGCCGCGTCGCGTCGTAGCGTCGGGGGACCGCTAAGTAGACCGCTTAGTACATACACTAAACAAGGCGGACCCCCGACGCTACGACGCTTGGATTAATTTTATTTTTGTATTTTTAGAGGTTTTTATACTATGTAGTAAATGAAAAATAAAGTTTGGTGAAAAAGTCCCATATCTCAAAAACTAAATATCAAATCTTATTCAAACAAATTTTCGTTAAATGTTTTTTTTACGTTTTACATCCTAATATTTTTTCAGATTTTTTCTCCTCTTTCTTTAGAAATTAGAGGGGGGGGGTCACACGTTTTACCACTTTGGAAGTGTCTATCTTTCAAACAATTGACTTTGAAAAAAAATGGTTTTAGGAACCTCTATGTCATTTTTAAAGACCTATCTATAGACGCCCCGCACGTACATGTTTGTTTTTTTTTTAGTTCCAGTTCCGTGTGGAGGTAGGCTTAATCTTCATTTATTTTTATTTTTGTACAAAATTCGTAAAGCGGTTCACAGAATACATCTACCTACCAAGTGTCAGCTGTGTGGTCCTAATAGTTTCGGAATAAAGTGGCTGTGACATACGGACGGACAGACAGACATGACGAATCTATAAGAGTTCCGTTTTTTGCCATTCGGCTACGGAACCCTAAAATCAGAATAAAATAAGTATTTAAGGGGGCGGGCTCCCATACAAAAAAGTGATTTTTGCTCGTTTTTATAAATAATGGTACGGAACCCTTCGTGCGCGAGTCCGACTCGCACTGGGCCGGTTTTTTTAAGTTGTTAATTTTACGGTTACATGGAAATACGGTGTAAACTGTAAACTTACTTTTGTAACATTATTTTTCCAATAAATTATTTTTATTCCGTCAAGTCAAGCAATTAGATGATATCTTCTTGACGGTTTAACTTCATCATCAGCCTATATTGTTGCCACTGCTGGGATGCAGGCCTCCTCTCTATGAGAGGGAATGGGCTGTAATCCACCACGCGGGCCCAGTGCGGGTTGGTAGATGTCAATGTCTTCGAATTTTTAGTTCTAGGACATGCCGGTTTCCTGACGATGTTTTCCTTCACCGTTTTGAGAGCAGCGGTGATGAAATAAATTACCTTAGAATAATAACAAATTACACAAAGTATTGCGCCTGCCTGGGTTCGAACCTACGACATACTGCTCGTAAGTCGGGGCTGCTACCACAGGGCCACCGCTGCTCTCAACCACAGGGCCACCGCTGCTCTCTGAGAGCAGGACGCTTGGATTAATTTTATTTTTGTATTTTTAGAGGTTTTGTCTGTCGCGGGTTTTTATTTCATGCTTTTTAAATTTAAATTATTTTTTCTTAGCCTTGACTGTCCCACTCCTGGGCTTAGGTCTCCTCCCATTCCTTCCACTTTTCTTGGTGTACGCCTCTTCTCGCTTATTAACGAAAACAAGGAAAGATGAATTAAAAAAAAAAACTTGAGCTTTTAGGGGGGAGGGGGGTGTGCAGCCTACGCCCCTGGCGATGCCCATGGTTACAAGTGACAAGAATTCAAATTTCCAATCAACTAGACCCGTAGAAGTTGTTTAAATCCCTTAATCAACTAGAAAAGAGGTGATGAGCTTCAAACGGCTGAGCAGATTTTCTCGAAACATAGCTAAGAACATTTTAAATGACACCAATTTTATCAAAATCGGTTCATCCGTTTGGGAGCTACGATGCCACAGACAGACACACAGATACACAGATACACACGTCAAACTTATAACACCCCTCTTTTTTGGTCGGGGGTTAAAAACAAAGTCGCTTTCTCTGTCCCTATGTCCCTACGTCCCTATGTATGCTTAAATCTTTAAAACTACGCAACGGATTTTGATGCGGTTTTTTTTAATAGATAGAGTGCTTATAGAGGAAGGTTTATATGTATAATAACATCCATTGAATAGTGGAGAAATACTGTTATTTTTGAGGTTTCTAATGCGATGTCGTAAATAATTACATTTCTTCCGCTTACATTGCAAACGCAGGCTGAACCCTACGAGATATATCAAAATAATGTACTAAGTATTGTTCACATTGAAAAGGTCTACAGAAAACTCCGCGATGGTATATGTCTATCTCTTATGGATATCCCACAATAACATTTTTTTGTCATTTACCTACTTTTTACGACAAATAATGGCTAATTTTCGAAGCGATTTTAACCAATACAGCATTAATCCTTATCCAATTAAATACCTTAAATACATTGTTGATTAAAATGATGATTTAAATGAATATTTTCGAAGATAATACAGATTTAAAAATTGCGGGACGTGGTGTTTGCGACGGTACCGGCCGGCCGGGGCGGGATGTTTGTATGTCTAATGACAAGAAAGCTGTGAAAGTTGTATATAAAGACATTCTGTAATATATTAATTGTTGTAAAAATAAATAAAAATGTAGTGCATGAATTTAGATATTCCAAAGATAGCAGGAAATCTTCATGGTATAGGGAAAGGGGAATTGTTTTACTCCAAATTTAACGCGTGTGGGCCACGGGCAGTAATGAATAAATCAAAACTACTGGATCGATTTTAATCATTTTTTCAGTGAGTGATATAGGCTATATATTTTATACCCGTGCGAAGCCAGAGCCGCCAGGGCCGCTATGTTTTTATATACAACGTTCACAGTTTTTCTGTAGTGTATTTAGTATCAGCATTGCACCCGTGCGAAGCTGGGGCGGGTCGCTAGTACTATACAAATTTAGTTTTGCAGTTGAGTGGAAGTTTACTAATGAATGACCGTTCAAAATATTGTTTTTATATTGTTTAGGGCTATGGAACCTTGTATGCGAGTAAGACTCGCACTTGGCCCGTTTTTTTAGTATTTGTTGTTATCGCCGCAACAGAAATACATAATCTGTAGAAATTTCAACTGGCTCTATCACGGTTCATTAGATACAGCCTAGTGGCATACGGACGGACGGACAGACGGACAGCGAAGTCTCAGCAATAGGGTCCCGGTTGACCTTTTGGGTACGGAACCCTAAAAAGGTGATTGACTTATTTAATTACTAAGTACGTATTTACAAACGTTTTCTGTTAGCAAGATGGCAGGCAGTTGAGAGTATCGATCGAGTCAGATAGTACTTAAATTTTGGCATTTATTCAAGAAATTATCCAGTTGTTCTGCTGATTCCATGTGTCGGTCCACATTATTCCCCTGCAGAAACAGGATGGGTCGCTAGATCCCTTCGCTACCTAGAATGCTTATTTACATCTCTATTTGCGATCAATTCACATCTAAATACTGACTCACAAACAGCCAACAACGATTCCTTTCTGTGATTCTTCGATGCCGGAGACCTGAGATAACAATACACATGAAAGAGGTTCGTAGAGTACTTCATAGACTAGACGTGAACAAGGCGAGCAACTGTGCGCCTGCGTTATATTTTGTGTTGACACGCTTGCGGCTTGTACTGCCTTGCCGAAATCATGGAAGGTTAATGCCAATGTACAACCAGTACCCGAGCAGGGTGCCGACTCCAATAATTATCGAATAATCGTCATCACCTCGAAACTTTATACAGTTATGGAAAGGGTTCTTAATGGGAAGCTGCTGGCATACCCATTTACCGCATGCTTACTCTTGCCAACTCCGTTCGTAGTGAAATCAATGTCTTTGCTGGTTCTGTAGACTCAGTTAGGACTAAACTTAGAGTCTTGATAGTATAACTTTTTTTTTTTTTTTAAACCAACAGCGATACATAAAAATATTTTACAAAATATGCGTGTTGCAGTTATTATGGCCAATTATAGGTTTCCCTGTATAACTGGGATATGTGTAATACATGCGAACGGACTAATATCAGATATTTCCAAATAACAACAAAATAAAATTGTAATACAATACATAAGGTTAAATTTGACCACAATTTTGAAAGATTTTATACAAAAAAAAAAAATAGGTTGAATAATAAAAAATAGTAGAAGAAGAAGAAGATTGGTTGCCTGTCATTTATCTCCGCGTATAGCTTTCAGTATGCTTTTTTTTAAATGACGGTTTATTACAGTTAAATAAAACTTCAGAGAATTCCGAGTTATAAATTCGAGCAATGCGAGTCAGTACACAGTTCTTGGCATAGTTAGTTGTTGAGGGACGTCACTAGTCCCGTCAGTTGTCTATGAGCGATAGTCTATGGAGCACGGCGCGGATCTGCCACGTGCTCGGTGAAAATTAATAATAAAAAGTAAGTCAACTAACACATATTTATTTATTTATTTATTTATTTAACAATTTATGTACACACTAAATACAGAAAAGAAGAAAGGAAAAGAAAATAGGTACAAAGGTAATGCTTATTTCTAAAGAAATCTCTTCCAGCATACCTGCGAAAGGAGATAATAAAAAAAGAGATGTAGACAAAGTGTGTAAAAGAAGAAGAGAAAATGGAAAACATAAAACATAAAGCAAATAACTATTTCAAATATAAAATACAATATAAAAATATACTAACTTACTTTTACATACAAAAACAAAATATATAACTATTATATAAATACAATTAAAATAAATACAATAATATAAATACCTATGCAACTATGACGGAATGGAAAGATAATGTTACATAGTTTTTAACCGACTTCTAAAAAAGGAGGAGGTTCTGAATTCGGATGTTTGTATTTTTTTTAATTTTTTTTGTGTTTGTTCGCGCTTTACTCCGTCGCTTGCCAACCGATTTGGAAAATTCTTTTTTTGTTGGAAAGGGTATACTTCCCAAATGGTCCCATAGTCACCAAGTCGGGATCTGATGCTGGAATCTTGGCGAAATCGAGGGAACTCTTCAAATTTTATAGGAAAACGTACAGTGATTTTGGTATTTTCTACAACAAGTGAAGCATTTGCGTCCAATAAGAACCATTCTACCATCAGATCTGATGATGAATCCAAGAGACAGGCTTCGGAACTCCATAACAAGGCAATGAATCTTAGCTGTGTTTGGGCTTGTTGGAATTGTAACGGTATGCACTTTCCAGGTGTATACACCGATTACGCTGAGATTTATGATCCGATTTGCGTGATTCTTCTTTAGTTTGATGTGGAATACCTGCCATTTGGTCCCATAAAAAATTAATATAGTTTGGCCATATAGTTTTCATTTTATTAAAATTTTTGTTATATGTAAATTTTTCACGTATGTACACCGATTTCTCCGTGATTACTGGACCGATTTAGATGATTTTTCATTCATTTGGTAGAGAAGCTTGCCCGGTGGAGCCATATGAATTTTATTATCTTTGCTTGTACTTTTTGAGTCATCCTCTTTACTATGCATTTTGTCCTTTGTCGTATGTATGGACGATGTGCTGGTGTCTAGTTAAAATGTAAAAATTATACTTGACTAGGATTAAAGTGAGATACCACAACTGAAAAGGCTAAAATAAAAACTTTTTTACAAAAAAAAATAACCGACTTCCATAAAACACTAAAAAGTGGCAAATAATTTTAGTTTCGGAAGTCGGTGGTAAAAAAGTAAATGAAACAAATAAGTCACCGACTGCCGAAACTAAAATTATTTGCCACTTTTTAGTGTTTTATGGAAGTCGGTTATTTTTTATTGTAAAAAAGTTTTTATACTTATTAAATAATGCAGACCTCAGCAAATAACATGGTGTCAGCGTCGGGTGGACTGCCCCCGCTTCCTGAAATGTGTTTCGTGGGAAACTTGTCAAATAAATTCAGGCGTGGTTGCAAAGATTGAAAATATATCTGAATGCTCACGGACTTGAAAAGGAAAACAACAAAAGATTGGTAAATATCCTCCTCAACTACATTGGACCTAAAGGAATTGAAATTTACAACACTTTTGACGCCAATGAAAATGATACGTTTGAGGAGGTCACAAATAAATTTGCAGAATACTTTACTCCGAGAAAATCATTAATAATTTTAAGAAATGAGTTCTTCACAACAACTCAAGGTGATTTAACTCTAGATGATTATTTCCAGAAGGTTATAAACCTAGGAAAAGACTGTGAATTTAGCAGTTTAACTGAAGGAATAACAGGGAGCAAAATTATAGCAGGCTTGGATAAAAGGTTCAATAACTTAAAAACAAAGTTAATATCAGAAGATGATGCAAAGCTTACACTAGAATATGTAATGAAGTTTCTCCTGAGTGCCGATGCTTCGAGAAAATATGTGGAGCAGCTGGGTGGATCAGAGGAATCGGTAAAGACTGAAAATCAAGTACTGTTCTCGGCATCACAGAACAAAAATAAAAGAAATACCAAGAAAATAAACCACTGTCGCAAATGTGGACAAACACATGACCTCAACGTGTGTGAGAAACCAAATCATTTCAGCAACAAGTGTCGCAACAAGAAACAACGCCAAACAAATCAACAACAGCAGGTCAATGTTGTAGAGGAAGGAGTGCATAACAACAATGATGCTCAGGACTTCTTCATTGGTGTTGCAATGGTCGGTAATGAAATAACACAGGATTTCATGGTAAGAAACCAATTGATACCTATGAAATTTGACACCGGAGCAGCCTGCAATATTATAGGTAGCAATGAGTGTAAAAAACTAGGCATTAACAGGAGTGACTTTGAGCCCTGTAACAAGAATGTCATTCAACTTGATGGTAAAAGTATTTCAGTTTGTGGTACATGTAGTACATTAGAAATAATGCATCCAAACCAGTTAAAATATAGAGTAAAATTCATTGTTATTGAAGGTTCTGTGCCTACTTTGATAGGATGTAAGACATGTTTAGAATATAATTTTGTGAAACCTAATACTAATCTAGTTAAAGTACACAATGTAACATGTAATGATAATGAGATCAACAAATTAATTGCAAAGTTAAAATCTAATTTCAGTGAACTATTTGATGGTGGTCTTGGTTGCTTACCTGGTTCTGTAAAAATACAACTAAAAGAAAATGCTGTACCTGTTGTTCAAGCTGCACATCATCAGCCTATATTGTTCCCACTGCTGGGACGCAGGCCTCCTCTCTATGAGAGGGAATGGGCTGTAATCCACCACGCGGGCCCAGTGCGGGTTGGTAGATGTCACATGTCTTCGAATTTTTAGTTCTAGGACATGCCGGTTTCCTCACGATGTTTTCCTTCACCGTTTTGAGAGCAGCGGTGATGAAATAAATTACACAAAGTAATGCGCCTGCCTGGGTTCGAACCTACGACTTACTGCTCGTAAGTCGGGGCTGCTACCACTGGGCCACCGCTGCTCCTGCACGCTGCTCCTCAAGCTGCACGTCGGGTTCCTTTTTCATTATTACCTGAATTAAGAGAAGAATTAACAAAAATGGAATCTATGGGAGTAATTGAAAAGGTAAATAAACCCACTCAATGGGTAAACAATTTAGTTTTGGTTAGAAAACCCAATGGCAAGTTAAGAATATGCATAGATCCAAGAGCATTAAATAAATTTATATTACATCCAAAATACCAGTTGCCAACTATAGACGAGATTAAAAGCAAAATGCAAAATGCTAAAGTATTTGCACTGCTTGATGCCTCTAATGGTTTCTGGATGTTAAACCTTGATAATGAAAGCTCTGACTTATGCACATTCATTACACCCTTTGGGCGTTACAGGTTCAGGAGATTGCCATTTGGTGTGAGCTGCGCACCAGAGGAATTCAGCAGAATCATTAGTCAGATGTTTGAGAATGTGGAAAGAGTCATACCATATTTGGATGATTTGTGTGTCTATGCGGAGTCAGTTAAACAACTAAATGATAGATTACAAAAAGTTTTAGAGATTGCATCAACAAATGGTATCAAGTTATATGAAAATAAATGTAAGTTTTTTGTTTCGAAATTACTTTTTGTGGGCCACATTTTCACGGCAGAGGGCATTTCTCCTGATTCTGATAAAGTTCAGGCAGTTATGAATATGGAACGTCCGAAATGCAGGAAAGATTTGGAAAGATTCCTAGGTATGTGTAATTATTTGTCAAGATTTATACCATATTATTCAAAATTAATTGAACCTTTGAGAATTTTATTGAGGAAAGATACAGTGTTTTTCTGGGACAGCAACCAAGAACAATCAGTGGAGTCACTAAAAAAGGCTTTGTGTAGTAGCCCATGTTTAGCCTACTTTGACACAAATAAAGATATAATATTATCATTTGACAGTTCATCAACTGCTTTAGGTGCTGTGAGACTACAACAAGATAGACCAATTGCATTTGGATCTCGTGCCTTAACTGTAACTGAACAAAATTATTGTCAATTGGAAAAAGAAATGTTGGCAATCGTGTATGGATGTTTTAAAATGCATCAATATGTGTATGGTCGCAAAGTTCATGTAGAATCAGATCATAAACCACTAGAAACATTATTTAAAAAGCCATTACATAAAGTCCCTGCACGATTATAAAGAATGATGTTGTCGGTTCAAGGTTATAATTTAGAGGTTGTGTATAAGCCTGGTAAACATTTGTATATTGCAGATACCTTGTCACGTAGTTGCCCACCAAATATTGAAAATAAATTTAAACAACTAAGTGAAAACATTGTCTGCCATGTTAAATTGCAAAGAGATTGCTTACCTATATCGAGTACACAGTTAATTAAAATACAAAATGCAACAAAAATGGACCCCACATTAATACAGATTATAAACTATTTAAAAAATGGATGGCCAAATAATTTAAATGCCTTAGATAAAAATGCTCGAATCTTTTGGACATTTAGGGATGAATTAGGCCTTCTAGATGGTATTATTTTAAAAAGTAACTTAATTGTTATACCTGACTCTATGAAAAGTGAAATGATGAAAATAATTCATGAAGAACATGTAGGTGTGAGCACTTGTAAAGTAAGAGCTAGAGAGTCTATTGTTATAATGGAATGAGGGTTATGATTTGTATTCACTTATTCATTGTACAAATGGTCAGTTTCTATAGCCTGAGTATGATCCTTTTCCCTTTTCAAATTTAAAAGTTTAACATTAGCGTGGATTAATTCATCCTCTAGGTCTCTAATTTTACATAAAGCCTCCTCATACAAGTTGCTACAGTTGTTGAACCCATCCGTGACCACCCTTAGTTGATCCCGTTCAGTGGCAACATTCAAGTATTCTTGATGAAGGTCTACCAGCTCCCGTTTTAAACTCGAGTTCTTGTTATTGACATTATTAACCTCCTCCTCACTATCTTCCATCTCCTGTAACAGTTGTTTGCACTGGAGTTTTGAGTCCTTAAGTTCTTGGAGGGCTGTTCTCAATTTTAACTCCATGGCCTGAGCTGTAGCCTTACGGGTCATCACAGGCATAAGATAATTAAAAACATAATGAAAAAATGTAAGGAAGATGGATCAGATCCATACTTAGGTTTGTTGAATTACCGTAACACACCAAAGCTTCATATGCCATCTCCTGCTCAGTTGCTGTATTCAAGAAATTTAAGATCATTGCTACCATTGCCTAAAAATAAGTTTAAACTTAAAATATTTAATGTTGATAACAAATTAATCATCATCATCATCATCATCAGCCTATATTGTTCCCACTGCTGGGATGCAGGCCTCCTCTCTATAAGAGGGAATGGGCCATGATAAACAAATTAATATTACAATTATATTGAAAATGTTAAAAAGAATTATGATAAACATGCTAAGCCCTTAGCAGAGCTAAACCCAGGGCAATATGTATATTTTAAGAAATCCCTTGACTCAGATTGGTCGCCAGGTAAAATTATTAATAAGTGTAAAGAGCCACGCTCATATTTAGTGGGGGATGAATATGGTAAAACATATAGAAGGAATAGAAAATACCTTATGAACCGTCCTCAACCTCAAATGAGTTCTAGTAAGAAGTCTGTTGATAATAATAAAAGTTGTAACAATTATATTTACTCATATTTTGAAGATGTGCCTAAACTTTCAATGTTGTTTCAAGAAAGCTTGCCTCAGGAAGGTGAAAGCACTTTAGCTAATCATGACGACATAAATACTGAGGAAATAGAAAATCAGAATATTTTAGTTGAGACTTCAGGTACAGACTCACAAGAGCCATTAAATGATAATGACAGTGATTTATCAGTTGCTTCCTTACAGAGAAGCTTCTCGGGAAATATGTTAGAAGCATTGTTGAAAGAAAATAATCAAAGAGAGGCTTGTCCACAAGGAAGCTTGATATGCTTATCGCTACATAACTTAGGTACTGAAACCTATGTAACTCGCAGTGGTCGTAGTGTAAATAAACCTATTAAATTTAAGGATTACTGTGAGTATGAAGATGTTGATTAATTAAAGTAGAAACTAGATTACTGGGCTGATTATGTATAAAAGGGGGGATGTTGAGGGACGTCACTAGTCCCGTCAGTTGTCTATGAGTGATAGTCTATGGTGCACGGGCACGGCGCGGATCTGCCACGTGCTCGGTGAAAATTAATAATAAAAAGTAAGTCAACTAACACATAGTTTTACTTATTAAATAATGCAGACCTCAGCAAATAACATTAGTGGAGTGCTTAGGAACGCGCAACAATGGCGTGTGACGAGTGCGCCTTAGGGGAGTGTTAAAAGTTATCTGTGCGACCAAATCCGGGCAATCAAGGCGTCCATTGAGTATGTCATACGGCAAACACATGTCCATCCATATTACGTCTTTCTTCGAGTGTTAGCAGACCTTAGGTTCGACAGCTATCTTCGTAAGACATTGGAGGTTTACGGAGGCGATAATTAAGATGGTTAATATATTTTTTTTATCCTTTCTATTTGGTTCTGATAAATTATGTAAAAGGGGGACCAGATTTGGTCATGCGTGTTCTAAAACACTGCGCACATAAGCAAAATATACAGATTTAAGAGCTCCAATATTTTTAAATGCTTTACATGACCTAAGAACAAATCCTAGGTTTTTATAAGCTTTTGTGCTAATAAGGTCTATATGTGATCTGAGAACATTAATTTACTGTCAAACATTACTCCTAAATCCCTAACTATCTGGACTTTATTTATGACGTTGTTTATTTATTTTTATTTCAAATATTAAATTTTTCTGTCCTAAAACTTTTTCATTCATTTTGAAAATTTCACAATTTGTAAGTTTTGTTTACTGTATTTTAGTTTCTTATATAGTACCTAAATGTTTTACTTACATCCAGTAGTCCTCAATCATTAATATTGTTTTTGATGTTCCTTATTGTATTTGTGATTGTAAGTACATCAGTTTTGTGAATTATTATTAAAAAAAATATCTAGAAGCCAACGAACTGTCTCCCAAGTCACAGGTGAAAACCTGGTTTGGGAGCTAGGGGACCTACCTAGCTGTGGGACATAATGTTGTCTCTTATGATGTCTGTAACAATGTTGTCACTGTACTGAAATAAATAATTTTTGAAGTGAAAATTGCTTTGATTCTTGAACGCACCGGGACTTACAGCTTAGTACGCCGTTATTCCAAGCGCGTACGATATGGCTACGTTTGAGACAATTCCTGGTCCACTACCTAAGACCCTGCTGACTACAAACCTAGCCCTACAGTAATTACCTAGCACCCTAGTTATCCTAGCCCTACAGTAATTACCTACCTAGCATCCCACCTAACGCCCTAGCCTACCATACAAACCACACCAAACGTAGGTTACGTTGGTTTTACATGAGGGAAGTTTGTTACAAGGAGACCTAGTCTACATTGACCCGAAAACTGCTTGCGGCAAAAAAGCTGGGTATTCTAAATAAGGTTAATACGGGTTGCAGACCAATAGCTAAGCTAAGTAAGTTTAGCTTAGCTCGCATAGCTGACGCAGTTTTTCTTACTTGTGTGCAAACTGCAAACTATGCAACGAGTATGAAAAACTGCGTCAGCTCTGCGAGCTAAGCTAAAATAGCTTAGTTCTTGGTCTGCAACCCGTATAAGCGTTACTTCAAACCTGGACAGTTTTTAGTCTTACATAAGATCAAGTCCGGTCATGCAAGGCATGGAGCATTGCTGTCTTGTTTCGGATGGCTCTTCCAAATACCAACTCAGCAGAGTCGAGTGAGCCACACTCGACTCGGTTGAGCCCACCGCCGCAAAGTTGTCCAATTGAAAACAAACGTCGGGTACTAGCTGCTCGGCAGTTTGCTGAACAGGACCTATTTGGCACAGCCGTGAGACACACAACATTATCTATTTTATATTGTGTTTTTTTTTTTTTTTTTTTAATAAGGTACCGTTCTTTATTTATCAATAAATATTTACAAACTACAAATTTATCTAAAATAATAATAAAATATGTACAAATATCAAAATTACAGGGCGTCAAAAAAGTTTAATTTTAAGTTTTTTTCGTTGTGAGCACTTGTGGCATGTGCCAAATAATTATGTTTTCATTCTTTCTCTTTCTTTGCATGCTTGTCGGTCTTTAACAGACTATACTTCGATGAGTGTGCCCAAGAGCTCCACGAGCTCATTTCACCATCTCCCTTCTTCCATCGTAAGTCCAGACGTACTGGGTATACCTTGTCGATACTCCACACGGTCGCACGAAGCGCGTTGCTACATCTTTTATTATGCGCACAGCCAAGGAGTGGAATTCCCTGCCTACGTTGGTGCTCCCGAGTTGATATAACCCGAATCTGTTAATAGGCTTACTTTTGGGTTAGCTTGTTCCATCGTCGACTTCACCTCTATCCTCAGGCAGGACAAGATTGAGGTCAAGAGTAGGCCCATTTAATAAAAATAGATAAAAACTTAGGTAGGTGCTTTGTGCAAAACGGCTAGGTAGTGGCACTGTCCGTCTACTTGTGAAGTCAGTCCTTTCGGCCGAGGCCCGAGCTCGAGGTCACCATACAGTAAACATTGTTGTAACAAAGACAAACACATCGCTGAGTGACGGCTGCGACCGGAGAAATACTGTAGGCGCGCTCGTAGGCTGCGTGGAGGCGGCGCGAGAACTGGGTGACGGCGACGTCGCCACCCGGCACCAGCGCTCGCCCGCCCAAGCCAGGGACGTACTTGCTGCCTCGCCGTGACGGGACTCAGTCCTCACAACACAACACGTGGTCTAAGATCAGAATCAGTTCTAAAGCGAGTTAACAGAATCGTAGGCTTAGCCTGTACTATCGTAAATCAAAAGAGTAAGGAAATGGCGGTGTGGTGGTAGTGGACCGTGAAGGTGTTTTGTGCGAACACTTTACGTCCACTTCCACTCTACGCGACTGAAATCTATATATATAAAAGAAAGTCGTGTTAGTTACTTCACTTATAACTCAAGAACGGCTGAACCGATTTAGCTGAAAATTGGCAGGGAGGTAGTTTAGAGCCAGGAGAAGGACATAGGATACGGTAGGGTAGGGTAGGGTAGGTAGGTAGGATAGGGTAGGTAGGTAGGGTAGGGTAGGTAGGTAGGGTAGGGTAGGTAGGTAGGGTAGGGTAGGTAGGTAGGGTAGGGTAGGTTAGGTAGGGTAGGGTAGGTAGGTAGGGTAGGGTAGGTAGGTAGGGTAGGTAGGTAGGTAGGGTAGGTAGGTAGGGTAGGGTAGGTAGGTAGGTAGGGTAGGGTAGGTAGGTAGGGTAGGGTAGGTAGGTAGGGTAGGTAGGTAGGGTAGGGTAGGGTAGGTAGGTAGGGTAGGGTAGGTAGGTAGGGTAGGTAGGTAGTAAGGGTAGGGTAGGGTAGGGTAGAGTAGGTAGGTAGGGTAGGGTAGAGTAGGTAGGTAGGTAGCGTCGGGTAGGGTAGGTAGGATAGGGTAGGTAGGTCGGATAGGGTAGGTGGGTAGTAAAAAGTGCATTGCAACGCATGCTGGGTACAGCTAGTTTATAATAGAAAGAAAGAAAGTGTATGCATAAGATATAGACGCACAAAACGAGCATATTAGATCATGCCGTGGTAGGCAAGTGAGTAAATGTTGGGATTGAATTTGATTGCTGCCCTGGGGTGCATCTGTCTGCGGCCGGAGGCGCGCGTGCCAGCCACGGCGCGTCAGTGAGTCCGCGCGTCGCGCAGCCTGAATACTACCCGAAGCGAACAGACAGCCTCAACAAATTACTTGCATCCTCATTAGCAAACGATAAAAGAACCCAATACATTATTGGAGTGAAAAAGTAGAGTTGAACCGTTGACTCAAGTGTTGTTATATAACGGTCTCAGTGTGACGTGTACCTGTGGTGTCGAGATGAGGCCGCCGCTCGGCAGTACCTCCCAGTGCAACATTGCGGACATTGTGTCGTGTGGAGTGATCAGATAAAGTGCAAACGAAAATGAATGGCGGCAGATCAGACGCGTCCACTTCTACTGACGACGTTAAGGTCAGTTCAGTTAAATTTTAAAGTAATTGGATGTACCGAGTTCGAGCTCCATAGGCGCACGATAGTGTCGCAGGTTCATATAAGTGGCTCAGCAACGTGGTCATGTTGTGTTACAGAGTCGTCCGCTGTGCCTGTTCTACTTCACGCACCCGTTCGGCGTGCTGTCGGCCGAGCCGCCCACGCTGGCCGCCGCACCGCCGCACGTGGCGCGCGCTTTCCTCGACATGCAACCCGTGCCGCCCTGGACGTTGTGGAGTCCCGCACCCGAGCCCACCTCCCCGCACGCCGCGCCTGCCGCCTCACCCCCCACAGCGCCTTCCGACGACGACTACAACTCCGGCAGCTCGTCACGACCCAGCTACGAGCTGGGCGCCACCACCGTGCACCGCACGCCGCTCAGTCTTGTGAGCGTGACGCACACGCGCAAGTGCACGCTCGACTTCGGCACCAGCCGCGACTCCATTTCGTCGTCGCTGTTCTCCAGCGACATGTGGTTCAACTCCAGCTCCAGCTGCCGCAGCAACGAGTACCCACGCCGCCTGGTGCCCTACAACAAGATCCTGCCACCGCTGCAGCTGCCCAGCCCCAAAGACTCCTCCAACCTGTCCAGCTCTGACGACTTTTGGCCGAAAAAGTGTTTAAATCCAGAGAAGTTCTCTCTCCCGCCGATCGAACTGCCCTCGGTGAAAGTGAACATAGTGCGAAGTAACAAGTGTATCGCGAGCTCGGAGGAGGGGTCCGGCGCGGAGGGTGGGTTGCGCTCGATGCGCGCTCGCCGCCGCCTCGGCGTCAGCAAGCCGCGCCGCGCGCGAGCCGCCGACCTGCGCCGCCTTCTCGCCACGCTCATGCGCAGGGCACTCGCAGGTATGTGCTCCTCACCTACTTTAACCTTTAAACTGTATTTCGTAACTCTTTGATTCGCTTACCGACCTCTACCTGTTTTGTGTAACACGTCAGCAGTGTGGCATGGTGTTTGGTACAAGTATTTTATTCTTTGTTCATGGTGTCATATGCTGGTTGTCAAAATTAGTCGGAATAGTTTCGGTTTTAATCTTTGGGAATAGTAAAGTTCTCCACCTGTGCCTGCTATACGCGTTCCGTTCCTTAACGTTCGCCCAGTTGATATCGCATTCTCGCCCAGCTGAGAGTGTCGCACGTGTCGGTGTAACTAGTGTGCCGCGCACAGTCCGATACGAAGGCCGGTAAGTGTGCGGCGGTGGCATGGGGTACCTGCTGGAGCGCTGCCCGGAGGTGAACCGGGTCTGCTTCCTGCAGCTGCGCGAGGCGGCGCTGCTGGTGGGGTTGCTGGGGTTGGTGTGGGCGGTGCTGTACCTTTTCCTGTTCAGTGAGCCGGGCGCACGGCTGGTGGCGCGTGGCGCGGGCGCGGGGCAGGCGGCCACGGCGCTGTGGTACGCGCACGGCTCGCTGGGCGTGCTGCTGCTGGCACTGCACACGCTGCTGCTGGTGGGCGTGACCCACGAGAGCGACTGGCTGTGTGACGTGTACATCTGGGGCATGCTGGCGTGTTGGGTGGGGCAGGTGCTGGCCGCCGTGACGTTCGCGGGCGCGGCTGTGGTGGCCGACCAGCTCGTGCTGGCCTCGCTCGTGCTGTTCACCGCGCTGCTCTCTGTGCTGTTGTCCCTCTACCTCGTGATGGTCGTCATCAACTTCAGGCTAACGATACCGTGATCTGCCCTCGACTGCCGGCTGAACATGCCGTGCGAGAAGGGATTTGTAAGCTTTTACTTTAAAATCAATTATTGCTGTATATCGTGTACATAATATACTAAAGTTACTATTTATACACCTTTTTAAATAAAAGTAGATTATCGTGCCTTGTGTGTAAGACTCCTAACAGTCTCACCTTAGACTGCACGGGCACGCGCAGACGTAGCACGACTTGCTGACATCATCTTAGTATTATCAGATAGACTATTACTAACTAAGTACGTTAAGATACTCTTTTGTCAATTAAGTATAATAAGTATAACATTTAAAAAAAGTGTCCAGGCACAAACTGAAGTTTAAACATTTTATTGCAATGAATAGGTTCGATAACTATCAGTCGTTACGATGACATGGTGGAACGTGTGGTCAGTGTGTTGTACTTACTGGTGCGCTGGTGGCTGTACATACTGGTGCCCTGGTGGCTGTACATACATACTGGGGCGCTGGTGTACTTACTGGGGCGCTGGTAGCTGTACATACTGGGGCACAGGCGCGAAGGCACTTAACAAGCCAATTCCTGCCGGCTTCCCTTCGGACTATATTATACGTAGTGTCTACAGGTAATTAAATAGTAAATTGTATACACATCTGTAGGTATCACATGAGAGTACTATACATTGAATATATCCTAGGATTCAAAACATTACAAAAATTCCACCATTTTTTATGTCAACCAAGAAACCTACAGGTAGCGCCAAATAACCCGATGCTTCGGTGTCAGAATTCAGAACTAAATTTGTCTAGACGCAGTCACGTGGCTTTTCGGCTCGCAGCACCGTTTTGTAGGAACTAGGTAAGCCGAAGATTTTCGAGTTACGACAGAGAACTTTCAATATTTGTATGTTATAGGAAGCTAAATTAGAACCACTTCCCGAAGCCCGATTGAGCTTAAATTTAGCGCACACCTTTGGTTCTATGAACAATACATTATTTTGACAGACATAATTTAAATCCTGCAGCCAGGATCGTCTCCTCACGAGGGATTTCTCAACGTTTAATAGCACAGACACGAAAATTTGCATACGAGTTCATATTTAATGGATAATCACGATTTGTATCATGAACTCATCCTATAGCCAGGATCGTTTTCTCACGAGGGAACTCCTCAACGGTTAATAGCGTGGACACGAAACTTTGCATACGAGTTCATATTTAATGGATAATCACGATTTGTATCATGAACTCATCCTGCAGCTAGGATCGTCTTCTCACGAGGGAACTCCTCAACGGTAAATAGCACGGACACGAATCTTTGCATACGAGTTATGTTTTTGATGGATAATCACGATTTGTATTATGAACTCATCCTGCAGCCAGGATTGTCTTCTAACGAGGGAACTCCTCAACGTTTAATAGCACAGACACGAAAATTTGCATACGAGTTCATATTTAATGGATAATCACAATTTGTATTATGAACTCATCCTGCAGCCAGGATCGTCTTCTCACGAGGGAACTCCTCAATGGTTAATAGCACGGCTATGAAAAAATTATGAGATAATAATGTGTGGCCAGAAACGATTACAACAAAACTAAAAATATTAAAGTAAAATTATAAGTTATTAAACCGGTTTTATAAAGATACACTGATTTGGTTTTTGGGGTAGCTGATAATCAAAACGAAAATTGAAAAATGCGAAGACGGAAAACAAAATTAAAGTTCTCATTTTTATCTTCGGCTTCCCCTTACAGAAATTTGACCCGTCGCCTACTACTGGGGCGCTGGTGTAATTACTGGGGTGCTGGTGGCTGTACATCACATTACTGTTTTTGTTTTATTTGTGTTGCTTCTGTAAATACGTATAAACATACACTCACGGTCAAATGACTAAAACCCTTGTAACTTTCAAAGTAATACTGGTACATGTAATACTGGTTCAACTTTAACCGCTAATTTTAATATCGTATGAAATAAGATTTTCAAAATGTATAACGTAATTAAAATAGAATAAAAACTTCGAATAACAACTGCCACTCGGGTCGATCTTTAGGGTTAAGCCGTGCTTATCTACGTTGATCCGTGGATGGGTGACCACTCATTACATATCGAGTTTTCTCCGTGCCTCGGAAAGCGCGTTAAGCAGTTGGTCCCGGCTGTCATTTGTAGATCTTTGATAGTCGTTACAGGTAGTCAGTGGCTCGAGGGTTAACTAACCAGTCTTAAGGTCATGGCATACTATCCGTCTATGCCGGCACCGGTCCGCAACGGCACCGCTCCGACTCAAAAATTAACTTGTCATTCAAATTAGAGCATTAAATCGTGTGTCGTATAATATATTGTCATTGTGGAAAAGTCAACGGTGGGCACTCTGCGCGCTTGCCGCTACCATACAACTCTACTCGCAGCCCGCGCGATGCAAAAGAGCGGTCCGCGAGCTTACTGCACACCGACTCCGAGGCTCCAGGGAATCAACGTCGTTGCGCCGTCGCTCGAGCACCACCGTCAAAGTCCTAGGCGTGTTGCTCAAATGCGACACAATAATTGTGTTCGCGTTGACAGTAAGCTTACACCTCGTGGCCGGCGCGTGGACTTCGAGCTTGCACCTCGCGGATGACCCGTAGTTAGCACGGTAGCAGGTACCCGCCAGCCGTGGCCTAAATTCGAGGCGACACCGAGCTGCAGCTGCGCAGTTGCCGTGCCGGTAAAATGTGCCATGACGTTTACCAAGGGGTATGGTATTACCCAGTGCTAACTGGGTTGCGGAGGTCAGATACGCAGTCGCTCCATGTAAAATACTGGTATTCAGCATTTCAGCTGCATCCGGTTAGACTGGAACCCAACCCCAACATTGTTGGAAAAAGGCAGATGATGATAAATGAACAACAAAGTTACTGCTGCAGTTCGATGAAAAAGTCCCATTTCTCAAAAACTAAATATCAAATCAAACCCATTTTCGTTGAGAGAAATGTTTTTTTTTTCAGAATTCTTTTAATGCCACCAAAACACAGGCGTGTCTTTTTACCGCAAAAAGGAGTCGTTTCGACCAAACCCCTACTTTTCGCGACACATCCGTTCCTGTGACTGATCGACTTGAGCTCCTAGGTATGGAGTTGACGTCCAATCTCAACTTCTGCGCCACCCTTGAGTACAAAGCCCTCACTGCGGCCTGCCCAGCTTTTTGGCCGCAGTGATACTGAAGTATCACTGCGGCCAAAAAGCAGCAGGCCTGGACAGCTTTTAACACTATATAAAGCACAAGTCCGAACCTGCATGGAGTATTGCAGCCACCTTTGGGATGGCTCAGCTAAATACCAGCTTGCCGCGCTTGACTCGGTGGAACGCAGAGCAAAGAGGCTGATTGATGACGTAAAATTAGTCGATGCCAACTTTACAGCTTGGCTCCTCGCCGGAAGGTTGCCTGCTTGTCGGTCTTCTACAGGCTGTACTTTGGTGAGTGTGCCCAAGAACTCAACGACCTCATCACACCGGCCCCCTTCTGAAATCTACCGTCGCACATCTAGACGCACTGCAAGTTACCATCCCTACCTTATTGCTATTCCACCAATTCGCACTAAGCGTTTTCAAACGTCTTTCATAATGCGCACAGCAAAGGAGTGGAACTCTCCCTGCGTCTGTGTTTCCGAACGCTTACAACCCTAAACCCTAAACCCATCAGAAATAAAAAAAAAATCCTCTAAACATAAGAAATTACTTTTCAACCCTCAGTTACATCGCCGTCCCCGGAGAATAAAATTATAAAGAACTGCAAAAACGCAACTTTTCAGGAAAAATAAAATATATGTTTTCGTCGATTGCTCGTTAAATACTAGACGTAGACTGATGATTGTTAGCTTTGAAAAAAGGTTATTTTTTGTATGTTCGAAATGTATTAGTGGAACACGCCTATTTATTAAAAGAGAGATGTTATTAAAAAAATAAGAAGCTAGTCAAAATTAATCATCATCTTTTTTCTATATGTCGATTATAATTTTATTCTCCGTATAGCCTGACCAGAATCAAATGTTGCACTCTTTACTTATTATTTTATTCTACGGGTTTTTAGGGAGATGATCATGATAATACTTTAGAATCGTCTTAGTCTCGTAAATATTTTAAAACTTTTTTTCCGTAATGGACTTTAAATTTGGTTTCCCACTGAAACTATGATATGGTAATCAATATTAGTTTTATTCAACTCAAGTTTTTGAAAATTAACTTTGTAACAAACGTCTTCCAAATTGTTGTAAAACAAAAAAAAAACTAAGTTCTCACTCCTCAAAAATGAAAACATAAAAAAAAATAGTGCGTGGAGTCCCTCCGCGCGGAAGAAGTGGAACTTCTGTTTTATTGTTGTACACTTTATTACATAAGTTTATCGAGGTTATTCTACTCATGGAAATTGAGCTAGAACTACGTAGTCACAAATCTTGTAAAAGCGCCATCTCGTTTAACTTGTTGGTAGTCGCATAAGAAGTTTCACTTCAAAAACGATCGATACAATTGTGAAAAAAAACTGTATTTTTCTTAATTTACTCCCTTTGTATCTATTTTATATTAAAGTCAGTCTTATAGACACATAATATATAAACTATTATTCATATAAAAATATTATTACGTTTATTCATTTAAAAATATTAAATAAAAAAACTGTACACACATAATATCGGGAACAGGGTCCAAACCACCGGCGGTGGCGGTGATCGGGGCTCCAGAGAAAGGAACATCCTAACAATACGAGCTGTTTCCAATAGTACTGTTTTCTTATTCAAGCCCTTGATCCAGCTGCCTAACGAGAGCCTCCTCAGGTATTGGTCGAGGCTCTTAGCAATGAAGCCATTGGCTGGAAAGACCAACGGCACAATGATCGCTGAGTTCACATCCCACATGTCTACAACCTCGCCAGCCAAGTCAAAATACTTGATTTGTTTATCCTTCTTGACTTGATCGAGGTTCTTGTCATGCGGGACAGTTATAACAATTGCCCGCCGCTCTGATAGATCAACCACCAGTATATCAGGCTTTTTAGCTACAATGGTTCTGTCAGTGATGCTGGATTAATCTCAATTCAGTGAGATATTGCTATTTTGGAGAACTGGGTCCGACATGCCTATTGCCTATAGTACGACACTTCCGATTCCACAAAGCTGTATTTTAGACCAAGTGGCTGATGGATAATCCTGTCTACAAGTGTCTATGCAAACACTCTCCATGAGCCAGACAAGAACACCCGGAGATAATGTGATGGATTGATTTGCCTGAACGGTGACATACCTGACACAGTCAACCGTACCGTCCAACACAATAAATCTTCGGTAGTTATTCGTCATTATAACTTCGTCCATAATAGCACAGACAAGACATTCGGTTACTTCGAAGAGGTCCCCGGAACCATGCAGGGCCCGGAAAAGCGTCTGTGAAGCTCCTTACTCTACAAAACCTCCTTGCGGTCGTTAATGTCAAGCACTAAAGGTTTGCGTCAGTGCTCTTTAGCCAAGGAGAGCGGGGTGTGGCCCTTGTCCATCGCGACCACATCTCGATGCATCCCCACGTTGGCTTCTAGGAAATATTCTCTGAGAATGCATATCTCGCGATTGTGGAGTGTTGGAGCATTTAGCAATGCTCTACTTCCACACCTCCGCGGGATTTACAGTCTCATAGCCGAAGAAGATGTGCGTGGGTGATGCATTCGATATTCCGTCATTGATTTACGGACCTTGCTGTCCGGGACGTCTAGTTCATATTCATTTAATTTAATTTTAAGTTCTTTTATGTTCAATTGAGTATGACAAAAGAATTCATCAAAACAAGCATTACCCAACCGTTGCAGGCACCACCTGATAAAAGACTATTAAATACATTTTCAGGTGGCCGAAATAATTTGCTTCATGACAGCACATTGTTACCCAGCGCTACGGACATACCAAAATACTAGTAGGTTTTGGTTGCTGAGAGGGATCTAAGCTTTAAGGAATCTGAGAGCTGTAGGAAACCTCCTACAGATTCCACAATCTCCCCTCGTTTTACACCCATTACCGCACATTTGTAGACATCAAATTCCATCCTGATGGCTCTAGTAAAAATTCAGTTACTTTTATTAGCTCTATCATTTGGAAATTGCTGGGGGCAAAGAGTTTCAGATTATCCATTCTCTCTTTAACCGATAGCCTAGTCTTGGATCCTCCAGCAGCGTGCTACGAGGATTCAAGGCAAGCCAAACCTAAGTGGACTGAAACATCACCCTGAAATATACCTCGCTCTATCCTTATCGACTCGCTATTTCTCTGGATTTGCTGACATCCTGGATCATCATCATAATCATCATCATTTCAGCCGAAAGACGTCCACTGCTGGACATAGGCCTCCCCCAAGTGCGGCCACATTGACCGGTCCCGTGTGCCTCGCATCCAGCGGATTCCCGCAACCTGCACCAGGTCATCGGTCCACCTAGTGGGAGTGGGAGGCCTTCCAACGCTTCTTCTTCCGGTTCGCGGTCGCCATTCCAGAACTTTTGGCCCCATCGCCCATCCGTTCTGCGAGCAATTTGCCCTGCCCACTGCCACTTAAGTTTGGCAATTCTTCGGGGTACGTCGGTAACCTTGGTTCTCTTGCGGATGTCCTCATTTCTGATTCGATCACGCAAGGAAACTCCGAGCATAGCCCTCTCCATTGCCCTTTAGATGACTTTGGGCCTTCTGATGAGGCCTATTGTGAGCGACCTCATGGATAGCGAAGGATTGTCCTGCATTTCAGTCATAGGCCTCCTTATAGTCTATCCATTATGTAGACAGATCCTTTCGGGAACGGTGAACCTGTTGACTAATGGCCATATCAATGAGGAGCAGCTCCTTAGTACCGCGGTACCCGCTCCTATATCCATTTTGAGAAGCTGGCAACAAAATTTTCGTCAATATTTTTTTTTGCTCTCAAAATGGATGTTAGAACTTTATAGACGGAAGGCACGTAATTTATGTATTTAATTTTTGGGTTCCGCAGCACTACCCAATTTATGGAGCAGATGGGTTTTTCCAGTAGTCAGGAACTCGGGCAGTGACTGGAACTTTCATTGGTAACCATGTCATAACTCACTACTTTATCGATTAGGTATTCTGTTAGACTGTGGTGGAATTACATTTCGTTTTCGTAAAATCTAAGTGAGGGAAGAAGATAACAATGTCTTACTGTTCAAAACCATTAAAGTTTGCGCCGATAACTGAAAAGATGTGTGGTAATCGGTTGTCGTGGTATAAGCATGTGATGCGGAGGAATGAGGAAAATGTCGTGAGGAAATAGTTGAGTATGAATATGGATGGGTACATAAGAGAAGAGGAAGACCAAAGAAATGATGCGCGATGGATGGACTGTGTGAAGGATGATATGACAAAAAACGGGCCAAGTGCGAGTCTTACTCGCACACAGGGTTCCATAGCCCCAAACAATATAATAACAATGTTTTGAACGATCACTCATTAGTAAACCTTCACTCAACCGCAAAACTAAATTTGTTTTTCATAGTATGTTAATGAAAAACAAAGTTACTGCTGCAGTTTGGTTAAAAAGTCCCATATCTCAAAAACAAAAAATGGAAAAAAATGGTTTAAGAAACCTCAATGTCATTTTTAAAGACCTATCTATAGACACCCCACACGTATAGGTTTGATAGTTTTTTTTTTGTGTCACTTCCATGTATGAGGGGATATGCTTATCTATATTTTTTTTTAATATTGTACAAAAATCATAATGCGGTTCACAGAATACATCTACCAACCAAGTTTCAGGTGTGTTGTCCTAATAGTTTCGGAAAAAAGTGGCTGTGACATACGGACGGACAGACAGACAGACATGACGAATCTATAAGGATTCCGTTTTTTGCCATTCGGCTACGGAACCCTAAAAAGGAGTTATTTCATGAAATGACAAGTAATAGAGGAGTATGGATAAAGAAGACATACTGCGCCGACCCCAAATAAATAGGAATAAGGACAAGAAAATGATGATGATGGCAACCGGAAATTGATGTTATGTATGGCGCTCCCTGGCAAGCAAATGCCATAACAAGTCTCGACAATAGAGGATGTACAAATACAGAGTTTTGTGGGATGTGTAACAATCAATCGTGGGACTTGATTTCCGACGCGGAGCCAGTGGATGTCGTATAGTAGCCGATGCCAGTGGTGCTGGGTCGGTGTCTATTGTAGTCCGTACAGTATCTTAGATAATAATAATAATTAGATAGGCAACAGAACGTACTTTTGGTTCAACTATACTGATTGAGTGCATGCGGCGCACGGCGCGCGGCGGCTGAACAAAGCGGACCGGTCCTGGGTCCGCGGACCGCGGGTCGCGCTTCTTGGGTTACACTCACCGAGCGGCTGTCCCCGCGCCCCCGCGCCCCCACGCACTCGCCTCCCGCGGGACTCTTGTTTGAGTCTTGTATTTGGGTCACCTATTTACACAACGATCCTAATAGCTCCCCCTACGGTGTGCACCCACACCCCCCTACAGTGCGTGTGGTGCGGCCCGTGCGTGCAGCGTACGCGTGATGTCGCCACTATTACGTTTTTTTGGATAATGCGAAGCGCCCCGAAACTTATTAGACAATTAGAACAATATTGCTGTTTGAAGTTATTACTTTACAAGCAGTGTACCCCATACGATTTCCCGAAGGTAATTAGGTACTCATTTCAAGAGTCTTAGGAAATGAGTTACCAAAAAACTTTGATAAGAAAATCAAATAAACAGCGCGTACCTGTCAGCGTTCAAATAGCTTAAGCCAAGTTTATGACGCGAAATGTGACGAAATGACCTTTACTGATTTGCTGGCAAAAAAAAAGGCGAGAAGTGCGCGGAGTTTCGTAGGATATCTGTGAGGTAAAAAGGATTATAATTATTTATTTAGTTGGAATAGTAGTACATTATGATATAAGTGCGGTAAGTTTAAAATTATAGCTGAGGCGATATTGCTAGCCCGAGCCGTAGGCGAGGGGTACAAGAAAGCAGAGGCTGTAATTATCAAAGCGCACGTATGTCATACGACGTTTTATAACATATTTGCGAAGAAATAAATAAAACTCGGACGACATTTTCAAATAAAAACAATAAAACGAAAAGAAAAAGCGCGCGGAATAATTTTTACTTGTTCACAAATTATGAAATTAGCGCATCAGCGCTTTTTTTTTTAAGACAAAGGCACAAAACAGCCAGCATTACTAATAAAGTAAATTAACATTTTTATGTTTCGATTAAATCTGATCAGCCGTTTGAAGGCCTCTTGTCTAGTTAAAGGGAAATTAGCAATTTCCACAGGTCTGATCGATTCGAAATTTGAAATCTTGTCACTTCTCATCATGGGCATTGCCAGGGGGGGGGGAGGATGGTAACCCCCCCCCCCAGAAAGTTTTTTTTTTTCATTTTCTGCTGTTTTCGTTAATTGGCGAGATGACACGCAACACCGAGAAAAGTGGAAGCAATGGGGGAGGCCTATGCCCAGTATTCGGACAGTCAAGGCTAAGATAAAACAATATAAGTTTAAAAAGCATGAAATAAAAATTAAATTAAAAATTTAAAAAACCCCCGACACAAAAAACCTCTAAAAAAACAAAAATAAAATAATCCAAGCGTCTTAGCGTCGGCGTCGGGGGACCGCTAAGTAGACCGCTTAGTACAAGCACATAACAAAGCGGACCCCCGACGCTAAGACGCTTGGATTATTTTATTTTTGTTTTTTTAGAGGTTTTTTGTGTCGGGGGTTTTTTATTGTGTTTTGTTACAGATGTAATTAATGTAATATATGGTCAAAATTGAATAAATTAAAGAATGAAATGTTTATTTATTATATTTTATCTCCCAAGTTAATTTTATTCATAAAATGTTGACCATTTTTCTGACATTAAAACGCTTTGAAAGAAAGAAAGAAGAAGAAAGAAAGATAATGCGTAATGAGACACATTACGATACTGAAATTGGTGAAATAAGAGACCCTTCACGAGCAAATGTGTTATAATAGTGCATTGTGTATTAAGGGCGGTAAGTAAGGAATTACGACCGAGGCTCTAGTAGAAGCCCGAAGTCGAAGACTGAGGGCTTTCTGAGTCGAGGTTCGTAATTCCCGTACCGCCCGTGAAACATACAATGTTTTTCATCACATTTGCGAGTTAATAATTATGAATATACACAAGTCAGCACACATATTATTACGAAATACGTGAACTAATTTGCGGATAGCGGGCTGTTTGCCCACAGTCCCACACCACAGATTATACAAATGTTTTGTTCAGAAACGTTAAAGGCAAATACTTACCTAGGTAAACAGCCATGAAGGAGTATAAAAAAAAAACGACGTTTTGATACAAAAAACTATCGATTATTTAGATTTTAGAACATTAGTTGAGTAATTAAATAACATGTAGCGAGATTGAATGAAATTCCTGTTTAAATAACATTTTAAGACAATTTTTCAATTGCGTGTAAACTCCTTGATTGAACTTGCATGACCTGTGTGCTGTGATACTGTGCTGTAAATTAAAAAAAAAATACTTACCGCCCTAGGGTTTTATATGGGGCATTACAGCCAAGTTAACCCGTATGTTATGACACTGTTTACGTGCAAGTGTGATGAAAAATATATGTATGTATTTCTGATGATGGAGACTACAAGACGAGTGTCATTTCGATAACGTGTTGTGGCCTGAAGGCACTGGAAAAATGTACAGAGTTCATGTTAGCTGCCACTCAGCATTGTTCTCACGTTGTCAAGTATTTCACTGTTGTTGTTCATGTCACAACTTGTAAAACGTTTTACTGAGCCTCCTCAAACAGCGCCCGAGTGCGCTGCGTGTGTGCGTATGCTAGTCGCTATCGCTGCTGAGCGCTGTGGCGGCGCAGTCACCGGCGCCCTCGAACAGCTCCGGCTTGACAGCGAGCGGGGCGTCCAGCTGCAGGCGGCAGTACGAGTCCAGTGCCACCTGGCTGCGCACCTCCTTGATCACCTTCAGAATGTCCATCTTCGCCGACAGCTTCTCGTCGTCACTCATGCGCCGGAACGACGGCAGCAGCGACATGAGAAAGTGCTGGTCCTCGTCCACGTGCTCGAGCGCGGGGGGCGCGTAGGGCGCTGCGGGCGCGGTCGGCGGTGCCCTGCGCCTGCGCCGCGGCTGGGGCGGTGGCTCCGCTGCCGGCGCCGGTTCCATGTGGGGCAGTAAGAACGACATGTGCTTGAAGTACACGTACTTTCGCTTCTTAATGTCCTGTCCCTGGCGTCTCTTCTGGTCTACTGACATTTGTCGTTTAAACGTGTCTTTCAGGTTTCGCCATTTTTTCGTTAGGTCCATAACTGAGACAAAAAAGAAGCTTTTTTTTAAAACAGGTAAGTCGACTCAACACTAAGGAAGTCTTTAGGATTAATCCTTGAGTAGGATTGGTTCTTTTTATCTTTTCAACCTTTGGGACGGTAATTTTACACAAGTTGGTTTCAGTAGGTGCAATCAGGTACCTACTTATTAAATTAATCCAACAGATAGACTGGCTGAGGTTGAATAGGTAGACAGAGGTCGGAAACGCATCTGTTTAAGACATTATCAGCAACACTTTCCGAGTAAAGCTAGCGAGTTAATGAGCGGCACTGTTTACTCGCAACACGACACTAATGACGTCTGTCGTATGGAAACTTGATTGCTCTGACTGTCTAACCGTGAGCTCGACTGCTTCGTGAGCGGACTGCTGAAGTGCGGACACCCAATTTGGACAGATATTTCAGTACTTACTTAACTACATTAGCTAGGTACCAGTCAAAGTCCAACACCACCGTCTGATCCGGAAACCAGTTCGATCGGTTTGCCCGCATCTTCTAATTAATTTACTGGAATAATGTGTAAGGTCCAGGCTGTGACTTAATCACTGAGTAAATAACTAGGTGTAGATTGTATTTAGACGAAAAACACGAATTTCAAAATAATAGGTACACACAGCTTCATTAAGGTGAGACTTGTCGACATTTTTTCCATACAAACTTCGGGGGGGTTTTACTCCACTGTTTGACACTGCACATCCAAAGTAAAACATGATATGGTATTGTCTCATTGTTAATTTTGTCTGTACGGAAACAGAATAGGAAAATAAAAAGCCATTAAAAAGTTACGAGCTATCAAAGATTCGTTTTTATTGCAAATTTAAACGCAACTTTGGTCGTAAATTACTAATAAAAGAATCTCAAACTCAATCAAATTTCAAAAACAAAGTCGGTACCGACACAGCAAAATTATCAAAGAATTCAATACATTTTATTTGTAATTGATACACGCAGTGGTTTTTTCATAAAACACTATCTTCCAAAGGCCTTTTCGTATTTTTTTACGCGCGCCTTATGTTTCGGAACGCTGTGTGTGTGTGCGTACGAACTAGATGTGCGTGCAGACTAGCGTCTAACTGCTCATCACTGATACTATCTGATACTATCTCTGTCGGGCACGATGCCAAGTGAGACAGCGTGCTTTTCGGCCACGGCCACCAGTGAGTTCGAGCCCGTGACTAGTTGAACCTTAAGTTCTTACCCCCCAAGAGACATTTGCGTTCAAATCCGTGTTGGGCCTAGTTGATTTTTGTATCTTTCAAAAACATTTTATTATAATTAATTTATTGTTTTAGTGAATACATAAGTAAACTCTGTTTTAAAGATTGTTTTCTTCAATAAAATGTTATACTTCTGTTATAGGGTATAACGACGTGCATGATGTTGAAGGTTCAAATCCTAGGCATGACATTTGCTCTTTAGTAAGATTTAAGAAAAATAAAATACTTTAATAATATTTAGTAAGTATTGCTATTATTTAACAAAAAAAAAATATTTAAACAAAGAACATTGGGTAAGTTTGTATGGACCAGTGGCATGATTTTTTCTCACAGCGCAGCGGCCACAAAGATAATTGTTGCTAACGTATAATGTAATATATGATAATAATGACTCCTAAAAGAATTTTGCCGAAAATTATATGGAGCTGAAATATTTGATGTCAAAATTGTGTTGTTCCTACTAACAGTTTGCATACTGTTATGTATTAAAAAAAAACGATTTCCTACTGTTTGCCGTCAATACTTCCCAGAATTTGATCCTTAGCAGCGACACTGTCGAATGGTGTAAAAATACAGGGTGTTTTTTTTAAATTAATGGATTCGATTCCTGGCTAGGAATATTGATTTTTTAAAAACCAATGTTTTAGTTTATATCAAATTCGGGTTCGTGACTCCTGTGAGTGTTTTTCGCTATTCCTCATAGTTTGAAAAATTTGAAAAATTCACTCTGTATATCTCGGCTCCGACGCATTTTGGAAATAATTGTTGATAGAAGAAAATAAATGTCTTATTGTGTTTTAGTAATAAAATATTTTACATTAGTGGCCACAGACTTAGAAAAATCATGCCACTTTAACCTAAACCCCATTTTGCATACTGACACTAATTATTACGGATCCCTAGATAAGTGACATTCTATTTACGCAAACCATAAAATAGGAAGCGCTATAAATATTTTAGATTGACATAAGCTAACGTTATAACTCGACGGTATAGGATTAACTTTGTAAAGAAAACGATCGATTAGACAGAGACCCCCGTATTCACAAACGCTTCGATTTGTTTTCGATTCGACAAGTCATATGTTTATCTTTTATTTTTTGGCATTACAGATACGAGTTTCCGAATCGAAATCGAATCAGAGCGTTTGTGAATACGGGGGCTGAACTCACTGGCCAATTCGTAAAACCGTCGGTTTTCGTAAGACGTAGATCGATGAAGCGCTGGTTCGAATCCGGGTCGAAATATTGAGTTCTTTTTGAAAGTATTCTTTAGATTATTCGAAACGAATTCAATGTTGTAGCAGTCTATCATTTTAAAACTGGAAGGGTTCGTACATACTGACGCTGTCTGTACTGTACCGCCTTAGATTATGTTGCGTTTAAAACATGACCTTAATATTTTACCCACTTTTGCATTCTTTCTCTGCTGCTGAATAAGAGTGCCAATCTTCGATGAGAGCTTTAGCAACTTCTTGCCAAACTTTTTTCTTAAAGTGCGGGTTGGGCACCTCAGGGCAGTCGCGCATGTACAACACCGGCCATTTTTCCACTTCGCGTATGATGCGCACCGGGAGAATTTCTTCCAATATTTTCTTTTTCGAAGAAGACATCTTATTTTTTCATAAAGAAACAACATTCATCAAACAATTTTTATTGTCAGTCACGTCACATTAAGGTTAGTGGTGTGATGTCTCTGATTGGCTGCAGCTCGCCGGTCGCGTCACGTATCTCTCCGAACTGTTCCGACACTCCGCGAAGTCGCACGAACCGAGTGATTGCCGGCTGCCGGGCGCGGGACGTCACGCCGTGTGAACTTGAATGGAATGCCACGAAACGCGACGATAACTCACGACGCGATTGATCAAAATCACAAAAAAATCCATTCGTTTCCCACAACGAATGTCTTTAATATTTACATTTGCTTTCGGTATTTACTGGGTAGTATCAACGGCCGCAATCGTTTAAGCAATGAAATGAACTCTTTCGTATGACGGACAACAACGTAAAGTCGGTGCCGGTGAACACAGACGACTGAGCGCGAATCGGCTTACTCCGCTCCGAATCGGGCGGACAAGCGCGGAGCTGCTGCGGCAGTTGTCTTGTGGTGCCGTGAGTGACGTCAACATGACACACAATGATATTATTATTAGCATTTAATTTTTATTTCAAAGTATTTAATCTTCGTGTACCGTAGAGTAATGGTACCCTCCTACAGAAGCGGACTTAATAAAAAAGGCACTTGCAAGGCATCACCTAGCCCTGCTAATCATCTTTTGGGTTATAAATAGCTACGCCTTCCAGTAGGTATCAACAGTGGCGTAGCGTAGGTGCCCTTCGTCCACTTTGGTAACTAAAGTTACTTAACCAGTTACAAGAAATTAAATGCACACCGGTACATAATGGAAGTCTTTCTATATGCATAACCCGCATTGACTGCACTTGGGGAAGATTCCATTTTTATGGACGACAATGCTCGCCCGCACCGTTCTGGCGACGTGGAAGCGTACATGCAAGAAGTTGGGATCCGTCGTTTAGATTGACCAGCTCGAAGTTCTGACCTCAATCCAATTGAGCATGTCTGAGATGTTCCAAAGAGACGGGTAAGATCAGTGCAACCTGCTCCACAAAACATCAGGGAGCTAAAAAAAGTCATTGCAGAAAAGTGGGAACGTATTACTCAAAACGTTATTAAAAACATCGTGGAAAGCATGCCCAGAAGGCTTCAAGCTGTGATTTTGGCAAGCAGAGGTCACACTCGTTATTAGGTTTTTACATTTGTAACTTTATTTAATTAAAAAGAGTTAAAAATTTAATGCCGACCACTTCTTATTGTTTGCCGTGTACATCGGTTCTAATGAATTCATCTTTTTTTTTTTTAATTGCCAAAATTCACTTCACGCGTATTAATTTACACGATTATAAGTATACAGAGTACGTCAAACAATTAAATTTCATTTAATTGACTCAAATCGACCTTAGAACGTAAATTTCCTTAGGTGCCCGTTTTTTTTTGCGAATGTTTGTAATTCACTCACAACTAGTTCCAAACAGCGAACGAAAAAAAATTAATCTCTTGTAACTAGTTGGTTACAAAAATGGAAATAATTTGATCTACGAATATGGAAAAAATATTCTTCTCTCACAACTAGTTACCAAACAACGAAAGAAAAATCTTCTCTTGTAACTGGTTAGGTAACTTTAGTTACCAAAGTGGACGAAGGGTGCCAGCCGCCAGGGGCGGTGGAGAACTTTGCCGCACCCATACGTAGGTAATTCAATTTAAAAGACTCATTGGTTTTAAAGAACTTAACGGCAAGAATAATGATCATTTTTGTAAATTATACAGGTTACAAATAAGAAAGTTAATTAAATTTGAATATACTTAATAAAAAATAAACATTATTTGTTTTAAAATATGGTTATCAAATTTATCATAAAATATGTTGCAGTTATACATGCCACTTACATTGATATAACTGGTACAGAACACTTATGATTATATTTTGACGATCGACAATCGATTTCCATTCAGAACTGGTACGGCAGTATTGTTACTTTTTTTATTTATTATATTCATTAACACTCACATTTGTTTTAACTGGTAAGACCCAAGCTAACAAAAGTAGTCATAAATTGCCAATGTTCCGGTCCCAAGTAACGGGTCTGGATAGAAGCACAAGTGGGCAACATACTAAGTGTCACCCTCTGGAATTCCGCCAAAGAGCAAGAAAATATGTCTAAACGCCGAGAGACACTATTGAGTACTCTTACTGCACGATGGTGCAAACTTTAAAAAGTTTGTACGGGTTGCCGGAACTTTAAAAAGGGGCTTTTTTAAAGCTCGCTCGGTCCTAACCGTAGCCTCCTGTCTGTAACGAGCAATCCCAAGCATCCCAATATTTGTGGATTATTAAGCATACCAAGAAAAACCATAAAAACATATTTTACTAGAGCGAGGTTGCGCCTTACTTCCAACCTATAAATATGGATTTAGATGCTATGTGAATATATAATATGGTAAACGATTATTTCGATGTACTTATATTCGTTAAATGTAATAAAGCAGAAGAGTACTCATTCTAGGTTTCCTAGACAATGCTTAAATGAACACCTATTTTCCGTATAGTATTGCTTTACGAGTATTTATAACGTACTCATACCTAAGCAGAAATATCAAATTAACCCCTTCGTTATTAAGGAAACAGTAGATCACTCATTGTAACAATAACTGAGTACCAGTTAGGTAGTATACATTGTAACAAAATTACTTCTTCCTCGAGATGAAAAGGAAGTAAGTAGAATTGTACATTAATAAGGGGAAAATGAATGTATTATAAAATGACATAAAAAATACAATTTTTTTTTTAAAAAAGTAGAGGGTAGGTTAGCCGGGAACGTTTTGAATGCCTCCGCAAATCTCAGAGCGTGATAATAACTGAAGACAAACATCCAGATGTAGAAAGCGATGATCAAGACGAGCTTGACCACGACGAACTTGATGCAGGGCGGCTGGGCAGGACCCACCAGCAGACACGTACCGAGCCCCAGTGCCAGGCTCGTCAGCTCGTAGAGCAGCTTCCTCACTGCAGCTAGCAGCAGCCACGGCAGCACCAAACGAAGAACGCTCCTCCAGAAACGCAGGATAGAGAAGCACTATGTAAAATGGTGCGCAGCGCTCTCTGCAACGGCATCGACAACTCAGCCGGCCATGTTCATCTGCCAAACCTGCTTTAGATTGGCGTTACTGAAGACTTGACTGAGCTCTTGACTCGACTGACCAAGCTCTTGACTCTGACTGACCCAGGGTATCCGTCAGAAATCCCTTTTATACCCTGGTCCTCCGTTTCTTTCTGAAATTTATTTCCAGATTCAAAACTGCTGCGTTAGTAAGACGCAACCTGCCAGTATTGAAACTGCCAGTAACAATGGTCAAAAACCCTGCACATAATATTTTTATAAATATAACTCAGAATATCTTTACACAGTAAATATTCGCAACTAACTATAAAATACAACAATTGAACTAACGAATTGATGATAATAATTTTTAGTAATATATAATCTAAATGAAACCTTCATAAAGAATTTGGCTGGTAACAATTAAAAATAAAAGTAAATAACAACTGACAAGTTATGTCACAACAAAGAATACTAAGAAAATATTTATAAAAACTAAACGATTCGTAAAATGCTAATGTTGTAAGATATTCGAGACGGGCTTGTAGTGAAACGACCGCTGGTTGGTTACACACTGATTTATTGTACCACACGACAAGAGCGAGGGCGCAGCCACGCACACATATGTACGTACTTACACTACATATGTAACATTCCTCCCCATAGTACAATAACACTTGTGAACTAAAAGAATTTCTTAAAAGAGACCGGGGGACGATTGCGTAACATTCGTTTTGGTGCTGGGTTCTCCATTATTTCTGGTTCTCCCGGGTTATCGTCAGGGGCCTCATCAGCCTCGTAGAATTCATCCTCTGCTTCTGGTCGCAGGCTTGTCTCACTCGTCGTTGCTGATGACTCATTATTATCAGCATCAACTGTTGCCTGCTCATTTGGAGATGAAGTACTTGCTTCATATAATTCCTTTCTCCTCCCTCTGGTCTGACCTGCTTCTCTCCGTGTGGTGGGTGATGTATGACTCTGAGTCATTTGGGTGAGCCTTGTTGGTGGTGACGTTGGTGACGGCGATAATGGCAGTGTGGGCGTTAATGCTGGTGTCGGCGACGGCGATGGCGTTGGTGACAAATCCAACATTGAATCTGAGGGCGGGAGAGGTGACCGATACCCGGGTCCATTTACTTCCGTTGTATTTTTGTCTTCAATGTTACTAGTCCCTTTATATATCATTAACTGATTAAAATGTCTTTTATAAATGTCAGTACTTTGTAAATCTTTTACTAAATACACAACTTTTCCAATTTTTTTTATAATAGTGCCCTTGCACCATGTAAACTTTGTTTTATTCACAATTTTTTTAAACAATACTACCTCATTTATCTTTAAATTATTCGTTTTATTTCTTACGTGTTGGTTAGTTTGCAAACACTGTTGATCACGCACACGGTTAAGTAACACAGATGACAAGGATGACGATGGTGGCGGTGATTTCGGAATAATAATGTCTAAACGTGACCTCAACTTGTGACCGAATACCATTTCCGCAGGGGACAACCCTGTGGTAGTGTGGACGGAATTCCTATAATCCATCAGATATTTAAGTAGCTTCATATTTGCTGCATTTTTTGTAATTTGAGAGGAAAGACAGGATTTGATTCCTCTTTTCACGATTTTAACATAACTTTCCGCTTGGCCGTTGCTAGGCGGGTGGTAGACCGGTGAAGTGACGTGGTTAATTCCATTTGTTAAGCAAAACTGTTCAAACTCTCGCGAACAAAAAGATGTGCCATTATCACTTACAATCGCTTTAGGTATTCCGTATCTTGAAAAAAAATCACATAGTTTAGCAATAACCGCAGTAGATGTCGTAGCAGAATTCATCGTATATACTTCTACCCACTTTGAGCAGGCATCCACTGCTACTAAGTACATGCAACCGTTAATTGGGCCTAAAAAATCGATATGTATCCTATAGAACGGACCAGCTGGAAACTCCCAGGGCGCGGGCGGCGCGCGCGCAGGGGAGGGGCGCAACTGAATGCAAACCTCGCATGAATTTATCATTGTTTCTATCGCACGGTCTATACCGGGAAACCAGAATCTTGAGCGCGCCTCAGCCTTAGTCTTAACTATTCCTAGATGTGATTGATGAAGCTCAGATAGCACCGTTTTATACATACAGGTAGGTATGACAACCTTATGACCCCTCATAATGCATCCATTTTCAACTGATAACTGCGTTCTACATAAATAGTAAGCTTTTATTCTAGCATCAGTTAGTTTTGGTGGCCATCCCTTTAAAATGTATTTTTTTACTATTTTTAAAATATCATCAGCATCTGTTTCTACGCGTAATTTGTTTACTGTTAACGGCATAGTACCGTCCATAACAAAACATACATACGTAGCACGGTCGTACGACACCTCACAATCACAACACTGACACTGTTCGGTGCACGTGCACTCGTGCGGCGCGCGCCGCAGGCTTGAACGGGATAGATAATCTGCACTGTTATCTGCGCTACGTACA
Source organism: Cerastis leucographa (assembly GCA_963082945.1). NCBI lineage: Eukaryota > Metazoa > Arthropoda > Insecta > Lepidoptera > Noctuidae > Cerastis > Cerastis leucographa. Next base: position 18,619,444 of record OY720368.1, read on the forward strand.
TACTCAATTGTATAGTTGTAGCTACTTAAGAATAACGCGTAGCGCTGTAGCCTATTAGCCGATATTTCTGGTACCCCTTTGTTAGGTCCAAATATTGATAATAGCGGCTTGTGATCCGTTCGCAATATAAACGGCACGGATTTACCGTACAAATATTGATGAAAACGACGTACCCCGTAAATTATAGCTGTTGCTTCTTTTTGAATTTGCGAGTAACGCGTTTCTGCGGAGTTTAGTGTTCGCGAAACGAAGGAAACAGGCCTTTCGATACCGTCCTCCCCTACCTGAGAAAGAACAGCGCCTAGACCACTAGGACTTGCGTCCACCGTCAATATTATTTTAGCGTTTGGGTCGAAGTGGGCTAGTACTTGATCTGACGTCATCAACTTTTTTATTGTTGTGAAAGCTTGTTGATGTTCTTCAGTCCAGTTCCATTTACTACCTTTTTTTAGTAACTCATACAACGGACTCAGGACAGTAGACGCGTTAGGCACAAAATTCCTATAGTAATTTATGAGTCCTAGAAATGACTGTAGCTGGGTTACATTTGTTGGTACTGGTGCTTCTACCATAGCCTTAACCTTTTCCTTAGATTTTTTTAGACCATCTTTAGTGATGATATGACCTAAATAGCTAACCTCACTTTGAAAAAAACTACATTTGTCTTTTCGTAAAGTCAAACCGGCATTCTGTAAGCGTTGCAGCACAGTACTCAGTCTTTTGGTATGTTCTTTTTTATCTTTCCCTGTTATCAATATATCATCTAATAAACACAAGACTCCATCTATGCCGGATAGTACACCTTCGATCGCTCGCTGGAAAATAGACGGCCCGCTAGCTAGGCCAAAAACTAGACGAGTGAACCTTAGTAATCCGCGGCTAGTATTTATACAAGTGAGGTTTTTTGACTCATCATCTAACTGAAACTGGTTATACGCCATAGACAGGTCGAGCTTAGTGAAATGCTGACCACCATATATTTTTGAAAATAACTCGTTTATGGTGGGAAGTGGGTACTGTTCCACTAGCAATTGTTTATTTATGCTGACAGAGTAGTCAGCACACAGTCTGACTGAACCATCCCGTTTTAGGACCGGAACTATAGGGGAAGCGTAAGGTGAGTACTCAACGGGCTCAAGAATTCCCAACCCTATTAACCTATCTATTTCTTTATTTACTTTATCGCGTAAAGCAAACGCTATTGGGCGCGCTTTACAGAAAATCGGTTTTGCATTTTCTATCAACCTAAGTTTCACTTTGTATTTATTAAATGTGCCCAACTTATCAGAAAACAATTCTCCAAAGCGCTCTTGTAAGTCCCTGGGAGTTGATTCTGAATTTATACAGTTTATCGGTATCAGTTGTAGATTAAAACGAGAAATAAAATCTCTGCCTAACAGCGGCGGCCCTCCGTCACGGACCACATAAATATTTATATAGTGCGTCTGACCTGCGTAACACACCGGCAACCGAACTGTACCTAAGCAAATAATCTTTTTTCCAGTGTACGTCATCAGCTGTTTATGAGTATTTGATAAAGGCACATCTTTGAATGTTCGTAAATAAAATTCCTCGGAAATTACGGTAACTGCAGAGCCGCTATCTATCTCAAACTTGAAAGGCAATTGATTAATCGAAACTTGTTCTACCATGGGTTCCCCCCTGACCGATCGGATATAATACAACTTACCATCATCGCCGGCCTCATCCTCACCGTTGTCACTGCATTCCAACTCAACGTAATTCATTTTTTTTGAACACATTTTACGCAAGTGGCCTTTTTCGTGACACTTTTTGCAGGTATACTTTGCGAACCGACACTCTGATGATTTGTGGTTTGTATAACCACACACATTGCATTTAACTTTCCCTACGTTTACACTTTGAACGTCCTTGGATATCTTGTAAAGCTGGTTATCTGATATTGTCCCAGCGCTGGACGCGCTAGCACTGGCCGCGGCAGCGCGTGCGCAGCTCATGTTCTCCGCCATTTTGACGACCTCTGCCATGTTTAAAGAAATTAGATCTTTTGTATACAGCTTCTCTTTTTCTTGTCCCGGAAGCATTCCCATAAGAAATCTGTCGCGAAGGGCCTCTTCAATATTCAAGAAGGCACACTTTTCTGTGAGTCCTCGTAGACGCGCCGCCCATTGTGAATGCGTTTCGCCGGTCTGTTGAATTGCCGCGTAAAAGTTATGACGCTCAGCAAATCCAATGCGTTTTGGGTTGAAGTGTGCATCTAGGACTTCCAGGAGGTCAGGGTAGGGCACGTCTTCTAAATTCTTTGGGAGCACCAAGTCCGTAGCTAACTTGTAGGTACCCTCGGCGAGTGCGCTCAGCAGGATCGCTTTTCGTTTGCAGCCCGTTGCATCCGTTGACGTAGTGATATCATTCGCCAGAAAATATTGCGAGATTCGGCCTCTATACGTTTTCCACGTTTGTATATTGTGGTCGAAAGTATTTAATATACCGAATTGCGTTGAAAAAGACATTTTAGATGCAACTTTTTTTTTACTCGCGGGTAGATCGTCGCCACTGTAAGATATTCGAGACGGGCTTGTAGTGAAACGACCGCTGGTTGGTTACACACTGATTTATTGTACCACACGACAAGAGCGAGGGCGCAGCCACGCACACATATGTACGTACTTACACTACATATGTAACAAATGTAAAACCAATAAAAGTATGAATATGGATGATAAGTGTGAGTATAGAGTGTCTGTAGTAGGCAGATACTATAACATGAATGATGAAATATTTTTGAATCTCTTTGGTGAATATCAAAATGTGATAATACTAAACAAATAACATACAAGATAAAGTTCAATTTTCTTAAGGACCTATTACAACATTGGTAAATTAAAATTCAACTTACAACACTAAGTAGTTGATTAGGTAACAATGCATGTAAATGAAAAGGAGACCTGTGTTCCAAGAGTGGAAAATGTTCAAGCTAAATTCTCTTGAGAGAGCGCTCACTTTTATGACTGGACACCAGTAACATTTTTTGAAAGCTCTCTGCTCTTCCAGTTTAATTTTAACTAGTGGTATATTCTCCAGTTAGCCTCCCGTAGGCTAGTAGCACAGACCATATACTTTCTGCAACCAGGCAAGCTCCTTAATCTTAGACTTTTTGAAGATGGATCTAGTCGAACCAGAAAAGACGCAATATAGTATTTCAAACCAGCTTAAATATACTAGTTCTTGTAAACAAAATCAACAAGGATTAGGATACATTTTAAGTAGACAACCCTGTCCACCCACACACTACAAGGTCTATAAGCCATGAATTGCAATGTTACATTATCCAACATCTAAGAATATGGAGTTATTGTAACTCTTTGCCAATCGAGGAGTAGTTTCATATTAATTTAATTACGTTCCACAATGTTTTAAAGGTGTTATAAAAGGCTTAAAGCTAAGACCAATGTTATGGACCCTGTTAGGGCACAGCAATATAAGTATAATTAATATAGTTATAGTTATGAGTGACATTATTACTTCTTATAAATCATGAACAATAAAATTATAGTACTACAGTATTAACACTATAAACGTCTCCCTTATGGATGGTTTTCCAGGCAGTGGTTTAGTTTACAAAAGATTAAATAATATGATGGAATAATAAATAATAATAAATAATGCCTTCGGAATAAACATAAGGATAAAAAATGTTTGTATACCAAACAGTATATATAAATATATTCTGTAGAATTTGCATATCTATGTTAACAGATGGTGCTTTAAGCATTACTCACATTATTTAGGCTGAATGTCATGAAGTCTACACCATGACATAACTCAAGAGTAGAAACTCGTTTAAGTTATTTTTGATCAAATCCAATTACTTTTTCGTTTCATTTCATTTATTTCAGTAACAATTTTTACATTGTATCGAAATTTTACACAAAATTATAAATTAAAATTAAAGAATTACAATAAAATCAGTGATAAAACAGGAACCAAATAAATAAATTAAAAAGTAAATGTCAAATAAATAATGTAAACTCAAATCAGAATCATCCAATACAAATAATAATCAAAAATAATAATCTCAAATTATAAATATTACTTAACAATATTTAAAACTAGCTGTACCCAGCATGCGTTGCAATGCACTTTTTACTACCCACCTACCCTATCCGACCTACCTACCCTATCCTACCTACCCTACCCTACGCTACCTACCTACCTACTCTACCCTACCCTACCCTACCCTTACTACCTACCCTACCCTACCTACCTACCCTACCCTACCTACCTACCCTACCCTACCCTACCCTACCTACCTACCCTACCCTACCTACCTACCCTACCCTACCTACCTACCTTACCCTACCTACCTACCCTACCCTACCTACCTACCTACCCTACCCTACCTACCTACCCTACCCTACCTACCTACCCTACCTACCTACCCTACCCTACCCTACCTACCTACCCTACCTACCTACCCTACCCTACCGTATCCTATGTCCTTCTCCTGGCTCTAAACTACCTCCCTGCCAATTTTCAGCTAAATCGGTTCAGCCGTTCTTGAGTTATAAGTGAAGTAACTAACACGACTTTCTTTTATATATATAGATACTAGCTGTACCCAGCATGCGTTGCAATGCACTTTTTACTACCCACCTACCCTATCCGACCTACCTACCCTATCCTACCTACCCTACCCGACGCTACCTACCTACCTACTCTACCCTACCCTACCTACCTACTCTACCCTACCCTACCCTACCCTTACTACCTACCTACCCTACCTACCTACCCTACCCTACCTACCTACCCTACCCTACCCTACCTACCTACCCTACCTACCTACCCTACCCTACCTACCTACCTACCCTACCCTACCTACCTACCCTACCTACCTACCTACCCTACCTACCTACCCTACCCTACCTACCTACCCTACCCTACCTAACCTACCCTACCCTACCTACCTACCCTACCCTACCTACCTACCCTACCCTACCTACCTACCCTACCCTACCTACCTACCCTATCCTACCTACCTACCCTACCCTACCCTACCGTATCCTATGTCCTTCTCCTGGCTCTAAACTACCTCCCTGCCAATTTTCAGCTAAATCGGTTCAGCCGTTCTTGAGTTATAAGTGAAGTAACTAACACGACTTTCTTTTATATATATAGATTAATTCCCATACATATGTCAAAAATATTGCTTATACACATACTAATGTCAAAAAAATAACAAAAATACAATGTCAATAAAAATAGTTTATGATTAAAGTCTAGTTGTATGTGTCACAGAGAAATTCATCAAGGGTGTAGTAGCACTTTTCTATCAAAAATGATTTTAACTGCTGCTTAAACTGATTTATGTTGTAAATTGATTTTAAGTGTACAGGTAGTTTATTAAACAGTTTGACCGATTGGTAACCTGCAGCATGACTCACTACTTTTAAATGAGGTTGGATCTTATTTTGCAAATCCTTACGCCTAGTAGCTTCCCGCTTACTCCTTTCCTCTGGTGTTTCATAATTCTGCAGCTTTTTAATATGATCAGTAAGAAGAACTAAAATATACAAACAAGGGACCGTTAGTATCTGAAGCTCCTTAAAGTACTCCTTACATGATTCCCACTGCGGAATTCTTACTATGGTTCTTATGGCCCTTTTTTGTATAACGAAAGCTGTATTTATATTATATGCGTAACTAACTACCTCCCCATAGAGTGATACTGTACCTAAGTATTGATTCTACAAGTGCGTAATATACCACTCTTAATTGCTCAATAGCGATCACATCTCGAAGACTTCCTAATACTAAGAATCTTCCTAATACTTCCTAATACTAATCTCGAAGAATTCCTACTAGTTAACTAGTCTTCTGCTGACCACCTTTCCGTGTAACATGGCTGACCCCCTCCTAATTTTAGAAAGCTTAAGAGTTGCAGCCAGTCAGGCATCAGAGGTTCAGACTGGCTCTCCGAGAGCTCTTGTCTCAAAGATATGTACCCATTTCCGAGTACTGGTGACTGAGCACTCTTTAAGTAGGGCAAAGGAAAAACTTGATAGTCTGTTCTGTTATCTTCGAATGAAAAAATTGCAGAAGCTTGCCAAGCCGTCGTCCGAGTCCCACATAACGTACAGTTGCTCACAGGCCGATTTAACTGATACAAAATACAGTTCACATTGGGACGCCCCACTTTCAAAACATGACCTCCGAGGCCTGGGGCTTGGGGCAAAAGGAGCCAATCTGGCTAGTCTGTTCGTAGATAAGCAGTTAGCTAAACCTGTAAAACCACCCCGAGAGGTAAACCGCTGACAGAGTATATTCAGCTAATCTGCTAGCCTCAAACTTTTCAGGTTCGATTCAAGAGTGGTAGGGATCATATCCGAGCTGAATGGCGTGCAATTGAAAAGCCTATGTCCAGCAGTGGACTGCTATAGGCTGATAATGAACTACAATATGCACATATTCTGTAGAGACTGACTTTTTGGCTGCTAATTACTGCATCTATGGCAAAAACAAACAAAATCTATCTCAAATTAGAGAACCAGTTTTCTCTGGTTTAGGTTAATTTGACATCTTACCCTTCCTTTATAGCATATGTGGACATGAAGTGGATCTAACCTCAACCATGTTTAGAGGAAACTGATGGACCTTATGGCACCACAATAACTCCTGGCAATCCAGTGGAGCAACCTCTTTCAATCGTTTTGGTCTGCTTTGCTTAAATTATTTCAGAAACCTGTTTGTCTGATGACAGCATAGGTATAGCCTTATAAAAGGAACTTCTGAACTTGTGACACGTCAGTTGTCGCAAGTTTGCTTTGTTAGAACATCCACAGGGTCCATGACATAAGATTCCAGCATATACTACTGAGTTTTCCTTGTGGGACAGCGTGACACGTCAGTTGTCACAAGTTTGCTTTGTTAGAACTTCCACAGTCTCCGATACATAAGATTCTGGTAATTACTAGTGAGTTCTCTTCACAGCAAAAAAAAACAAAATATTTAATAAATAATAAAACAAGCATGCAGATACCACCGGCTTCCAAATACTTTGCCAATTGTTTACCGCTGCAATTTTTCAAAGAGCTGTCAATTTTCACACTTTAAGTACTTAAAGTTTGTCAGCGGTTGTTGGTTGGTGTGACCCTTTTTTATGAACAGCTATCATAAAACAATATAAAATTACTTCTGTCTTACTTCTTAGTATAAAACCCATAAAACTGGGGCACACACATCCAGGCTGCTAAGAGGAAGTTTCTGATATACTTAACTACCCATAACACTAACCCAGTCAAGGGACGAACCCACGACCTTGCTTAGCAGTCGCTCTTGTGACTGGTCCGTGGCTCTCGGCAGTCACCAGATCGCTGACAGCCTGAGTCAGGCGGCTGATCTAGCTATCATGGTGCCCATAGTATTTATGTTCAAGTACAAATGTTAGGCAGTTTAAGTTTTAAGTGTTAAGGTATCTAGCAAAAGATTGTCTGATTATACTGGGCAATGTTGGTGCGTTTCTGTAAAACACCATTGTATTGTTATTATGAATGCTTCTAAAATTGAATTTTCATCTAAAGATCCAGAACTCCAGAATAGAGACACAGTGGTCGTCGAAAAATGTAATTGTCTGAAACAGATGTCAAAGTAGCTCACTGTCACAGGTCAAACCGGTGCGCGGAGGTTAGTGAGTATCTCATTGAGACTTCCGCGACACCTCGCGCAGGCGGGCGAGCGCGGTGGCGAGCGCGGCGCGCGGCAGTGCCACTCGGCCACCGCCGCGGCCGCACGACTCACGCGCGCCGGTTAGAGCCCCCGGGCTGAACTGCGACGAGCGTCTCGCGCGCACTGCTTCCCGCATCCGCCACCGACTTCCGGGACTGACTCGTGTTTCTGCGAAATCCCTCTTGGGAGACGAACACGATTCTACTCGAAACTTCACTGACCAAACTTTTAAAGTCAACAAAGCCTTAAGTGCGCCAAGTTCCGTCCGCGACGGCCGATCACCTGACTGTTGTCATCAATCAAACCGTCCAGCATCAGCAGTGCAGCAGACTTGTCCCAACCAGGCGCTGCTCGCCGCCTCATCTCGACACGATTTAAGTTAGTATCGATTTTCCGCTGTGATGGTTTTGTGTTTACGTCCTCAAAGCTGTCAAGCTGTATTACATACGTACATACCTACAGTGTATAGTATATAGCCGGCGGGCGGTGCGTCTTCACGCGGTGTCCGCACTGCCACATTTTGTGTTGACGCCGCGGTCTCCTTGGCGCCCGCCGCAGCCGCCGCAGCCGGAGCTCCCGTACATTGTCACTACATTTCAGTGTTTGCTTGACACAACTCACAAACTATTTTATAAGAAAACTTACGGCACCACACTTAACTCTTATTCAGATAACTCACTTAGTTATCTGAATTAGAGTTTAGTTTGGTCTTTTTAAGCGATTGGCTTGCGATTTGGAGATGGCACATAATATCTTAATTTATTAATAATAGCCTTGTGTGCACTATGTTGATGCTTCCCTGTACAGTTTCTAAGCCTACCTTCATATTCCTGTGCATGCTTTTGTCTATATCGGTTAGATGCATTTATTATGTTTCTAACGCTATTGATGAGTGCATCAGCACTAGTAACACTGGCGTAGCCGCCACAGTGAGCTGACGGCTGACGTCACTGCCGATGGAGTTGGAAATATTTCACATAGCAGAGTATTACATACATACAGTTTGACCTCGCTGTATTATGGCGTGGCTAAAGGCCAAAGCTGCATAGCACGCATTTCTGCCAAAGTGGGTATTAAGTGGTAACGAGTTAGTGAAGATTTAGTACGTACGTAGGTACGTGATTTAGTACTGAAGTAGTGTTTATGTATGTTGCGGTAAGTGGCAGAGCAAACAACAAATTCGTTTCAGCGATAACGTGTGCGAGTAGCGATAATATGCGCACCGTACTTCGAAATCCCCAGCCGATGATTTTTATTATACCGTCGTAAGGATCAACATTGAGCACAACTCACCTATAATTGCTAATTTGACTACATAAACGCTCAACCCATCCCGTATTTGTCTTGATTCTAAATCTGCTGATTGGATAGAAACAATCAAGGTATTTAAGCAAGAGCCCCGGTGCACGCATAGACTAATAAATGGTTCACGGTGACGCGTGTGTCGCCGTGTCGCGCACTCTCGCTACAGCTGCACGTGCGCACGGGTCACAGGCTCGCAGCCAAGCGCCACGAGCAGGCGATGCGATGGCGACACGAGCAGGCGATGCGATGGCGACACGAGCAGGTGATGCGATGGCGACACGATGCGATGCAGGGCTAATCACCGCACGACCACTAGGCCACTGTCTCATACCTGATACACGTGCACTAATGGGCTTGTTATGTGATTGACCGTTACGATTAGGTACGTGTTATTAGACTAAACGGAAAAATATCCTTTTCACCACTCCCGCACGAAAGAAGTGTCTTTCCACTACGAAAACAGTGAGGAAAGTTGGTTTTTCCTCACTGTTTGAACAGTGAGGAAAGTAATGATCCCGTTCAGAAACTAACCTTGCCTGATTTTTTTATGTTAAGTTTTAAAGATATTTTAAAAAATAAATAATTTTATGCTTAGAATAGAAATATTTATAAGTTAAGATTAATGTTTTTTATAAAATTTATCAAATTATTGTAAGTGTATAAGTTCAGAAACATTAAAAAAGTTTAATAAAATATTACATCGAAAAAATTACATCGTCAAATTTAGGATTATAATTTTTGAACGCACTCAAAGAAAGAAGCCTGTGAAAGAAGGACATTAGAAAAATTCGAAAAAAGAATTATTTTGATTTGCTTTGTGACTATTTTATTTATTTACCTATGATGACTGAATACTTTCTTGCTGGGAGTGGTGAAAAGTTTTGTATGCAACTTGTGAGTAAGTTCATTTGCTATTCGTTTTGTTGAGTCTTTCACTTACTCAGGATTGAAATTTATAATCACTCGCTGCGCTCGTGATTCTATTTTTCAATCCTTCGTTCGCTCAAGACTCAAAATCAAAACTCATAGGAAAAACAAACTTTCCTCACATGTTGGATAAATAACTATTTATTAATATGACGATCACGTTGCAAGCGTGGATGCATGGATAATGTTGAATAGTGCCAATACCAGTGAGATGAGTGGCGTTCAGACTTACTCTCATGTCAGAATGCGGTACTAATTAACCGTGAACAGCTAGAGAGAACCCAGCGGCGCGAACATGCAACATGATATGGTCGCTAACACTATATACATATATGTATACCATGTTTACTAGGTATTTGTTTTGAGTATTTCGGCGCTGATTGCAAGCACAATGATCATGGATAAACATAAGTTATGGCGGGTTTATGGCATATTTATGAGCAGACAAATCGGTCGGTTATTCAGCTCAGCTCAATTAGGTACTAAACATACATGTGAATAAAACTTGATCTTGTATTCTTAATTTATGGCGAATAAAAAAAGGGACATGTCTAAAGTTAATTTGACCAAGTTTAAGAAACACCTAAAAAGTTTATATTTTTTGGAGGTACACGTTTCTGACAATCCTAATGAGGCGTATGACATTTTTTTAGAGCAATTTCGTTTATTATAAATTATTTATGTTTTCCAGTAAAACTAATTAACATAAGACCCTATAGAAAAATAAAGTGGGTATCAAAAGGTATAAGAAATTGTAGTAGAAAACAAAGACAATTACTATGGAAATATAGGCAAACAAACACCTTCACAACAAACTAAAAAAGCATTCCAACAATACTTATTCTAAAACATTTAAAATAGTTATTTGTGCAACAAGAGAGCAAAGTCGTTTTTTGCTGCGAGTGCTGATTTTGAATCCTGAGCGTGGCGAGGGATTCAAAGGCACGAGATGCAAAAAACCTTGCTCTCGTGTAACACACATAACTTTTCACTTCAGCAGCGAGAACACTTTAGGAGATAAAATAATAAACAGGAACTGATTGAAATAACTATTTATTGTGAAACAAAGTAATTAAAATTATAGATGATCACCTCGTCTATGATAAATCTAAAAAATAAGATACCAACACCGTCTCCGAAAAACTGCTTGCGCCCTTTGTAAGTCTCGTTGAAGACATGGTATGCTTTCAGATATTTCTTGCGAAACTTCTCAGGTAGGAAACTTAATTCTGCATTAATAACTGTCTTGTTGTTTTAACTCTTCCGGTGTTACAATACTGTTCTCGTCGCTAGTTTCACTCATATTTTACGAGTATTTTAATATTTTTAACTTATTCAACTCTTTACCCCAGCCACGATTTTTTTTCCGCTCTTTTATTTAAATTAAGGCGTGTTCGGAAATAGCACCCATGATATTTTATTATTCAAAATATATTACGTAACATTATTGAAACTAGAAATTAATATTTACAGGTTAAATATCAGTTTTATTTGCAGTAAATACTTATTTTCGTTTAAATACAACAATAAGTTAAAAATTCAATAAATTACATTAAAAGACATTTTTGCAAAATCTCTTTAGTTAGTACGAAATTCCGAACGTGTTCGAATTCAAAAACGGAACTTCGAAAGGCCTGGTCTTTGTGTCTCTCTCTTTCTAATGGGCGGGAAAGAGATAGAGTGTGAATGTTTCGAATTGTATGATTAACCCAAGGCTGAATAAGAAATTCGGGGCTTTCTGAAAATAATAATTAAAAAGTTACTTTGTCTCACTCAGTGAGCAAAATCGCATTTTGCTCACTGATTTGAGGCAGCAAAACTACTACATGTTTGAGCTACTGAAGTGAAATAGTTATTTATCCAACATGTGAGGAAAGTTTGTTTTTCCTATGAGTTTTGATTTTGAGTCTTGAGCGAACGAAGGATTGAAAAATAGAATCACGAGCGCAGCGAGTGATTATAAATTTCAATCCTGAGTAAGTGAAAGACTCAACAAAACGAATAGCAAATGAACTTACTCACAAGTTGCATACAAAACTTTTCACCACTCCCAGCAAGAAAGTATTCAGTCATCATAGGTAAATAAATAAAATAGTCACAAAGCAAATCAAAATAATTCTTTTTTCGAATTTTTCTAATGTCCTTCTTTCACAGGCTTCTTTCTTTGAGTGCGTTCAAAAATTATAATCCTAAATTTGACGATGTAATTTTTTCGATGTAATATTTTATTAAACTTTTTTAATGTTTCTGAACTTATACACTTACAATAATTTGATAAATTTTATAAAAAACATTAATCTTAACTTATAAATATTTCTATTCTAAGCATAAAATTATTTATTTTTTAAAATATCTTTAAAACTTAACATAAAAAAATCAGGCAAGGTTAGTTTCTGAACGGGATCATTACTTTCCTCACTGTTCAAACAGTGAGGAAAAACCAACTTTCCTCACTGTTTTCTTAGTGGAAAGACACTTCTTTCGTGCGGGAGTGGTGAAAAAGTTATTTTCTTCCAACTACGCAGTAATGGTATCATTAATCACTACAAAACCGATCACAAAGGATGTCTTTTTTGCTTAGAACCAAAACAGTGCAGAAATGTTGTCATTACTGCACTGTTTTTTTATGTTTTATCTATATATATAAAAATGAATCCCTATTTCCCTTGGTCGCGTCAAGGCATCACGCGTGAACGGCTGGACGGATTTCGCAAATTTTTTTTTGTTGTGTTTGTTATTGTCAGGAGAAGGTTCTTAGCTAGGTAGTGGGTGGGTAGTAGGCAGGTCGTAGGCAGGTCGTATGAAGGTGGTAGGCAGGTGGTGGTTGGTCGTAGGCAGGCGGTAGGTAGGTGGTAGGCAGGTGGCAGGCAGGTGTTAGGCAGGTGTTAAGCAGGTGAAATGCAGGTGGTAGGCAGCTCGTAGGTAGTTCGTAGGCAGGTGGTAGACAGGTGGTTGTAGGTCCTAGGCAGGTGTTAGGCAGGTCATAAACAGGTCGTAGGCAGGTGGTAGGCAGGTAGTGGTAGGTCGTAGGCAAGTGGTAGGCAGGTGTTTTGTTTTTTTTTTTTTTAAACTTTGCCCCACACTAGGTATTTCTCCTGTATCGTGGGTGCGTTTACAAACATTTAAACTCACATACACAAACAGCCAGACCAGAAACAAATATCAGTAGGCCATACAAATATTTGTTCCGTGCGGGGATCGAACCCGCGACACGCAGCGCAGCAGTCGATCGCTCAACCACTACGCCACTGTGCCGTCATATTATCGCGTCACATCGTGTTAGCCAGGTGGTGGTAAGTCGGTGGTGGCAGGTGGTAGGCAGGTTGTGGTAGGTCGTAGGCAAGCGGTAGGCAGGCGGTGGTAGGTCGTAGGCAGGAGATAGGCAGGTGTTAGGCAGGGTGTGGTAGATCGTAGGCAGGCGGTAGGCAGGTGGTAGGCAGTTGGTAGGCATGTGTTAGGCTGATGGTAGGCAGGTAAAAGGCAGGACGTAGGCAGGTCGTAGGCAGGTGGTAGGCAGGTGGTGGTAAGTCGTAGGCAGGTGGTAGACAGGCTGTGGTAGGTCGTAGGCAGGCGTTAGGCAAGTGGTAGGCAGGTGGTAGGTTGGCGGTGGTAGGTCGTAGGCAGGAGATAGGCAGGTGTTAGGCAGGGCGTGGTAGGTCGTAGACAGGCGGTAGGCCATTGGTAGGCAGGCGTTAGGCAGATGGTAGGCAGGTGGTAGGCAGTTGGTAGGCAGGTGGAAGGCAGGTCGTAGGCAGGTCGTAGGCAGGTTGTAGGCAGGTGGTGGTAGGTAGGTAGTATATTTTGTCATGGTATGACGGTAGTTGAAAGAAAAGTAGATTACGCACCTTGCTAAAGTGAGTTATTAATGCACTCGTGTTAATTTAGTGCTCTCGCGTGCGCTCGGGCACCAACATAATACTCGTGCATTAATAACTCACTTTGCGCTCGATGCAACAATCTACTATAAACTCACCCAAAAAGCACAAAACAACCACATAATAAAAATTGCTCTGAGCAAATTTAGAGCCTCTTGGCAAATAATTAAAGGTAGTAAACGAACTGCAGAACCTATACTACAAATTAAAAAAGAAAACACTATTATTAATAATCCTAAGGAAATGGCTGAATGCTTTAATAACTTTTTATTGATCAAATACAAAACATAACTAATGACAATACCACAAACGAAATTATTGGCATAGAAAAAAACCCACGCTCAATATTTATGGCCCCAGCTATACCTGAAGATATTGTGAGAGTTATCAAAACATTAAAAAATAAAAAACGTGTCGGATACGATGGAGTAGCGACTAATGTGGTAAAATTCGTAGCAGATGAAATACCTTCTCCCTTAAGCCATATAATGGATCTGTGCATAAACCATGGCACATTTCCAGATAGCCTAAAAACTACAATTGTTATACCAATACATAAAAAAGACAGCAAAGAAGAAATGTCAAATTATAGACCGGTAGCTCTTACTTCTGTGTTTTCTAAAATACTCGAAAACCTGATGTATGAATCTATAACTTCTTTCTTAAATAAATATTATATCCTTCGCAATGAGCAGAAAGGGTTCAGAAAAAATAAAAATATAAACATGGCTATTTATGACTTGCTTGCTACATAACATAATGTTGAATATCGACAGTAAAACGCCAGTTTGTGCAATATATACTGACATGACTAAAGCCTTTGACTACGTTCAACATGACATTCTTCTGCACAATCTTGAAATCTTGAATCTTACCTAAGCGATCGCAAATTCGCAAACAACAGACAGAAATCACTAGGATATGTCCCAAAAGTAAGATACAATATGAATATTTATCGGAAAGTAGGAAAGTTAAATTTGGAGTACCGCAAGGCACTGTTGTCAATGTTTTTGCTTTACATAAATGACTTGCCTAGACAAATTCAACAGCAAATGGTATTATTTGCTGACGCCAGCAGGGCTATAGTTAAATGTACAGAAAAAGTGAATTATAAAACAGATATTAATGACACATTAAGAAACATAATAAATTGGCTTTCTATCAATAACTTAATTATTAATTTGAAAAAAAACAAAAGTAATGCACTTTTACCAGCGTTTACGTCCAGACGATTTGACTATCGCATACAATGGACAAAGAGTTGACAATACAAATGTTGCAAAATTTATGGTAAGTATAATTATCAACAATCAACTGACATCGAAACCACAGGCCGAGGAGATCTGCAAGAAACTAAGCAAATCAGCATATATTTTATATAATTTGACAAAAAAAATTAACACTGACACGATTATTACTGCTTATCATGGTCTCGTCGTCGTTTCTGTTTTAAGATACGGAGTAGTTTTTTGAGAGAAAGGATTTTCAGAGGTATAACGATAGTGGTAAAAAAATAGGCAGGAACGGATTTAAACTTTTATTCGGGCAGAGTTTTCCCTTACAATTATTATAATCAAGTGCAACCACAAAATCATCGCAGCTCTGGGCTTTTATATAACTGGCTGGCTGGCGGCTACTTCACCTCCCCTGGCTCGGATTTGGCGGGGCAAGGCTCATGTGGTGGGGAAGTGACGTAGCGGCTAGGCTAGGCGGGCTTGACAGCCGGCTTGACGGCTGGCTAGCGACATCTAGCGTTACAGAGGGCAAAAATATTGCATTAGATCAATGACTGGAATAAATTCAACAGACAGCTGCGTTCCTATGTTCAAATCCCTGAACTTACTTACCTTTCCGTCGCTCTATATTTTGGAAATGGCATTGTTTGTAAAAGGTAATCAATAGTAGATTGTATCATAAGGGAGCAAAATAATATTTTTACGGCGAGGGCGCTTTTTTGAATCCAGAGCGAAATGAGGGATTCTAGATTCTAGAATAGAATCCCGAGCGTAGCGAGGGATTCTTTAGTAGAATCCTGAACGTAGCGAGGGATTCAAAGTACGTCGCCCGAGCCAAAAATATATTTTGCGCCCGAGTGATACACTCTACTTTTCATCACCCACTATGAGAAAATAAAAGGCGCCTCATATTTTATTGAAATATTATTATTTAATAAAACATAGAGTAACAACTAAATTGAAATTAAATAGTATCTATTAATAAAACGACTAAAAACTTATATTTACATTTGAGACAATTTCTCAACTATGAAAATTTATTATTCAGCTGGCGGCGCGACTATGGGCCGTCGTACCAGCCAGTCTTATTCAAACAATATTTGCGTCGATTTCTTTGGCGCTGAACACTAAGATGTTCCAGATTCAAAAAGTGCGCGGCAAAGTAAATTGCGGCGCACTTTTTGAAATAAAGCGGATTAAAAACTCATTCCTGCCCGCTAAATGTTTCTTATAGAAAACACCACCTTTGGGTGCACTTAAAGGCGAACCAATTCGTCCTTTTCGAATAGATGGGATGAAAAATTTATTTTGTTCAAATATTGAACACTCAACGAGGCCAACATTAATAAGATCTCAATATAAAAATCTTTTGCATACAGGTAAATTTAAAACAGCACTGTTGAAAAAGAATATAATGCATATGGGACCAGTGTTATACAATAAAATACCTGATCATATAAAAAATAGTACATTACAAATATTTAAAAAAAAAAAAAAAAATTGCTAGTTGAAAAATGTTATTATACCACAGATGAATTTTTGAATGACTAATCCATATGATTATTTATAAACAATGATTTTCAGATTCAGATTTTGATTGTATTATTTGACTAATTGATAACCTATTATTGTAGTACGGTTTACGTACACACCGTCAGGCTGCAAACGCAGCAACCTACTTTTCTCTTTCGTATTTAAAACATTGTTTAGTATAATTGAATAATTATTAACTTATTATTGACATTACATTATTGACTAATTATTAACTTGTTTTTGACATTGTTTCCACTGAATGTTATATTTTTATTGACTATCTTATTCATTTGACATTAGTGATAAGTATTTGTTTTTTTTTTTTATAAATTATTTCATAATTAATTCTACTTCAAAAATTTACCTCACGGTGGAATGTATTGGATCCTTCTCTTACTTAACACCATATGTTTGTACCTACATTCTTAGCAAATAAATTATTTCAATTATTCCCCCTATGCTCTAGTCCTGCTATGTTCGACTCGAATATTACTACTAAAAAGTTTGCTATGCTCGAAACTTTTTCGATTCTATGTAAACAATGGAAGGTACAGTTGGAAAGAAAAGTGTTTAAATTCAAGTTTTTAAAAAATGGCTTTTTTTTCGTATATGCGTAATTGCGTAAGCTAAAATTTATTTTGTCTCGTTCTGACAATAAAAGTCAAAGTAGCAGTTAAGGACAAACGAATTTCAGATGAGAATTCTATGTTAAGGCTCTCCCTTGACCTAATAATCTTGAGCAGTCGTTCCCTCTATTCCACGCATGAGCTACAATATTGAATACGCCCCGATTTTCAATAAAATCTTAAAAAAAAAAATTTTGGTCATCAACTGCCGAAATAAAACATTATGACGCCCCGGCTGCGCTGCCCCGCGCAAAGCCGCCGCGCCGCCGTGCTACCAAAGCGATTGCGCGCGCGCAATAAACCATACCTACTTTACCGTGATGTAAAAATTAATGCTTAAAATTATTGATTTACAGTTTACTCGTTAATATCAACGAAATTTCACGAAAAACTCAGATCTAACAAAACTTACGTAGGTACAAAATCAAAACAACGTGTAGGTTAACTAGTTTCATCCCTTGTAGCTTGGTTTGGCCCTTAGTACTTATTTATTACTTATATTATTACCGAGTAAACAGTAAAATCTTTGCATAATTAAGTAAATTGGCTTACCTATATTTTAAAAGATTGGGATGATGTGGCGACCTTGGTATTGTATGCACAAGGCCGCTCGCTAGTTCATGGACACCTGGACATGTCGTAGCATGTCTGGTGTTATTGTCCTATAAGCGGCCTCAGTCCGCACTTTCATTATGTCCATTGTATCACACTGTATTGCGTACACTACATTTTTATTGTACCCCCACAAAAAATAGTGTAACGGGGTTAGGCGATTCGCACACTGCACCGCATCACGCAGCGTAGCGCGGGAGTGCGTGTTCTTAAGTTGTATGCAAGTATCTGTGTTTGTATAGAAAACACGCGTAGTGCAACACACGAAAAACGCTTTCACGCGCAGTGTTCCAGATCACGCGCCTACATGCTAAGAAACACGCACCCCCGAGCTTACTCTGCGGGTCAAGACGCAAGGCACACCGAGTTCTGCAGTAACGTGCGTGATTTTGAATTTTGCCTAACAATTAATAATGAAAATTAAATGTCCAGAATTAATATTTGTGAAATTCGTAATTTATGTCAAACTTAAGTAATAAACATTTTTTACAGTTTGTCACACAAATATTCATTAACACTGTAATAAACTTTTTCCAATAACATTTTTTTAACATTAGATTTATTTATGTCCATACTTTTTAAGTCTAAAATACATTTAGGTAAATGGTTATAAAGTCGAGGTGCCATCCAAAAAATACTATTCCTAAACAAAGTAGTTCGACTGCTGTCAGGGAAATATATTTTTCTATTGTTGCGTTGATTTCTATAATTTTTGAAATAATGCAAGTTGCGTTTTACAAAGACTACGACTTCCAATATATATGTATAAACATGGTAGTGTTAATATTTTTAAGCTTTGAAAAAAGGGCTTACAACTATCTGTTGGTTTTAAACTACAGATTGCGCGGATACATTTCTTTTGCATTTTAAATACAGCTTCCTTTTCTGTAGAATAGCCCCAAAACATAACGCTATATCTCAGCAAGGACCCTACGTAACCATGGTATAATGCTAACACCGCACTGGTACTGACCGTTTTTGCAAGCATATACAGTATGTTAGTTTAAACGAGGGACATATTCAAACCCATAATAGTACATGCTAACATGATACTAATAAAAATATAAACAAAAAAAAAACACTGATAAATAACAGACAGAACCATACCAAAATTTTCGCAAATATCACGCAACGTGTAACACCCTTGCGCTAGCGACTTAATACTACCGCAGAACATGTGAGCGGGTCAATGACTCTTAGGTATAATCCATTTTCCCTTCATACTTTAAACTTACCTGGCTGAGGTTACAATATGTCTCTCGTTTAACCTAACATACTGTATAACGCATATGACTGCTGACTTAATTTGAGACACAAGCTTTCCAAATGTGATTTCCAGTTTAGGTTATAGTCTATATGTAAGCCTAAGAATTTTATTGTATTGATTTGCTCAATCTTTTGTCCTTGGAAATAAACGTCGACGTTTGTTTGTTTGCCATTTCTATTCTTAAAAGTCATAATTTTAGTTTTGGTTAAGTTTATTTTTAATTTATTTGCTTTTAGCCATTTTATAATAATTTGCAACGTATTTTCTACTTCTTCTTTTAGTTTAGACAGTTCTTCACTGGAGAATTCAACAGTGGCATCATCAGCAAATAAAACAGTCGGATGGTTCGTAATGCGCGGCAAGTCATTCACATAAATTATAAATAAAAGTGGTACTAAAACACTGCCTTGTGGTACCCCTATTTTTACTTCTCTATATTTTGATGAGTAAGTTATTTCTCTTTTAGTCTTAGCACAAATCCTTGTGATCTGAGTCGATTGTCTCCTGTTACTTAAGTAGGACTTTATTAGATCATAAGCACTGCCTCTAATACCATAAGCAGACAATTTCGATAACAGTATATTGTGGTCTACATTATCAAAAGCTTTGGTAAGGTCCATGTATAATGCACAAGCATGATTCTTATTATTTAAATTACGCATTACTTCATTTAAAAATTATAGACTGCCATATCAATGGGTGCAAAGTGGGTAGTTGGCCCTATATGTGCACGGGTACGTTTTGCTGTGTTCGTGGAACTATTAATTCGATTTAATATTAATATGGCAAGTAAATCGCTCGAAGTAGTGATACGCGAATTACAAAAGACAGTACAGTTGTTAGTGAGTAAAATCAGTGCCTTGGAGTACCAAGTTTGTAACCAAAACGAGGTTATTGTGACTCAAAGCAAAATCTTAGCCGATCTCGGGATCCAAAAACATGACAGCGCGAAGACTCAATCTACCCGAAACTCTGTGGAAAACACGTCTAGTGTCATTGCTCCTCAACAGCGATTAAAGCGCTTGGCCCACGTAAACGCCGCGGCCGCAATAACATCTGTCCCAAAAAAACGAAGCGCTGGATCCGCTGCAGGCACATTGAGCACACCGCCGTCGAAGTCGACTAATTTGACGAAAACACCCGAAATTAGCCGAACTATCCCGATGCAAGTCACAGCTGTTTCTGACGCTGCGGCCGCTAAAACTGCGATTTGTGATGGGAAGCAAGACAACTCCATTATAACGATGGAAGATGGTAAAATCTCGAAAGGGACACTGGATGAAACTAACACTGGAAAGAAGACATACGATGATGACATTAATGAGAATTGTGAAAATGACTGGCAAACAGTAAATTCGAAGAAACAACGTAACAGACGTAAAATTATTATCGGATCAGGGAAAGAGGATAACGAATTACAGACTGTCGAGAAAATTAAATATATTCAAGCGTGGTCTTTCAAACCCGATACTACAGTCGAAAATATTAGCAAATTTCTTAATAAAATTGCCAAATCTGATTCTTACTATGTTGAGAAACGGGATATTAAAACAATCAGGCATGCATCCTTCGTGATTGGTGTCCCAGAATCGCTGTATGAGTGTATATGCACTCCGACTGTGTGGCCACCAGGAGTCCGGTTCGCCGAGTGGTTTCTCACGCGGCCCCGCGTGTAGTGGGGCGCACACGCACTATGGTCAAAACAGCGGCGACAGTACAACAACACGGCATCACGACGTAACGACGAGTAAACACATCGAGCGCTCACTTATTGTATGCCACCAGAATGTGCAATCGCTTAATAACAAGACGAGGCAACTTGAAGTACTGCTCAGGAGTGAACTCAAATGTGATGTGCTGGCCCTGACAGAGCATTGGCTGAAGGAGCATGAACTAAAAGTAGTGAACATTAGTGACTATGTGCTAGGGGCATGTTTTTGTCGACAGAGCATAGCTCACGGAGGTTCTTGTATTTATGTCAGGAATGATGTTAGATTCGAGGACTGTCCTAATCTTACCGATCTATCAGTACAGCAGGTGTGTGAAATCTCAGGGATTAAATTGATAGACTTTAATTTACTTATAATTTGTATATATAGATCAAACTTGACGAATGTAAATGACTTTTTAAATTGTTTTGAAACACTGCTTGACGAACTTAACAAATATGACGAACAAACCATTATTTTAGGCGATATAAATATTGACCTTATGTGCTCAATCCATTCTAACCAAAATAGACTGAAAGACATGCTATCGGCCCATGCCTATTCTATTGAAATTAACTTTCCCACGAGAGTACAAGGGAATTCTTCTACTTGTTTAGACCACTTGTACACTAATATGTCTCCAGGGTCGATAACGATCTCCTGTTTGAATACACTCATTAGCGATCACTTTGCTATCCGCGGTGAAATCCTATGTACTGTTGAGTCACAAATACCTGTAACACATATGGCGCGGAACTATGGCAAAATGAATAAGGACAACTTCGTCGCATCGCTGGCCAGCGTTGACTGGGAAGAGGTGGCGGCGCGCTGGCCGGGTGCAGACGACTTAGCTCGCTCGATCATTATTACTATACAGAACAAGGTCGATGTTTGTTTTCCGATAAGACGCGTAGGACAAAAAAAGACTGAGAACTCGTGGGTCGACGAAGATATATTAAACACTAAGTGTTTGTTTTTTGAAGTGATAGGCATGATAAGTAAATACCCATACTTTCCATATTTAAACGAGATTGCGTATCAACTCCATGAAAAGTACTCCAAAATGCTTAGAAATAAGAGGTCTAAGTATTATATACACCATATAAAAACAGCAAATAACCCTAATAAAAGTATGTGGCACGTAGCGAACGCAGAATCGGGTAGAAACAATAATTCAAGGTCAGACTACACAGAGAGTATGAAGCAAGCAGATGGTAATTCGTTTCCCTCCAAAAAAGAATTGGTAAATATGGTCAATGCCAAATTCATCGATGCGGCTATAACATGTGGCGCTCCTCAAGCAGACCCGGACACAGCCCTGGCTATGCTTCTGGAAGCCCGACCCACCGCCAATCAGTGTGTTTGGCTACATCCCTTCTCACCGAATGAGGTATACCGTATAATTACTAAGCGGATCGCATGCAAACCAACAAAAGATTTATATGATACATCTGTGGAGCTGCTGAATACAGCGGCTGCATCGCTTGCGAATGTGCTAGCGGTGTTGTTTAATAGGTGTCTGCGGAGTGGATGCTTTCCGAGTGCATTTAAAAAAATCAAGGTGGCCCCGCTGTATAAGGGCAAAGGCAAGAAGAGCGATGTTAATAATTATCGGCCGGTGTCTATCATACCAGCAGTCGCTAAGGTCTTTGAAAACGGACTATGTGACCGATTATTTAGCTTTCTTCAAAAGACTAACTGCCTCACCGACCGGCAATTCGCCTATAGGAAGGGGCGATCAACAACATCCTTGACACGTGCGGTCATCCGCCATGTTATGAAGGCTCGAGAGGAAAAACAGCAGGTAGCAGTGCTATTCTGCGACCTCTCAAAAGCCTTCGACGTCGCGGACCACGGTGTGCTAGCACTGAAGATGAAGCATCTTGGTTTGGAAGGAAAAGCGTTGGAGTTGCTGCTTGACTATATGATGTATGTAATGTATCAAACACAATTTATTGTTCTTGATAAATAAATAAATAAATAAAAAAAGACTTCTTAAAGGGCAGATCGCAGGTCGTAATAGGCGACAGCGGAAAAGTTAGGTCAGACCCTCTCAACATCACTAAGGGTGTGCCACAAGGCTCCTCCCTTTCTAACATCATTTTCAGTCTATTGTTAAACGACTTACCTGAAGCAATAAGTGAGGCGGAAGTTTTTATGTACGCGGACGATGTGGCTGCGGTCGTGTGCGCTCAGTCGATGGAAAGGCTACAGGAAAGACTCAACTTGGTGGTGGGTAAAATTAATAACTGGTTCAAAATAAACGGCTTGATACTGAACACAACCAAGACCCACTACATGCACGTTAATCTTTCCGGTCGAACGTGTACGCCACTGTCACTTCGAGTAGGAAGCAGTGTAGTCGAACAGGCGCAAGTTACCACATTTGTCGGCTTCGAACTGGACAGTTCTCTCACGTGGGGGCCGCATATTGACAAAATGTGCGGCAAACTTGGACGAGCATGCTTCGCTCTGGAGCGATTAGCGCAAACGCTTCCGCGTAAAATGTTGAGAGGGTGTTATTTCGCGTTGGTACACTCAGTCCTTCAGTACGGCGTTGAGTTCTGGGGCCGAGCTGCGGATTGGGAGCGAGCCTTCAGGATGCAGAAGCGTGCCGTAAGAGCCATTACACGGTCGCACTGGGATGCAACCGCGAGACCACTTTTTAAAAAATTGCAAATATTGACAGTTCCCGCTATGGTGTTATTGCAGGCGGCGGTATATGTTAGGGAACATTTAAACGAATATAGGAAACGTGGCGATAGGCATGACTACTGTACTCGTGGTAGAAATAAATTAGCTGGTTTCCCACACACCCTATCTAAGTCTGGAAAGTTGATCCATATAATGGGTCCAGCGGTATACAACCGTCTACCAGATGATATTTTGAGTTCGACGTCTGACAATGGTTTCAAACGTAAACTAAAAGGCTGGCTAACCGAACACGCATTTTATGACCTAAAAGAATGGTTTTAGGTATTTGAATTGAGTATGTTTATTTTTTTGTTGACAAACGATTCGTCTATATTGTTATTATATTTTTCGAGTAATTCTTAATTTAATGTATTATAATTTGTATTTTCATTCTAATATGTATTGTATGATCCTTTAATGATTTGTGCTGTTATTGTATTTTTATTGCTAAACAACTTGACATGTAATTTTGATAATTATTAATAAATAAACTAAACTAAACTAAACAATCGATTTATTTTTGCTAAACCCCGATTGTTCATCTGCAAACAAGTTACTCTTATCAAAGTAATTGTAAATATTATCATGTATTGCTTTTTCAAATACTTTTGAAAACACTGGTATAAGAGCTATAGGGCGATAACAATTTACGGACAGTCTATCTCCCTTCTTGAAAAGTGGTTTGATTATTGTTACCTTTGATTTATCAGGAAATACACCATAAATAAAACATAAATTTATAATATGACTAAGAACAGGACTAATTTTCAAGGCTACATGTTTTAGTATACTTGTACAAATTTCATCATATCCATCCAGTGCTTTTGGTATTTTTAAGATTTAATATCAATTTAAGTACATCACCGGGAAGTATTGGATACTTAAACATAGAATTAAGCTGAGTACCAAGACTGCTTGGTGTACTTTGTGGCAACTCTGAGTTTATATTGTTGTAGCGACCACAAAAAGCAACATACTACAAAAAGTACTACAGCGCCATCTATGATGCGACGGAGGAACTAACATCAATTTCCTATAAGTCGCATGCAGAGTTTACATCGACTTCAGTATATATAGAGAAACCCGATAACAACTATCGGGCAGTTGCCCGCCAGACATAACACCTGTCTGGCCGGAGGATCCTCCCTTTTCTATGGAGTATTGAGGAACTTTACACCCTGTTCCTCATTCTCCTAAACTGGTGACCCCGAAATGGACGTCAGCGCAGCCTTCGAGCAACGTGACATCATCATCATCATCATCAGTTCCTCCAGCTTTCGAGCAGCGAGTCTCACAGCCAGCCAGCTTCAACTGGGTAAACCTGACCACCAGCATGCAGCGGAAGCGCATTCCTGGTCAGCACCCTCAGCCTCTCAACAAGCGACCATGGCACAGCACAATGCACTTTCGGCCGGTCGAGAGCTTCTACCTCCCGGTCGACACCTCTCTAGCTGTCTACCACACCGCGGCGCTGTACCACGTCCGACACACCGGAGCAAACGCAGCGCCGGCCCCGACTCACTGGGGTTCGCCCCACCACCGCAGACTGTTCCGACTCACCGTGAACAATGCGGCAACAAGCTTCCAACTGGCACTTTTAAATACCTGATAAAAAAAAAAAAAGATGACTCATTCGACAATCGACCTCCGGTCTCTGGGGGGGAGTGATGTAGCGACCACAAAAAGCAACATACTACAAAAAGTACTACAGCGCCATCTATGATGCGACGGAGGAACTAACATCAATTTCCTACAAGTCGCAAGCAAAGTTTACATCGACTTCAGTATATATAGAGAAACCCGATGACAACTATCAGGACCCGATAAGAGCGTCGCATTCGACGACTCTGAGAAGGCCGAATGCCTAGCCGACAGCCTGGAGTCCCAGTGCTCCCCCAGCTCTCAACCAGTAGACAAGCGACATCTCGATGAGGTGAACGCATTCGTCGAACGTAAAGCCGCCCTCCCTCCCGTAGAAGACCCTGATGATCCTCTGCCTTCGGTCACAGCTGACGAAGTGCAAGACATCATTAATAAGCTTCAACCGCGGAAAGCACCCGGCTCCGACGGAATCACCAATAGGGTGTTAAAACTCCTCCCCGCTCAGCTCGTCGTGTTAATGGCGGCCATCTTCAATGGCGCCCTGAGCAACAACGCCTTTCCCCAAATATGGAAAGAGGCCACTGTCATCGGTTTCGCCAAGCCGGGCAAACCCAAGTCTGAGCCCTCAAGCTACAGACCTATCAGTCTCCTGAACGCACTCGGCAAAATCTACGAGAGACTTATTTATAAGCGACTCAAAGACTTCGCCGAGGCTAAGAGTCTCATCCCCAACGAGCAGTTCGGCTTCAGGACCGGACACTCCTGCATTCAACAGGCCCATCGCATCGTAGAACACTTGAGCGCTGGCTTCCAGCGTGGAGCGATGACGGGTGTGTTGTACTTCGACATAGCAAAGGCTTTCGACAAAGTCTGGCACAACGGCTTATTATATAAGCTGTACAAACTGGGAGTGCCGGACCGTCTCGTGCTCATCTTACGAGACTTTCTGTCGGATCGCACCTTCCGCTATCGCATCGGGAAGGCACTGTCTTCCCCCCACCCCATTAGAGCCGGAGTCCCTCAGGGCTCCGTCGTCTCTCCCCTTATCTTTACTCTGTTCACCAGTGACATCCCCAAGAGCAAGAAGGCTCAGTTAGCCCTGTTCGCGGACGACACGGCCATTTATTACACTGGCCACAGTCACGACGCTATCTATAGCACCCTCCAAACCTCAGCCAACGTCTTAGGCGCTTGGTTCCGGAAATGGAGAATCGAGGTGAACCCCGACAAGAGCCAGGCAGTTCTTTTCTCTAAACAGCGTAAAATTAAGCCACCCGCGCTCAGCCCGATCACTATGTACGGTAAGCCTATTCCTTGGGAGAAGCAAGCCAAGTACTTAGGAGTCATACTTGACAACCACTTGTCTTTCGCGGCGCACATCAAAGCAGCTCGCGACCGAGCTGCGTTTGCTATGGGTAGGCTTCATTTCATGATTTCGGCAAAAAGCAAGTTGTCACTCAAGTGCAAGTTGCGCCTTTATACCGCGGTGATCCGCCCCATTATGACGTACGCTTGCGTCGTGTACGCTCACACCAAGCCTAAGTACATCCATAGGATGCAAGTTTTACAGAACCGGTTCTTACGTAGAGTCACGGGAGCCCCTTTTTGTCCGTAATGACCGTCTACACGTAGACCTTAGAATGCCCACCGTCCTTCAGTTTATGAAACGTCTTTCGAAGCGTTTCTTCGATAACGCCATTAAACACCGTAATCCCCTGATCGCAGCGGCCGCCCGTTACGAACCCTCGCGCATTAGTACAGTACGCCGTCCTAGGCATACCCTTGTCACTCCAGATGATGCTATCACCCTCCTCCAGGAGAGTAGCAAAGAGACTAGCACTCTTAAAAAGTTCCGACTCAAACCGCCGTCTTTCCGACCTCGCCGTCGAGGTCCGTCGCGACGTCCCGGTCCATGCCCTCCCCGACCCTCGCTCGAGCCAGCCCGCGATGCTGTGCCAGTAGTTTTAAATCAGCCCCTAAATAATGATACCATTCAGATCCAGCCTGTCCCCATGCAGCCTTCCCCCAGCGACGCCCTAAGCCGAGGTTCGTACCCCACAGGGGGTGCCCTTAGCGTGCAGTCGCTTAGTTTGTAAGTTTTTATGCCCTGGCTGGAGGCCTTACTCTAAAGGCACCCACAGGATAGTCCGGTTAAGCAGACGACAACCTCATAGGTTGAACTGCGAGATGCCATTCAAAAAAAAAAAAAAAACAACTATCAGGCAGTTGCCCACCAGACATAACACCTGTCTGGTCGGAGGATCCTCCCTTTTCAATGGAGTATTGAGGAACTTTACACCCTGTTCCTCATACCCCTAAATTGTCAATAAAAAAGCCATTAAAAGAGCTTTCTATAGATGATGCATCATTTATTAATTTACAATTAACAGTTAAATTGAGTATTCCACTATCTGGTATATTGCATTTAGAGTCATTGATTATGTCCCATGTAGCTTTGCATTTATTGCGAGCTGTGTGTAAGTAGTGGTTGTTTAGTGATTTTTTTTGTTGACTTGATAATGCGATTGAGTCTAGATGAAAGGGCTTTGAATTTTCATTTATCGCTATGGATGATTCCTTTAGTCAACCATTCAGACGTCTTCTAGTGTAAATTTTAATATTAATTAGTGGGAAACATAAATAATAAAATAATTTAAAAATGTCATAGAAATTGTTAAACGCATCAATGGGGTCATCATTTGCAAATACACCATGGAAAGATAAAGAACTAATGCATTCTTTGAATTTTTCAATGTTTTCTTGACTATAGTCGCGTCTCTTACGCCCGGTTCCTATATTTTAAAAACGATTCGTTTTGCTTACGGATGGTAGAATTATCTACGAGGCGTAACCCTAAAGCGTTCCTATAATAAACCTTTCGTAAGCGAACTTACCGTTGGCTTGCTACGTACGGATGGGAGGATTAGCAATAACGATCCGTAAGCGCAAAGTATGGAAACGATGGTCTGTGGTGTTCATAGACATATAAATTATATGGACTTGAAATGTTTGACTATAGAAAAAACAGTTATACAAATACGAGGCATATCGACGCCAAAATCAAAAAAATACTGCTATCTCTTTTTAACTTTCATAATTTTGCGTAAGTGAAAAAGGATAATAGTGTTTTTGACAGTTACTATAATGGCAACCCTACATTTCTAAGTCATTGAAATACCTATTTGCGGCCGGGTCGCCATTTTATCCGCTCGCTGTTTGATACCTAAGTTGGGTACGTCAACTGTCAAATGCTCTATAGCTGTGGTTAAAATTTGTGAATTTTGGAGTTATTTGCTGTGTTATTGCGTTTAAACTCGGTCCTATTTATTGGAAATTATCAATAGCAAGATGCCCAATTGCAATATTATCGGATGTGGCATCAAAAGAAGCAGAAATCACCCGAACAAAACTTTTCACCAGTACGTACATAATTTCAGCTGAAATATTTTTAGATTTAGATGATAAACAAAGGATTCTGCATTTATTGAACAGTTTCAACAGTAAAGCATTCATATTTTCCCTTTTTCCTCTATTTTCAACAGTTTTACTACATGAAATCATTTTCTTGTTATTGAAGGGATAGAGTAGTGCATTCAGACATTTTTATATTTATCGATAATGCAATTTCATGGTTCTTTATTGGTTTTATGTTTTACTTTTAAGGCTCCCTGCTAATAAAAGAAAACAGAAAATTTGGCTGGAAACAATCGGTGTGGAAAATATAAAAATTACAACAAAAACAATAGCTATTTGTTCTCTTCACTTCGAAGAATCGTCTTTCAACTGAACACTCACTAAAGTAACATTGCGTGACGATGCTTTACCTTCACGCACCTTATTGGTAAGTAATATTGCATATTATAAATTTGTCCAGCATGATTCTGTAGTGGCTGATAAATGATGGCGATGTCCTCAATTGCAATTGTCTAATTGACACAAAGAGTGATGCAAAGAATGTGTTCGCGTATGGTCGAGAATAATTAAAAATTCTATGCATAAAATCAAGAAAGAAACATCAAAAATACTAATAATTTTGTTGCTTGTTTACAGCCTGCAATTCGAACAAATCTGTCTGACATTTTAATTGAGAATGATCAAAATCAGACATACTCAAAATCAATATCTGGATGTGGTGCTTCTAATAAGGTAACTTTTTTAGTAGGATAACTGTACTGCAAGAGCGGATCCAACCCTATAAAAAACTTGTGGCCAGCTCACAAAAGTTGTAGTGAGCTCTGTGCTGTGATCACCTACCTATTACCCATATTATATTGTTGTGGTAGCGTTGAATTACGAGTCGCTCACGATCGATACATCAACACTGCTATAAGTCCATAGATCACTCTTACCCAGTCTCCTTTGGTAAGGAGACTGTGGATACACACACATTATGTTCACACATAATGTGTGTGTATTGTGTACATCAGCCTATCAACCTCAGGGTTGTGGGCATGCCCACCGTGCCCACAACGGTGGATCCGCGCATGTTTTACTGTTTTTGAAGAGTCATACAATTTTTGAAAATTTACTATTCTATTTTTATTATTATTTATGTAAATAATAAAGAGTGGTTTTCAGGTCGAAACTGTTTGTGTGGCTACCATTCATAATCAACCTGGAGAGATTTCAAAGAGGAGTGGCATAGATTTAGCCCCTAGCACATCTGCTAAATTATTATGGGAAGAAATCTACTGAAACAATGTCATATATAAATTACCTGAACAAAATTGTATTGTTCAGAAATGAATAAGAGTGATTTGTTCAATATAACTTTATTATAATTATTGTTGACTTTTAATTAAAACCCACAATCATTGGCGTGTTAGAAACTTAGCGTCAAAAATATTAATTATGGTGGTTCCTTCAATTTTAAAAAATTGATTTTCACTGGTTATCCGTGAATTTCAAATTCAAGTTTTTTGGAAATTGCAGCTGTGTTATGTTGTATGTTGATCTAAATAAGTTTCACAACAAAAATGAAATAATAATAACATAAATATAAATTATGATATTTAATTTCAAAATTACTATCTGCGGGCCATTGACAGAACCACCTTGAGATGAAAGCGTCAGGGTAGCCCACGAAATTCAATTTTTCTTACGCTTTTCGCAGTTTGCAGGTCAGTATCAGGTAGTATGTTGATCTAAGTCTGATTTGCGACCGTAACAAATGTTTATTTATAAAATTATAATCATAGAAATCAATACAACTCGTAAGTTCATGTAATACCATTGAATGACTATTTCATGAAATTATGACATTTGGTGATTATGCTATCGTGAGAAGTTGTATTCCTGATTCTAATGATGATAATTCTGTAAAGCCATATTTGTTTCGGTCGCAAATCATATTTTTATCAAGATACAACCTGACACTGACCTGCAAATTGCTAAAAACGTAAGAAAATTTGAATTTCGCGGGCTACCTTGGCGCATCCCCCTTAAGATAATAGTATAAAGAAACCGTGGGGCAGCAAGTCAAGCAAGAGGGTCGATTAAAAAATTATTCGATGTAAGTAGGTATAACCCGTGCGCGATAAGTTGAGACCTGACTCCCCCTGCCCGCTTCCCCCGCACTTCCCCGATGGCGCCCGTATAGTACCGTGGCGGTACAAACACGCCACTGTTACGTCACCGCGCTCAGGTCTCAACTTATCGCGCACGGGTAGTACAAGTCGTGCCATTAAAGTTGAGACTTGACGCACCACGTGGTTGCGAAGTAGACGATTTAAGGGTCTCTTTTTAGCAGTATCTATCACCTCATGGATACCGCGAAAGAGCGGCGGGAGGCGTGGTCAAGTCTCAACTTTAATGGCACGACTTGTACTTACTGCTTTTCATTTCTTGTAATAGCTAAAATAATAAATTCCAAGAGCATAAAATTAAAAAAAACAACTTCAAAAAAGGAGGAGGTTCTCAATAACGGGCCGGCAACTAGATAAACTTGTTGCTTAAATTATACAATGGAGTGAAATCAGTTACAAAATACTAGGTTCTACGGTTTAACCGTGAAAAAAGGACGAAACAACAACAAATGAAAGGCATATTATTATGTTAGAAAACTTGTGGTATTTTTACCCGTAGATATTGTACCGTAACATTATGAAAACATTCTAACAATCTTTTATCGATGTTAGTATATAGAAATATCGATAAGGGCTGCCCTATTAGCCGCCATTTTATCAGCTCACTAAAGTGTAGGTATGCACGTTTTTCTTGTAGGTATGCCAAGTCCATATGATTTATATGTCTATGGTGGTGTTCCTATATAAATATCAAACGTCAGTCAAACTGTCAAATATACTGTTCGTAGTTGGTTTCGCTACCGGCCGCTTTGGGACGGTTACCGAATGTTGTGTGGTATTTTTCAGGTGTAAAGTTAAAATTATTATAAATGTCGAGTTCAGAAAGTGAATTAGAAATGTTACAAATAATTTCGGATTCCAGTGACTCTGATTCAGAAGAAAACAATCACCGTGTTAGAGTTTACAAACAAAGAGTGAACTATTTAACTACGTTGGATGATTTTGAGTTCCAGCTGAGATTTCGACTTGATAAACCGTCTGTTCAAGAATTACTGCTTGAAATATATCCATATTTAAGAATAACGGGAGCCAGGTTAGTAAATCAACAGGTGCCTAATTAGTTAGGTGCCTACATAATACGAAGAATTGTTTGGCATACATTGTATTCCACCAGTGCTACCTTGAACTCTAGACACGTTTAAACGAATAATATAACAAAAACCTTTGTTTGTTTAAGGAATCATGGAGTAGCCCCAATACACCAGCTATTATTTACTTTAAGGTTCAGCTGTATAACAGATATATATACATGCACATCAATACCGAGCAAGATTTTTATTCTGTGTCTCGATTTCCACGAGTTCTTGGTGCACTTGATGGAATGGTTTGACACTTATGTATAAAGGGGCCCTTGATCTAATCCCTAAATAGTAGTCCCTGAATGGTGCAAATGTGCAAGCATGATTGCTTAGGTTTGTAGATAATAAAATAAAATTACTCAGAGGCAGAGATCTAACAAGTCATGTGTACTTACTTAAAAGATTTCTTTTCATTATTTTCAGTTTGGTGTAAGAAATATTACAATCATCTTTACAAGTACTTTTGTGACACAAGATCATAAAAATTAAAAAGAAGCCAAAATAGTGTCTTCAATTAATGAAATAAAAGTGTACAAACTCTCGTGAGACATAATAGAATTTTAAATTCCTAAATCATGTTTTTAAAATAAAATAATATAAATGTGGATTACTAATTGTTTTATTTGTCATTTATTTTTCTTACATACGTACTTAATTTATCAAATTACAAATTGTATACTTACATCTAAAACCTAAATATCAGTAAGATTTTCCTTAATAGCTAACTTTAACAATCTTATCTCTAAATCTAATTTTTCTGTCTTCTTTTTAAAATATTCTGCTATAGCAACATTTTTTTCCAGGCGTCCATCTTCAACTTTTTTCTTTTTGGCTGTAATTCAAAAATATTTGTGTTAATACTTTACACCTACTATAATAGCTGTTGTTGGTATAAAACATTAGAGAAAGACAAAGTATAAGTGATAAAATATAAATAAGTACCCTTGTTTTGAAGAGTTCTTGACATTGTAGGCATTCCATATAAAAATCGTCCTCCTGGATTGTTGCCCTCTACAACCCCTTCTTCTGGTGTCAACATATTTAATTTTCTCCTTTTAACTGAAAAATTAAATTATGTTATAAGAGCTACTAATCAATCTCCGCTATACCACTTTACTTTTTAACACATATGTATGTGTAGCGCAGTGGAATAATCCAAATTTTAGATGGATGGATTACAATATACAAAAGTTGATGTAATTAGACATCATAATAATACCTTCATTTGTACGTGGAAGGAAATCTTCCATGGGCATTAACTATTAACTATATATTAACTACTCCACCTTCAACCTATTCATGCGAATTTGTTGCGTTCTCTTCCTGGCTGCCTTTTTTAAATTGTCCCATTTAAGTTTCTCCTTTTGTTTTGGGAAACCTCCACATTTTGCGTTGAACACAGCTGCCAAGGAGTCCCACGCTTCGTCTTTCAACTTGTTTGATGAGGCGTTTGTTTCCTTACTTGTTAAAATAGGACAATTTTGGATTAACTCCACAAAATAAGAGACTTCATCTCTCGTCATAGGCTTTTTGCTCTTCTGTAAATAGGTAAAACAAATCACACATTAAATACAATATTCACTACAATTTCGCCATGTCTTATTTAAAAGATAACAAGATTACTTACTGGTGTAGTATCCATTTTTTGTGATTACTAGTTTTGATTTAAAGATTATACCTATAATTAATAGAATTAGGAAGAACAAAAATGAAATTAAACGAAACGAAGCCGACGCTCTGAAATTGACACATTGACAGCTTTGAGCTTTGCGCGGGCGGGGCGTGCGGTAGACTCGGCGTCATATATAGCGTTTTGTTCGCACTTTAGCAACAATAGCAATTATGTTTAAAATGTAAGTTGTAAAAGTCAATTTGTTTTTCTTAGCTTAAAAACCGGAGTATAAGTAAAGTTAACATTATTTAGTATATAAATATCTCATAATGTTTCTGATGAAGTCGTAGTTTCTGAACTACCCATTACATATCTTTTGTAATAACGAAACGCAAAGAGGAGCATTGAGGACCATCGGTTAACTAGTAACCGACGACTGTTCGTAGCTGGTAGGCTGGATAAAAACTTTTAGGAACACCAAGTTACGCCTCGTTATCAGTAAGTTGGAAACGGGTGGTAGATGTTATACAATGACGATCCGTTGAATATAGGAACTGGGCATTAATAAACCAATATTTATAAGTACACGTTGCTATAACAGGGCAGGTGAGCAATTGTGCTGTGTGATCAGATAGTGCTAGCTCAAGAAGTTCACCTTTACAACCTCGAAAGTTTACCATTTAATTGTCCAGACACGTTCCACTAACTATTCGTGTAAATTCTTTAAAAGTAAAATTAAAACTCTTAAATACCTTAGCAAATTCCATAGATGATGCATTTTTTATCAATGTATTAATGTTAAAATTCCCACATAAGATAATTTTTCCTTTAGTTGCGCACAGGACTCCAAGTAACTGACTCAACTGTTCCAGGAAGGATAATATGTTTTCCCGATTTGAATTTGGCGATCTATAGACACATAACACTCGCAAATTGTGGTCCAATAGTTCTACCCCAGCACATTCTATTACACTTTCCTTGCAATACTTTTTAAGTCCATCTAATGGTTTTAAGGCTATTTCGGACCAAGACACATGCACCACCATGACAAGTATTACGCGAATACAGAGACCCAAGTACATAGTTTTCCATTTTCAGCAATTTAACATCTGTTTTTAACATATTATGTTCTGTAATTTATAAAATATCGACTGTCTTTTTATCATCATTAAGTGATTGTAATGATACTGATAACAAGTCGGATTAATTAATAAGACCATTGATATTCTGGTGAAGGATATTATATGTTTGTACACGAAAAAACTCAGATGCACCATGTTCAACGTTAGTCAGTTCAGAAATATTTAGGTCAGTCAATATATTGTTCATAATTTGTTTATTTTGTTGAAATAGTTGTTGAATTAGGTGGCTGGAACTGACTTAATAAGTTCTCCAAATGTTTGATTATCGGCCATGGGGCCGAAAAGTAGCTCCCGTTCAGCCTAAATACTTTTGTCTCTTTTATTTAATTGGTTATACGAAAGTAGACTTCTCTTCGTTTATAATGAACCGTATTCTTGTAAATACACTAGTTTTCAGTTTTCGGCTATCAAAATACTGCAATTTTATCGGTTATTGATGTTACTAAAATACGCATTTCGGTAATGGCCGAAGAAGTAAGTCTATATTAATTATTATTCAATTTCGGCCAACTTAAAATTGTATGAAAAATAGGGCGGCCGAAAACCGAACAGAGGCGGCGCTCCGATTTTCAGCCATTTCATAAATATAAAATATTTCACGATGCATTTTTAGGCAGATCTTTTAATAGGATTTATTTTTTTGCTTCAGATGGCTCCACCAAAGAGTTAGGGCGTAATTAAAAAAAGACCAGGCACATAAAAATATTCACGAAAAAAGCTTTTCATGAAGTTTGTCGAAATTATGGAGTTCCTAGGGCAGGGATGGCGAACCAATGGCACGCATGCCATAGGTGGCACACGACACAATATTTTGGGCACGCCATTGATATTAACCATATTTTCATCTACATATGGCCTGCGCTCATTATTTTCAGAGATGATTACCATTATAGATTCACTTAGCTAGCGGCCGTCCATTAATCATGTGATGTTTTGGAACGAAGTTCCTTATCGCGCGTTGTGAAAGGAGGCTAGACGGAAAAAATTCTTACGAAAAGTTGTCACGACACTTTTTGCTATAGTAAGCTATTGTAAGCTTTATTTCTTTAAAATAAAGTTGAAATTTCCTTAAATTACGTACAATTGGGGTGTGTATGTGAGTAAGGATAGATATGATTATTATTTTGAGTGACCGAACTACAAAATACAAATTCGGTTGTGCAGTTAAGTAAGACGTATTGCTTCGAATTAAGGATTAATCTTCCTTAAATTAAATATTTAATTTTTCGCACACTAACTTAAATCCAAAATGTATTGATATTATGTACGTGAAAGGAACTTCGTTCCATCCGGGTGTCCCTTGACACCTCTCAAGTTTTTTTTTTAGCATTTTTTAACCCCCCCCCCTCGTCCCCCTAGGTAAAACGTGGTGAGGTTTCAAAGTCAAAGCATTTATTTCAATTAGACCATTACAGGCACTTTTGAAAGTCAAAAAACAAAACAAAATAAAACGCGAAGCTACAGTCCCAGTCACAAGGCATAATAACTTATGAAAGTACTGTAGTTGCCCGCCCTTTCCGTAGCGTAAATCTCTATGGAGAAGAACGGGCAAGAAACTCCATGGACACTCTTTTAAATCAAAATATGTTACAAAATCTTGGTTACATCATTCATGTTAAGAATTACAAATATGTGAGAACAATGTAGAAATACGGGCAAGTTAAGAGCGTCCAGAGTAAAAGATTAAATCAGTAATTAAAAATAAAGTAATTAAAATAAACCGTGGCAGCTAAGAGATGACCAGTCACAACTGACAGCGCCCGTTCACGAACATGACGCATGTATCAGCCATCATTCAACTCAACCATTTTGAAGGGAACTAAACGACCCGACACACCCGCCACCATCAGCGTGACATTAAAGTGAGCATGACATTCACTCAACCACCAGGGTAATTTCGCGTCAATGAAAGATGTAGGTACTCATTAAATGGTGGCTTTACAGTACATAGTGCTCACACATGTGCTATGCAATTATATAATACTAAGAGATTGAATCTATACAATGCAAATATATTTTTTTTACAATCTTCTGCAGCTTTCACAATAACTTCACTTTGTAATTCAGATGATTCCGATTGCCCCTATGGTTGTGGAGCAGGACCAGCATTAAACCAAGCATTTGTATCGTTTAAGACTAACCCCCCGCCCCCACCCAAAATCACGTGTATTTTTAGTACCTACACAGAATCTTAACATTTTTAGAATATTATCTTTAAATACAGGTAGTTCGTTTATAATGGTTAACCAAAAACAATCTGAAAATAAATATAGAAAAAACTAAAATTATACACTTTCACCAGAGAGCTCAACCGATAGATGTAAACGTTAGTTACCAAGGCAAAATAGTACATCCTGTGACGGATACAAAGTTCCTGGGAATTACAATTGACAATAAACTGTCATGGAAAAGACATTTAGAAAATGTATGTAAAAGAATTAATAAATCCTCATTTGCTCTGTACAAACTCACAAAAATTGTTAATAAAGAAGCCGTATTAGCAGCTTATCACGGACTAGTTGCACCTATTCTACGATATGGTATTATATCTTGGGGCAACTCAGTAGATAAGGAATATGTATTTAAAGCTCAAAAGAAATGCATTAGAGCAATGTGTAATGTAGACAACACTACCAGCTGTCAACCCTACTTTAAAAGCTTAAAAATTTTGACACTGCCTTCGTTATACATATATGAGCTTAAGGTGGTTCCGCTGACGATCCCGCCGCCGTTTTTTCAATAGATAGCGTTGTAGTCGCATTTGGGAAATATCAAAGATATTTGGTCTCGCAAATATCTTTGATGGACAATATTCTATTTGCGTAAACTAGCCTTTTGTCTTGATTTTTCCACATATACAGTTTACTTGTTAACTCTTCTCAAACGGAGATTTTCAAGATTCCCCCAAGTCGTCTCCACTTCATATATGTACACACCATGCACACACACACATGCACACGTAAACGGTTACTTTCTGAACCGCTAGATGGCGTTCTCATCAAAAACGTTTAATTAGGAAAGATGCAGATAGCTTAGATTATCATTATTTTATGACTAAAATGTTTAAAAAAAATAATACGAGATGAGCCACTGCAACGTTTTTATTTTAGTTATTTTTTTTTTACAATAACTACCCATCAATAGTACCTAACATGAAACGGAACGTCGCTTGTCGCGATTTACATATTTAAATGTCAGTGACATAAACATTCAAGTGCGAAAATCTATTCTGTTCTGAACAGTTCTTTCTACAAGGGAATCTTATGTTCTGGTTCTGGAATCTTAAATTAGTTGTGATAAATGTGTTGTGTAAGTGTCATCATCGTCATCATCAGCAGCCTACCGCAGTCCACTGCTGGACATAGGCCTCTTCAATCGCTCGCCACTTAACCCGATTCTCGGCAACTCTCATCCAGTTGCTACCAGCTACCCTGCAAAGATCGTCGCTCCACCGAGCCTGAGGGCGTCCCATCTTACGCTTGTCGATTCGCGGTCTCCACTCAACAACACGTCTACCCCAACGGTCATCGGTTCTACGGCTAATATGGCCGGTCCATTGCCACTTCAGATCACCTCGTTCCGGATGCGATCCTTCAAAGAGACTCCTTATGTTGTGTTTTACACAATTTGTTTGGTTATGTTGTGTTTTACTCTAATTATATAATTAACTATTGTAAGTCATGCTTTTTATTCAAGTAGTATTAGTATTCATTTACCCAAAGTAAAGAGCCTGTCAGGGTTCGAACATACAACCTACAATTCATAAGTCAAGGCCATTTCTACTAAGAGGATATCACTGCCCACCTTTCAACTACATAATACAATAAATTGTTTATAAAAAAACAATCTAAGTAAAGTCATATAGGCACTTATAAGGCAAAAAAATACAATTGATACAAACTCAACGCATTTATTTAAATACCATTAACAGGCAGTTTTGAATCAAAATCAAAATATTTTTATTTCACATAGGCCTACAAGGGCACTTGTAAAACGTCAACAAGAAAGGTGCACGGTTCGTGTTGGTCGTTTCCTATGGAAAAGAACCGGCAAGAAACTCCATGGTTACTCTTTTAAAATCATTTGGTTTTACAATATTTTTTTGGTACAGCGTTAATACGTAAGTATGGGAGGATATCGTAGGCCCGACAATAAGTTCTTGCTTACTACAAAACATAGACCAAGATAAAAAGTTACCAAGGATCTAGGAATCTATAAAGCCCACAATATCAATGTCCACACATTTCAAGGTGTTTCAAAGTGTCAAGGACTCAGGTCTCTAGTTGCACGTTCCAAAAGGGAGGTAGATCTCTATGGACAAGAACGTGCAAGAAACTCCATGGATACTCTTTTTGCAAAAACTATTTGCAAAAAAATTAAAACTGACTTCAAAAAACAAAAAAGTGAAAAATAACTTTAGCTTCAGAAGTTGGTTACTTGTTTGTTTGATTCAGTTTTTTTGCCACAAACTTCTGAAGCTAAAGTTATATTACACTTTTTTGAAGTTGTTTTGTTCTTTGAAAAAAGTTTTTTATTTATCCATTTAGTTGTATTATCCTATTAAAATTTTTGCTATGAATGTAAATACAATACATGTATTGTTACATTATCATGGTAATATGCTTATCACCAATCAAATGGAAACTAACATACTATGTATAACTAACTGTCGAAATCTGGTTTTACTGTACACATCTGCATACCAAAATGAAAAATGAAAATGTAATAATATGATGAAAATCAATTTATAGAATATTACATTTTGGCCCCAAGAGCATACAATACACGACTTCCTAAAGAAGGAGGTTATCCATTCGACTGTGTTTTTTTTTTATCTTTGGAGATATCCAAATAAATCTGTTGTGACAACATCATAACGTTACAGCGGGATGTAACGTTATGATGTTGTCACAACAGATTTGCTGTCTATTATTGAAGAGTTCTATTGGACGGCGTTTCAACGTGACCTTGACCGCGTCGTGTATGTTTTATTAGGTAGTACCTACATTCATGAATGTAAATAGTGTGATGAATGAATGTAATCCTACTAATATTATAAATGCGAAAGTTTGTGAGGATGGAGGGATGGATGGATGTCTGTTACTCTTTCACGCAAAAACTACTGAATGGATTTGGATGAAATTTGGCACACGGGTAGTTTGTAACCTGGATTAACACATAGGATACTATTTATCCCGATAATATGTTCCCGTGGGACAATTATCGAAATCCACGCGGGCGACGCCGCGGGCATAAGCTAGTGTTATAAAATGTAAGTACATTATTAGTTTATTACATATACCACGAAAAGTGCACGTACAAAATTAAAGTTTAGTAAGATAAGCTTTGTGCTGCAGGCTGTGGCTTCATAACGAATTATGTCTGAATACCTACTTGATAATAACTAATAAGTTTTACCTATCACATAGTAAAATTAGAACCAACTCCGAATTACACATTTCATCCCTAATAGGTACTTTCAAACTTTGGTTTGAACATCATGACATAATTTAAGAATGTTTAACTTCATTCTTAAAAAATGATAAATCTAATTCACCCAAACAAAAACGTCGCAGCCAGTACCTACCTACCTACTTGTTTGACGAATGAAATGTGAAATATTCGCGAGTCCACGCACTTATTACTGGCACCAACTTACAATGACAACGCCACGCCATCTAGTATCAACAGATAATTATTTCGAGTTTTGTTATGCAAGGGGCTCGATTGTTCTTTAGAAGTTCTTTAGATATCCGGTAGATGGTGTGACTCCAAGCACGCACACTAGCAAAGATTTTTCGTTTTTTTTTCGGCCCTGGAAATCCTATAAACCTTGTTATTTCTTTATGTTTGAAGGGTTTTGCGACAACACTAATTCGTAATAACATCATATTGTTTCATTACTTCTACAAAAAGCATATAAGTATCGAGATTTTGAAGAAACAAAAATGTATGGGAAAGTGCGATTAAACTTCCACCTTAATGTTTTTGTGAAATTAAATCCTAATTATTTTGAGACTGCTTTTAAAAGCTACTATAGACAATTACGTGACAAAAAAATTAGAAATTGATATACCTTATGGGAAAACAGCATTAATCAATAAAAGTATTCTTTGTATGGCATCATTGATTCATAACAAGCTGCCTGATGATGTCAAAACGTTACCTGTTCACCAATTCAAGTCGAAGTTGCACAAACTACTGGTAAATAAATGTTATTATAATGTCAAGGAGTACTTGCAGGATAAAGATATAGATAGATACCTATAGCAAGAGAAATTTTGTATCATTTTGATGTAGCCATAAAATAATGTGAAATGCCGTAATAATTTTTACTTTGTCTAATATTTAATTTTTAAAACCACGAACGAACTATAATCATTCTGACATTTTGTATTTTAAACCTTTTGACATTTGTGGTACTTGATATTTTAATGTATTTAATTTTTAAAACTACGACATGAACTATAATTCTTCTGACATTTTGTATTTTAATCCTTTTAACATTTGTGGTATTTATTCTGAATTTATTATTATAAGATTTTCTTTTCGAACATGATAAGTTTGTAATGTTATAAAAGAACTATTGTAATTTCATTTGAAAAACTAGACTGCCTATATATTTGCACATCTAATTAGGTAATGATACAGTGCACTTTATATCTAATTGTAACTATTTGTAACATCTTTCTATACCTACCTGTATTATGCAAATAAATAATTTGATTTGATTTGATTCGTTCGTTGCCTGGCAACGGCGAGTCAAGGTCACACTACAAGCCGCTTTTCGGTTTAGAATCGCGCGTTTTACGAAAAGATAAATACAAGTGATATATAAAAAACCAAAAATAAAATTAATCCAAGCGTCGTAGCGTCGGGGGTCCGCTTTGTTTGTATATATATTTTTATGTACTAAGCGGTCTACTTAGCGGATGTACATAAGAACGTTCGGCCAGTCGAGATAGGGAGCTGGCTGCTACTCCAGTTTTTAATGATGATTATGTGACGCATAAAGACGCCAGCCAAAGAATTTGTGACAGAACAGTTCGAAAGTTAGAAGCATTTATTTATGGCCGAACGACCTGATATCAGAACGTTCGGCCAACCTGAATCTCCATAACTGAGGACCTTAGAGTAACTGTTACTGAATAAAGATTTACTGACGATTTAATGACAAACAACCAATGCTTTACTTTTACTCGTAATGCCACCGGTTAAAAGTAAAATGAATTTTGGTTTCTGTAACATCAGGACGTTCGGCCAACGTAATCTCCATAACTGAGGACCTGAGAGAAACCGTTAATGAATAAAGACTTAGTGACGAGACTGAAACGAACTTTTATTGTTTTATTTTTCTTTGTGATGGCCCCCTTATATAGTAAATTAAAAATTTAACATATAACCTCAAAACATTGGCATTATCGATTCCTCCACAAGGAAGAAGCCCAGAGAAACCGTTAATCAATAAAGATTTTGTGACGACACTGAAATGAACTTTTATTGTTTTATTTTTCTTTGTGATGGCCCCCTTATATAGTAAATTAAAAATTTACAATATAGCCTCAAAACATTGGGATTATCGATTGCTCCACAACGAAGAAGCCTAGAATACTCGCAAAACCCTTGATGTGTTAAAGGTTTCAGTGCAATGGTGTCAGTATTTTTGTTGATTCCATATTAATCTTTAAAAATGCACTATGGCGGATGGCGACTGAAATAGGGTGACCATGTATTCCAACGAAGCAAGTATTTATCGAGTAGGTATCTATCTACTGAATGAAGCAAAACACGTCGAATTGTTGAAATAAGGTGACGATGTAGGTATTGCAACAAAATAAATGGATACGCGGACGGAGGACTTTGAGGAGTGCAGATAACCAATATTTTATATAATATGCATTAGAAACAATTAGCTTTATGATGTGGCCTCTTTGCTTCTACTTTTATTATTTTTCCGTGTCTGGAGGTCTACTCTCTTTCTCCGAAACGTAACTTCGGCAACGAACGAAAATTATACGTAGATACGTTTGTGACCCTACTCTATATCATTTGCGGACGCACACAATAACATTCAATACGTTAATTGTCTGTGAATTCGAATTTCTTGTGTGCGGACACAAGAAGTTCGAATTCAAAAATGCAAATTATATAGAGTAGGGTCACAAACGTATCTACGTTTAATTTTTGTTCGTTGCCGAAGTTACGTTTCGGAGAAAGAGAGTAGACCTCCTGTCACTGTCACATGAAAAAACATAATTGAAACTATCGATCGAATTTCGACCAATAGGCCACCACTAAGTTTTGCTTCATTCAGTTACGGCGGCTTTCTATAAAAATCTCAATCCCATTTTTTACCCCCGACAAAAAAAGAGGGGTGTATCTGTGTGTCTGTCTGTGGCATCGTAGCTCCTAAACGGATGTACCGATTTTGATAAAATTGGTTTCGTTTGAAAGGTGTTTTAATCGAGAGTGTTCTTAGCTATGTTTTGAAAATATCTACTCAGCCTTTTGATGGTAATCACGTCTTTTCTAGTTGAAGAGAAATTAACAACTTCCACAGGTCTGGTCGATTCGAAATTTGAAATCTTGTCACTTGTCAACATGGGCATCGCCAGGGGTGGTGGTTGCACCCCCCTTCACCCCAAAAACGTTTTATTTTTTTATTTCGTTTATTGGCGAGAAGTCGCGCAACACCGAGAAAAGTGGAAGCAATGGGGAGACCTATGTCCAAGATTGGGACAGTCAAGGCTTAGATAAAATAATATAAGTTTAAGAAGCATAAAATAAAAAATAAACTTATTACAAGCACAAATCAAAGCGGAACCCCGACGCTAAGATGCTTGGATAATTTTATTTTTGGTTTTTTAGAGGTTTTTTGTGTCGGGGGTTCTTTTAAATTTTAAATTTAATTTTTATTCATTGTCATTC
The DNA here is from genome assembly GCA_963082945.1 of Cerastis leucographa. Lineage (NCBI taxonomy): Eukaryota > Metazoa > Arthropoda > Insecta > Lepidoptera > Noctuidae > Cerastis > Cerastis leucographa. The sequence goes on from OY720368.1 coordinate 18,662,879, forward strand.
TAAAAAATATCAATTATCATGTACCTAACTACCTACCGCTTTTTTTGGATGATTGATTACAAATAAAGCCTTTTTCAATTAGGGTACCTAGTTATTTAAGTATTCTTGTACTTAGTCAAATTTCCCAATCTCCAATGACAGTCACCTTTCCACTTTCGTTTGCTTTTAGCCAAAATAGACTCGACTAATATAACAAAAACTTCACAAGTGGACACTGGTATGCAGGCATCAGCTCAACATTGCTTGTACCTATATAATTTAATATTACAACGTGTTTTGCTTCATTGTTTAGGTAATTTAGTACTCGATAAATACTTGTTTCGTTGGAATACATGGTCACCCTATTTCAGTCGCCATCCGCCATAGTGCATTTTTAAAGATTAATCTTGAATCAACAAGAATACTGACACCATTGCACTGAAACCTATAACACATCAGGGGTTTTACGAGTATTCTAGGCTTCTTCGTTGTGGAGCAATCGATAATCCCAATGTTTTGAGGTTATATTGTAAATTTTTAATTTACTATATAAGGGGGCCATCACAAAGAAAAATAAAACAATAAAAGTTCATTTCAGTGTCGTCACAAAATCTTTATTGATTAACGGTTTCTTCAATTTACTATATTGTAAATTTTTAATTTACTATATAAGGGGGCCATCACAAAGAAAAATAAAACAATAAAAGTTCATTTCAGTGTCGTCACAAAATCTTTATTGATTAACGGTTTCTCTGGGCTTCTTCCTTGTGGAGGAATCGATAATGCCAATGTTTTGAGGTTATATGTTAAATTTTCAATTTACTATATAAGGGGGCCATCACAAAGAAAAATAAAACAATAAAAGTTCGTTTCAGTCTCGTCACTAAGTCTTTATTCATTAACGGTTTCTCTCAGGTCCTCAGTTATGGAGATTACGTTGGCCGAACGTCCTGATGTTACAGAAACCAAAATTCATTTTACTTTTAACCGGTGGCATTACGAGTAAAAGTAAAGCATTGGTTGTTTGTCATTAAATCGTCAGTAAATCTTTATTCAGTAACAGTTACTCTAAGGTCCTCAGTTATGGAGATTCAGGTTGGCCGAACGTTCTGATATCAGGTCGTTCGGCCATAAATAAATGCTTCTAACTTTCGAACTGTTCTGTCACAAATTCTTTGGCTGGCGTCTTTATGCGTCACATAATCATCATTAAAAACTGGAGTAGCAGCCAGCTCCCTATCTCGACTGGCCGAACGTTCTGATGTACATCTTAGCGGTCCCCCGACGATTTCATGCTTTTTAACCCCCGACCAAAAAAGAGGGGTGTTATAAGTTTGACGTGTGTATCTGTGTATCTGTGTGTCTGTCTGTGGCATCGTAGCTCCCAAACGGATGAAGCGATTTTGATAAAATTGGTGTCATTAGAAAGGTATTTTAATCGAGAGTGTTCTTAGCTATGTTTCGAGATAATATGCTCAGCCGTTTGAAGCTCATCACCTCTTTTCTAGTTGATGAAGGGATTTAAGCAACTTCTACGGGTCTAGTTGATTGGAAATTTGAATTCTTGTCACTTTCTCACCATGGGCATCGCCAGAGGGGTAGGCTGCACACCCCCCTCCCCCTTATAAGCTCAAGTTTTTTTTTAAATTCATATCTTTCCTTGTTTTTGTTAATAAGCGAGAAGAGGCGCAACACGGGCCGCTAGTAAGTGATACAAAAGAAGATCCTAAAAGAAATATTGGATGTTATTTTTGTACCAAAGGGTATCATTTAAGATGCACAGACTTCGCTAGACTAAAGCTAAAGTATGAAGAAGTACAAGACAAACCCTTCAAATGCAATGCTTGCATTCGTAATCAGTTTAACTAAAATTATAATAAGCATATTTGATTGCAGATTATTTTGTCAAAAGCTGCCACATTTAAGATTTTATATCTTATTTATTGATAGAAAAATGTTGATTATGATTTGTATGAAAACGAAGCTTTTGTTGATATTATCGAACTTATAAAGATCGTTGCCAAATATTTTACTAATCAAAGGATTACTGAACGAATTTATGTTCTAATCCTACTAATATTATAAATCCTACTAATATTATAAATGCGAAAGTTTGTGAGTATGGATGGATGGATGTTTGTTACTCTTTCACGCAAAAAGTACTGAACGGATTTGTATGAAATTTGGTATGTAGATAGCTTATACCCTGAATTAACACATAGGCTACTTTTTATCCGAAAAAAAAAGTTTGATATAAGGTTCTTGGCAAGCGCGTCTGGGGCGGCGTGTTCGGGATTGAGGTACAAGGAGAACATAGCTTACAAGGAGATAGTTGAGCTTGGAGTTGATGATTGATGCCCTGGCGCGTTATAGTCTTGGCGAGCGTGTCTGGGGCGGCGTGGTCGGGATTGAGGTACTAGGAGAACATAGTTTACCGGGAGATAGTTGAGCGTGGAGTTGGTGATGCCCTGGCGCGTTATTTTCTTTGCGAGCGTGTCTGGGGTGGCGTGGTCAGGATTGAGGTACTAGGAGAACATAGCTTACCCCGAGATAGTTGAGCGTGGTAACGGCGGACAACAAATATTAAGTAAATATAACATTAATTGACTATTTTCGACATTATTTTGCGGGGGTAACACATTATAATAATAATAATATAATATATGAGACTGTATATCCCGCGGAAGTGTGGGGGTCGTGGCTTCTTAAATGCTAAGACCCTGCACAACCGTGAGGTATGCAGTCTCAGGGAATACTTTCTAGAAACCGACGTGGGGATGCACCGAGATGTAGTCTCAGTCGACAAGGGACTTACCCCGCTCTTCTTGGCGAACGAGAACTGGCGCAAGCCTGTAGTATTAGACACTAATGACCGCAGGGAGGTATGGCAGAGCAAAGAGCTTCACGGACGATTTTACCGGGCCTTACATGGGCCCGATGTAGACTTCTTAGCGTCCGTATCCTGGCTCCGTTTCGGTGACCTCTTCGGGGAAACCGAAGGTTTTGTCTGTGCAATAATGGACGAAGTTATGATGACGAATAACTACCGGAAACACATTGTGAAGGATGGCACGGTTGACACATGTCGGGCATGCCACCGTCCGGGAGAATCGATCCGACACATTGTTTCTGGGTGTTCTCGTCTGGCTAACGGAGAGTACTTGCATAGACACAACCTTGTTGCCAGGATTATCCACCAGCAACTTGCTTTGAAATACAAACTTGTGGAATAGAAGTGCCATACTATAGGTATGCGCCCGACCCAGTTCTCGAAAATGGTAATATCACGTTGTATTGGGATCGACCTATCATCACTGACAGGACTATTGTTGCCAATAAACCTGACATTGTGTTGATAGATCGATTGGAGCGTCGCGCAATGATTGTTGATATAACGGTCCCGCATGACGAGAACCTCGTGAAAGCAGAGAAAGATAAGCAATTCAAGTATCTAGACTACAGCAGTCATTGTGCCGATAGTCGTGTCGGCCAATGGCTTAATGGCTAAAAGCTTCGACCAACATCTGCGGAGTCTTTTGCTTGGCAGTTGGATCAAGGGCTTGATTCAGAAAGCAGTACTTCTGGACACGGCACGTATTGTTAGGAGGTTCCTCTCCCAAGAGCCCTGACCACCGGTAGCCCGGACCCTGTTCCCGATGCCGGTGGGCTACTATTTTTTATATTTTTAAATGTTTTTGTATTTAATTTTGTAAAAATATTTAAAAATGTAAAACGTATGTTTGTCAAATAAATAAAGAGAATAATATAATAATATTTATTTGCTCAGACAACAAATGGTCCATGGGTTAGTGTACAAAGGCTTAAAAAATCTATGTTAGTGTAACTATAGCTAAGCAAGTGGGAAACAAATAGATGAGAAATATATAGGTACTAGAAAATCACTCACCACAGCAAATCACTCCTGCCTCACCAGCACATGCACGAAGTGATTAACTATCGGCGAGTCAAATTTATCCACTAACATCTTCAGAATGCTGTTTGGACTAGACCGCGTTCTCTCTAGCAGCGACGCCGTCTTCTTCCTCACCATCGCGTAAAAATCGTCTACATGAGCCTGAGCGAACATGCCAGAAGCACTACAAAAGCGCGGCAGTCCCAACAGCATTCTGAAGCCGTTATTATATTGGACCCTAAGAGCATCCAGGGCTTTCCTCGTGTAGTTGACCCACAGGCTGCTAGTGTAGAAGGTTTGACAGTAAGCCTTAAATAATGTTACTTTAACCTCCTTACTACAACAGGCAAACCTGCGAACCAACATGTTACACCTCACTGCAAGAGCTCTGCGCTCGCGCTCGATGTCCTCATGATCTTTAAGGTCCTCCGTTAGACAGTGCCCAAGGTATTTTGTTTGTTTCACCCTAAGTATGGGCTGGCCATTGAGGTTTATAATTGGCTCATATGACAGCTTTGTGCCGGGGGCCTTAAACATCATAAAGACACTCTTCTTGCTATTATAAACTAGACCGTGGCGAGCAGCATAATCCTCACAGTTTTGCAACAACTCCCTTATAGAGCCGGCCGTTGGACCCAGCAGCACCATATCGTCCGCATAGCTGAGATTATTGCAGCAAACGTTGTCAACCCAGCAACCACTCCGCTTACTGCTGAGTCCAATGATCAGCTCATTAATATATAGGTTGAAGAGCTTGGGCGAGGTCAATCCCCCCTGCCTCACCCCACAATCCAACCCATACGCAGCAGAGAGTGTGTTATTCCACTTGACCCGGTTCACCTGATTACCATACCAGTGCTGAAGCACACGGATAATTTCGGCTGGTACGCGTGCTACCTCGAGCTTTTTCCATAATATGTCGTATGACACAAGGTCGAAAGCTTTAGAAAGGTCGAGAAAACACGCTTACAAAGGCGTGCGTCTGTCAGTATAATATTGGACAGTCTGTTTAAGACTTAAAATTGCGCTTTCAGTGGACAGTCCAGGCCTGAAACCGAACTGAGCGTCATGTACCTTCAACCGTTTGCTTAGAATCTTATCAAACAGACTGTCCAATACCTTAGCCAGTACAGTGGCAAGCGATATGGGTCTATAATTATTTACATCAGATACGTCACCGGTTCTATTCTTTACGATTGGAATGACTAATGTGTGCATCAACTCGGGAGGAAGATAGGAATGACTTACACATAAGAATAGAACATGGATAGCACTCTTTGACAGTGTATACCAGCATATTTCAGATGCTCGATGCTGAGACCGTCATGCCCTGGAGACTTTCCTCTAGTCATTTTTCCTATTATTTGTGAAACTTCTTTAGTTGAGAAACGGATTAGAGGGCTATTGTGACAGATCTCAGTATCAACCATTGATTTCGAAGGGCCCAGCGGCGAGGAAACGCGAAAGTGGTTCAGGAAAGTGTTGGCTATTCCCTCTGGTGTACTACAGCCCGCCACTTTCACCGACAAGGCTGGTTTAAGATCAAGACGGGATGTCGCCTTCCAAAACTGGCAAAAGTTCTTGGGTGACCTTTGAGAAGTTATTATGTTCATTTTAATTTGATTTTGGTTATTTTGGCACCACTTAAGCTTGCCTTTAAAAACCCTTTGGCTTTCTCTCATTTCTTCCCAAACTCTGCCAGAACTGGGTTTATTGTAGAACAACCAGGCCTGATACTTAACCCTCGCCTCCATGTGAGCAGCACGAACATGCCTATTCCAACCAATAATACGCTTTTTTCCTAGCGGCCGATCACCTTTATGGGTCTGTAATGCTGCCCTAGACAAAATACCTACTATATCCAGGTACATTTTTTGCAAGCCACGTCATGCTCATCGTTATTACAAACTTTATCAGCACAATCATAAAACAATTCAGGAAAATGCATATTTTTAAACTCTAAATTACATAATTCATAATATCTTTTGATCTGATCATCCTCACGCTCGTGCCACTTCACTTTATCCTGCATTGGTTGAGCTACCTCAACTTTTTCTGGAATTGTGCGCAAGTTGCACTCTATTACAAGGGGAAGGTGATCAGACCAGAAGACATCATACAGTATGCTAACACGCAACACCGATTGCCATGCTGTCTGAGTAACAAAACAGTGGTCCAACCAACGCTTGCTACCATTCATGTCACTCACATACGTATGGTTGTCTGACCCTATACCTAGCTTCTCCACATCAGCACACACCCAGTTTTGATCGCAACTAACTTTAAGAAGCTCAGTCCAGAAGGGTTGTTGTGGGTCCAGAAGGGTTATTATGTAGGCATTTTCATTTTCATTTCATTTCCGAACTCCACGCGGGCGAAGCCGCGGGCAGAAGCTAGTGATTAGAATAACTTTACGATGACTCTTTATTGAGCATTTTTTTACGACTGGTACTAAAATTATAATTATTTTGAATTAATAAGAGAAGACTTATAGATAATATACTTGCATTATTATCAATTATGATGGTACCTGATTAATAATAATTTGATTATTGTTACTCTAAATAACAATAAAGGATGAAATACATTTTTTGGTATTTTATTTAGTTTGTATTACCTTTCTATTCTATCTAATCCAGTGGCCGAAAAACAAATTCTTGTAGGCCGCAATCTAAAATTTGTGGCGGAAAACCGGCTTTTACCTATTATTCACATTAAAAAAAAAATTATGTATAAAAAAGAGATTTATTTGTAGGAACCAATGAGTTATAAAAACGAAAACTGCATTATGTAGGCTATAAATTAACAGCAACATCACTAGGTCAAAATAATGGCAACAGTTTTTTCTAGTGCCTTTAAGTTGACAACTAACCCGGCGCAACGACCTACATACCGTTTTCACGAAGAGACTTTTTTTTTCCTGTAGCGCATTTTTACGAACAGTTTTTCTTGATAATCAATTAATCATTTTATTTAAAAAAATCCATAATATCTAAGTCCTTAAAATATGGTCTACTGATAAGAACGATATTTAAAAAGTGCAAATCGTTGCTGATTAAGTGGACGAACAAGTTATGCTACGATGAAGTAGAGAATCTACTATTAAATATGTATAAGTACGGTAAAACCGCTTCCGTATAAAACACACACACACACGCAACACACACACCTACAGATTAATGATAATAAATAAAAAGTATTTATTCATTGGTAGTAGTAGTAGATCCAATGCACTTTGTTTTTTTTTTTTATAAAGTTTATTTAGAGCATGTTACACTAATTTTGCGATATAAAAGAGCGGCGCCTCCTGGCACAGAAGATAAAGGAGATAATTTTATTTATTAAAAAAGTATTACAAAAAGTTTACATTTAGGCACAGTAGTATTTTTCTCATACAATGGTATAAATAGTACTTGAATAAGTAAACTATAACTAAAACATATTCAAAAGTCGCAAGTGATGTTAATTCAATTCAGATGTTTGGCAGCGACCTGCCCGATCTAGGTTTATTTAAACCTGTGTTCCGGGCCATCACTTTACATAGCATAATTTAATTACGACAGTAAAATTATAAAATAAAATAAATCTATATACAATAACAACTATAAGTATAATCAAATTGGTAAAATAAAGAAAAACACTAATAATAGCTAATTAAGTAAATATGTACAAATTGATACGAGAGGATATGACATAATCAAACTACAACTTCTAGAAGTTTTTCTGTATCTGAGTAATTAAGTACCGCTAAATAATCCGACATTACATAACTACATTTTTTATAACTTAAACTATAGAAGTTTAGTATCTTGTTAAGTCTATTATAAAGAAAAGGTCCTAAAAACACATAAAACACAGGCACAGGCATCTATCAGTACCTATATGCTTAAAAGGAGACGCCACCAACTGTATAATGTACAACGTGTAATAATGAAATAAAACATTTTTGATTTTGATTTGATTGATACTAAAACTTGACTGAAAGATCGATAAAAGACGTTTCAGATTTTCAGTCACTCAAAACAAAAAACCGAGACCGTGGTGGCCATGGTTAGGCCTAAGAAACCAAGGGCGAGCTAAAGCTTATGGGTCGATGATATGGTCAAACTCGCGGGAAACAACTGGATAAGGGACGCACAAAACAGGGAAGAGTGGCAGAAACAAGGGGAGGCCACACACTGCTGGGTATAGGCCGCCGGGCTGATATAATGATGAAAAAAAAACCGACGGGAGGCACTGACTGCAACGTAATTTTAAAAACTTAGATTTTTCTCAATCAGAGATAAGTATTCGGATGGTTGTGCCACGACGAAATCCAGGGCATCTATTTAGTGGTGCTTGTTCGAGTTATTTTCAATCTGGTGACGTCTTAGTCCGCGCAGCTCTCCTGTGCAAGTTTGCAGGCGATGTAGCTTAGCTCCCAGTCCCAACGCTGGCGAGCGCGATGGAGCGCGCCCGACCCCGCGACCCACTGCCGCCATCGATCCACCGCCGCCGCCGCCGACAACAATTACAAAATTATACATGCAGCTACTTGCACAACTGCCGACGCGTTCAATTAACTAACCCTACCTGGTAGTCCCTTCCACCTAGACCATGCAACCTGCAGCATGGAGTTGCCTCCTATCGGGGTGTCCATGTCACCAAGTCGTGGTTACGTCGGCGGACTACCAATCAAAAACATCGAAGTTATCAATGAAAATGCCAGTGTCCAGATAATATGGAGGATAAATAATTAAGACCAGCAGATTCTAATAAGGTAGAGTTTTGTTAACATGACCGTCATTACTGCAGACACTGCAGTCAACACAATATGAATAGTTGGCGAGCTCATTCAACTGAACGAGTACGTAGTTAGTTGACTCACATAAAGTTTGCATGTCGTTGTCGGAGGTCGCCGAGTGGCGGCGAGTGGCGGCGCGCATGTGTGCGTCATGCTGTGCGCAAAGCGGAGCGGGCGGCGGAGGGCGGCGAGGTCGGCCGCGACCCTTATCTTAGTGCCACTGAAATAGTCTGTGACTCACCCGCGCAGACTTAACTGACTGTCTAAATATTAGTCACGATTACTCGAAGCCGCGCGCCGCTCGCTTGGCCTCGCAACTACCAACATAACCAAACATACGGAACCAGTCATTTAAGTTACCTAATTAGTTTGACGGCAAAAGCGGCAACAGTGCACTCGGCCGCTGTGGCCCTGCACCGAGTCGTCGATACTCGGCCTCGCACTCGCGCCCATGGAATGATCAAAAGTAAATAAGAGCGGAAGTACAAACCGGAACAAGTGCGACCTCGCGCTCCCGCGCCGCCTGCTCGGACAGACGGACGCTCCCCTCTTCACTCATCAGCGCCCCACTCACTGACTTGAAACTGCTGCAGTTTCTACAGACAGTCACAAATTTGTGTTTGGCGATAATGTATTTTTTGAGTTCTTCTTTTAAGTTTCGCACTAAAATGGGAGAATAGTCTTCCTGTCAACCTAGGTTCATTATTTTTAGCCTGTTGTATGCCACACAAATTTGTGGATCACAGCAGATTGCTATGTGAATAATAAGCAGTGTTGCCTAGTTTAGTTATGGATGGGACCCATTACATACAGAGTTTCTTCCGTGGGTGCATCGGAAAGCACGTTAGGCCGTTGTTCCCGGCTGTCAATTGTGGATCTTTGACAGAAAGTCTGACAACCAGTAATTGTGAGCGGTGTCAGGTGAAATGATACACAGTCTTCAATTTCCTGAAATACTTTAAGAGGCCGTGCACAAAACTGACTCGCGCAAGATTAGGCATTTTCATGTTCGTGTGCACTTTTACGAACACATGGCTGCGATTAAAGCTTAAAGATCGCGTAAACAATTTTGATCCTTTATTTGTTAAAGTATTATTCGTCGGTCGTTTAGTAAAATGCGTTTTGAGTTTTGTTAAATATTAGTAAGGTATATTTGGTAAGTTTGTCTACATTCAAAATGGTAAATAATTAAGACAATAGGCTGAAAATAAAATAATAATAGTATCTAAGATAAAATTAAATAGAGGAACAGAAATCGTAAACAGTATTTATTGACTATGTATCATCTTTAGAAACGTAATAACATGTTTTTCTTATAATCGCTTAGTATATAGAATGGAAAACATTAAAAACGTAGTTTATTTGCAATTATTTGAGCTGATAGTAACTAAATCTTACACCATCTACAGACGACGAAGTGGTAGCCAGTTGATTATAAGTGCGTTCTCTTAGTACTTGTCTGGCACGTTCCAATCCCAAAGTATTCAGTTTTTGTTTTATTGACACACTGATAGTGTGTTCCTTTCTTTCGCCCCATTATCTATAAATGTAATATGTATAAACTCAATAACAAAACAAGCTAGCAAATTAAAACCTGTAGGCTATGCGATTCTCTAAGAATACACCGTTAAGCGCAGCGTCGAGCTCATAGATATAAGAAAGAAGGAGATATGCCCGTTAGTTGATTTTTTTTATGTTACACCGTCTTCCGAAATTTTTAGTTATTTCAGTGTGTTTTTTAGAAGTCGGTTATTTATTTTTTGTAACAAGATTTTTATTTTACACTTTTTTGTTGTAAACCTGGAAAGTAAATCTCGCTGCAATTCCAACAAGCCCAAACACAGCTAAGGTACATTATCGTATAACAGAGTTCCGGTGCCCGTGTCTCGGTTTCATCATTAGATCCACTTTACAAAATGGTGATTTCTGAATGCATCAAACAACTGAATGAATAAAATACCAAAATCGCTATATGTTTTCCTATAAAATTTGAAGAGTTTCCTCGATTTCGCGAGGATTCCATCATCAAATCCTGACCTGATGACCATGGGCCATCTGAGAAGTTCCAATTAAACAAAAAAAAAACAGATCGGTTCAAGCGTCTTCAAGTAATCGGGGAGCAATAAATAAAGCATTGAGAACCTCCTCCTTTTTTACAGTCGGTTAAAATCTATCGAATTGATACCCTACTCTTATTTGAAGTTGGGTTAAAACACATAATTTATAGTTTTTCGAACATAATAAAAAACGCGGACATGCATAATATTACACTTCGAACATTATTACAGTTCGAATACAGAACCTCCTTTTTTGGAGCAGGTTAAAAATCCAAACTTCTTTGAACACACAATTTATTCACAACTATGTTTTTAATATCAGTAAAATGTACTGAAACAAAATAAATACTCATCGGATCAAATTGTGGTAGTCGTAGTATATTCTTGCTAAAATTCTAACGTAGAGTTCGCGAGCTCCAGTGACACAAAGCGATACGTCCTCCCGCTGCGCTAGCCAGGGGGGGGACACTGCCATACTTGACTTAGGCGTCCAATTTTACACAAAGATACTAGCACCACCTCTTATCAAATCCGCATAAACTTGAGATTTAGTACATTAAAAATGACATAGATGGTGCTCACGCCAATTATCGCCAGTGTGACTAAATTCCTTTTTGATTTGAATGAAAATCGAGTTAAAAATAATAAATTTAAACTTTACACAAGATTAAACTATTTATTAATTTTAAAAGCATTTTGTAATTGCTAATATTTTTTTTAAGGTTTGGCAACAGTATCATACAGATTGTTTACAAAATGGCGACTATCGACGTGTGCGCATGCTTGTAGATCTCTCCCATTTTGTGTAATTTATGTGGTTTCTCGGTTCTGTCTTTTTTTACACTCAACTCGACTGCCCTTTCTGGAGCTTTAGATCCAGAAAGTGCGGTTGAGTTGAGTGTAAAGAAAGAAATAAAAACAGAAACCTATAGAAAACCTATTCAATAACAAAGATAAAGATATAAGTATATGTATGCACCTATAGTTATTGGTATTAGTTCAACGGATTTAGTATCAGGTGGCGACACCGATCAATATAGGTGTCAAAAATTCGCTTGAGTGGGCTCTCTATTCCATCTATATTAATATACTCTTTGGCGCTAGCTGAGTTGACACTGACGCAGGGGGAGGACACTGCCATACTTGACATAGGCGTCCTGAGATTTAGTACATTAAAATGACATAGATGGTGCTTACGCCAATTATCGCCAGTGTGATTAAATACCTTTTTGATTTGAATGAAAATTGAGTTAAAAATAATGAATTTAAACTCTAAACAAGATTAAACCATTTATTTATTTTGAAAGCATTTTGTAATTGCGAATATTTTTTTTTTAGGTTTTGCAACAATACCATACAGATTGTTTACAAAATGGCGACTATCGGCGTGTGCGCATGCTTGTAGATCTCTCCCATTTTGTGTAATTTATGTGGTTTCTCGGTTCTGTCTTTTTTTACACTCAACTCGACCGCACTTTCTGGAGCTTTAGATCCAGAAAGTACGTTTGAGTTGAGTGTAAAAAAAGAAATAAAAACAGAAACCCATAGAAAACCTATTCAATAACAAATATATAGATATAAGTATATGTACGCACCTATAGCTATTGGGATTAGTTCAACGGATTTAGTATCAGGTGGCGACACCGTTCAATGTAGGTGTCAAAAATTCGCTTGAGTGGGCTCTCTATTCCATCTATATTACTATACTCTTTGATATTAATCGAAGGTGCCACAAAAAACAACAACAATCCGATTCGAGGCGGACTGGCGGACGCATCTGCGGACGGACGCGCAAAATACCCGGGTGAATTTCCCAAATGACTTATTTTTTTTTTTGTCTTCGGTGAAATTAGTACTTATTTGCAAAAAGGAATATCGTTCTGTTTTTTTTTTGTATTTAATAGGTAGTTATTGGGTTGTGGCAAAAATATAATTTGCCTAGGACTATTTACAAATGTAGAAATAAATTCATAAACCTCTATTTTTTTCAAATCGGTGCTGTCCTTCTACTTTTTTTTACAAACAAAAAAGCTTATACAGTATACTTAACTTATTTATACAAATAAATAAGTTAAGTATATAACTTATTCTATTTAATTGAATATTAGTTTTGTTATTAGTATATAGCATATTTTATTACATAATTAACGATTATTATTACTGAAAGGCACAAACGTACTTGTCCTGAAAAATGTTCTCATATCGCTGGACAAAAGTAATTTAAACCTAACTTTACATCGACGAGTCCGACAGCGTCCCCACCCCAATTTTATTTCCCACGTTAGTGTGTGCTAGTGCGCAGTCAGGACGGACATGTGTCAAATCGCTGCATATTCTCGCCAATAACGTAAGTACGCCTTTCTAGTTGCTCCAGCCCCCCTAGCATGACCGTTCTATCTCTATTCTACCAAGAAACGACAAGAAATCTTTTCTTTACAACTTGTCATTTCTTCTGCCCGAGCATGGCGCGCACCGTCGACTCGCGTTTCTACGAAGACATAGACAGAAATTCTTTCCATAGCAACGGGGACGTTGCTATGGAAAGTTAAAAGGTTACGTTTAGTTAACAAAAAAAAGTTGCCAATTGCACGAGTTTTTCATTTTTCGTGGGCGGGATGGTTTTGCTGCATCTTGGATCCAGGCCTGGATCTTTTTCGCGAAATTAAACCTAAATATTTTACATAACATTTCAACCTTTTGAACGTAACTCAACGCAACCACGAAACGTATTTCTCGTATTTAGTTTTTATTAAGACTAGTTTGACATTTGTCAGAAGTAATGTTTCTATATCCAAATGTCAAAAGAAGAGAAAATATGGTCGTCATGCTCGACGTTGTAGACTTCTGTCGACTGAAGAAAAGAAACATTTCTTTTCTACATTCTTAATATCGCCATGCTCGGGACGATAGAAATATCTGTCAAATTGTCGATTCTTCCGTAGACATAGCTCGTTTCTACGGCGGTCATGCTAGGCCGGCTGGACAATTATTTTATACTGGCAGTCCCGCACAACTTCGTTTGCGTCACATTTTCCCCGTTTTCGCAACATTTTTCATTGCTGCTCCGCTCCTATTGGTCTTAGCGTGATGATATATAGCCTATGTCCTTCCCCAGGATGAAATCTATCTTCTTGCCAAATTTCATTAAGATCCGATCAGCCGTTTAGTCGTGAAAAGGTAACAAACAAACAAACAGAGTGACTCGCATTTATAATATTAGTATGGATTATCGGTGGTTGCATTTTTCTAGTATAATAAGATTAGTTTTATTATTACTGTTTGGTTCTAACAGGGGTAGTAAGTGAATTAGCTTCATTGACTGTTACTGAATTTATCCGAGATATTACGCATTTTTTCAAATTTTCTAAAAAGTGTGTTATTTCTCACGTCGCTGTTCTCATATCGCTGTAATCGGTGGTCTTTATTGCCACCGATGTGATAATTTACACCGAAATGATAAGAAAAAATCAATCGTTGTCTTATAAATCTAATATCGGTGTTTTGATTCATGATCAATGCACAGTTTTGTCACAACGGTGGATTACTTTACTATATTATTATATATACTTTATGATTAGATTACTTTATCATATCGGTAGATCATTTTATCATCTCGGTGAGTCGTTTTATCATATCGGTAGATCCCGTGTCATTTCGTTAAGTATACTAAGAAAAAAACCGGCCAAGTGCGTGTCGTACTCACACGCACACAGGGTTCCGTACCACCAAACAATAAAATAAAAAATATTTTGACGTGACAACGTCTTATAAATTGGTTTGCCGGGTGACACTTCAAGAAACTGCGTTACGCTCCGCTCACGTTATGCGCTCACAATGAGAGCGAGTGAGAGGCACGCGTCCCTTCCACTCGGGCATGGTTATCCCGCCTAAGAGCGAGAGAGACAGACATAAAAAGTGAAAGGCACGCGCAAATAAATGTTTTAAATTGTTACTATTATTTCATCCTTCTTCCTACTATACGAATGAATATTCACATTAAAATTATTTTACCACTCAAAGTCGTTGTCACGTAAAACTTTCGCCCGTATACCGACTTTACAGGCAACCAATTTTTTTAATATTATTTAATTATTTTTATATGTAACAGCAAAACTAAATTTGTTTTTCATAAAACAAAGTTACTGCTGCAGTTTGATGAAAAAGTCCTATATCTCAAAAACTAAACATCATATCTTATTCAAACCAATTTTCGTTGAACGTTTTTTTACGTTCTATAATCCTAAATATTTTCAGAATTTTCATCCTCTTACTTTAGAAATTAGAGGGGGGGGGACACACATTTTACAACTTTGGAAGTGTCTCTCGCGCAAACTATTCACTTTAGAAAAAAATGATATTAGAAACCTCAATATCATTTTTGAAGATCTATCAATAGATACCCCACACGTATGGGTTTGATAAAAAAAGTTTTTTGAGTTTCAGTTCTAAGTATAGGGAACCCCCAAAAATTGTTTTTTTTCTATTTTTGTGTGAAAATCTTAATGCGGTTCACAGAATACATCTACTTACCAAGTTTCGACCGTATTAGTACATAGTTATTATAGTTTCGGAATAAAATGGCTGTGACATACGGACGGACAGACAGACAGACATGACGAATCTATAAGGGTTCCGTTTTTTGCCATTCGGCTACGGAACCCTAAAAATGGAACATACAAACATATATACCTACATACAAACATTCATACCTATACATACATACTTACCTACATAGACTGCCAAAATCACCACGATACCGCTGGGTAGTAGAAGATGTATGTGATGATTTGATAAATGTATCCTTAGGGGTGGTCTGTATTCAGTAATTACGTCTATAGACTGAGATGATGATGGTGAAGTGGAGCAATTGAACGCATTAAAGGTTTCTCTAGAAAATATTTTCTAGTTAAAAAAAATAGTAAGTTCATAATAATAAATAACAAAAGATAAAATGAAAACATCATAATAGCTTAATTTTGTTTTAGAATGCCGAGGCCAAAACTAAAAGAGGAGGAAAAAAAAGAGAGAAAGAGGTTGCTGGAAAGAATAAGAAAAGCTAAAATCAAAAGCGATCCTGTGTTAAGAGAGGAGCATATAGAGAACGTTTAGCTAGACTATAGGCAGCCGGACTTATCAAAATCAAATATTTTATTTTACATAGGCCTAGGTACTACATGGGCACTTATAAAACGTCCACAAAAGGTGCACGGTTCGGGTTGGTCGTTTCCTATGGAGAAGAACCGGCAAGAAACTCCATGGTTAGGTACTCTTTTAAAATCATTTGGTTTTACAATATTTGAAGTTACAGCGTTAGTACTTAAGTATGGGAGGACAGCGTAGGCCCTACAATAATTCGATTGCTTACTACAGAAGGTAGCAATAGAAAAAAAAATACAAAGCCTACAATGTCCACACATTCACAAAAAATAGGTAAATAAAAAGAATCTATACAAAAGTAAAAATAAAACAATATAAGAGCACTAAATTAAACAATTGACACAGATGTTATCATCCGTGCTGTAACTATTCTGAACAATAAACGAATGGTGCAATGATATGAAAACTATTGTAAAACATCTGAATAAAAAGAATGGAGAAAGTAATATTGGAAATAGTTAAGAGACATCCACACATTGTCGTTTACGAGCTACCAGGGAAGCCGCATGAGCAGAAGAAACTAGAGCCAAACTTCTTTATCTTCAACGTAGTCCTTAATTTTGTAATATGCTTTTATAAGGACACGTTTGATGCAATTTTTAAACTGTTCATCGGTCAGTTCTGTAACTGACTTTGGCAACTTATTATAAAAACGTATACTGTTTATAAGAAATGACTTGCTAGTTTTTGTTAATCTAAATTTGGGTATTACAATTTCGTGTTTACTGCGCGTGTTTATATTATGAAAGCCGCTTCTAATTTTGAAAAGCCCTCGGTTTTTACGGACATACAAAATACATTCTAGCATATAAAGTGAAGGCAGTGTCAGTATATCGATCTCTTTAAATTTTTATCTGAAAGACACGCGAGGACCCATTTTATAAATCGCGCGGAAACCCCTCTTTTGCAATATGAAAATTGCATCAACGTCAGCTGCCGATCCCCACAGCAGAATGCCATAAGTCATAATACTGTGGAAATAAGCGTAGTATACTAACCTAGCTGTGGCTACATCAGTTAACTGCCTTATTTTCCTAACTGCATAGGCAGCTGAGCTTAACCTCCCCGAAAGAGTTCTAATGTGCGCGCACAACTGCAGTTTTGAGTCGATAGTGATCCCTAAGAATACAGTTACTGCGATAACATCAAGTTTTTTGCCGTCAAGACATTTGGTAAAGAGAACTTTAGACATTTTGTTTTGTTCGTATTTAGTAAAAGATTGTTAGCTGAGAACCATTTCGAGAGAACAGTTACGACTTTCGTTTACATGAATGAGATCCGTATCTTTTCTATGAATTTTAAAAATTAGCGAGGTGTCATCAGCAAATAGAATCTGCCTAGCTTTTTCCCAAACTATCTTGGGGTCGGCTTCCAGTCTAACAGGATGCAGCTGAGTACCAGTATTTTACATGTAGCGACTGCCTATCTGACCTCCACAACCCAGTAACTGGGTAATACGATACCCCTTGGTAAGACTGGATGTCAGACTTTTTGGCTTCTGACTACTCGTAACAACTGTCTAAGATCTACAAATGACAGCCGGGACCAACGGCTTAACGTGCTTTCCGAGGCACGGAGGAAACTCAGTATGTAATTATGGTCACCCATCCACGGACCAACCTCGGCAAGCACGGCTTAACCTTAAAGATCGACCCGGGCGGCTGTTATTATTTAGCCACGAGCTCCTCTAAATAGAATAATATCCGATAATTGAAAAAAAAAATGAAAAAGTTCACAGTAATGATAAAAAAAAACTTGAGAGGTGTCAAGGGACACCCAGATGGAACGAAGTTCCTTTCACGTACATAATATCAATATTAAATACATTTTAGATTTAAGTTAGTGTGCGAAAAATAAAATATTTAATTTAAGGAAGATTAATCCTTAATTCGAAGCAATACGTCTTACTTAACTGCACAACCGAATTTGTACTTTGTAGTTCGGTCACTCAAAATAATAATTATATCTATCCTTACTCACATACACACCCCAATTGTACGTAATTTAAGGAAATTTCAACTTTATTTTAAAGAAATAAAGCTTACCTACAATAGCTTACTATAGCAAAAAGTGTCGTGACAACTTTTCGTAAGAATTTTTTCCGTCTAGCCCCCTTTCACAACGCGCGATAAGGAACTTCGTTCCAAAAATGGCATTTGTTGAAATTCACCCACCTCCTCTATACGTCGGCAGACGCACCCGAAGATGACGTCTGCAGATGCATCCGTTGACGTGGAGAGGAGCCTTTACCCAGTACCCCATTACGTACCAACTGGGTTGTGGCTAGGCAGATGATGACGGTTTACATACAGTCGGTGAGGCTGCAAACGGGAACACCCAAATACACCGAAATATTTTATTCCGAATTTCAATGATCCGAGTGCCAAAAGTCCGAATTTCATAATACCTAAGAAATATAATGTCTATTATTAAAAATCACGAAATTTATTTTACCGAATGTCGTAAATACGATTTGTTAGTTTTCCGATTTTCATACGTTCGAAGAATCAAATGCTCGAAGGGTTCTCCGTCCGAAAAACGACATTCCGATTTTCAATTGTTCGAATAATCTAAAAGTCAACATGCTGTGCTACAAAATTTAGTGACAGAAACGAATCGCTGCAAAACCGACTTCACGCAGTGTTATCTGCCCTACCCCTAGAGTGTAATTAAAGCCCGCGTAGGCGCGGAGGGGTGGAGCGGCCCGCGAGCTGAGGAGCAGGTACACCACCGCAGCTTCGGCTTGCAGCCTCAGCCGCGGCGGCGGGCCTTCAAACCATCTGCGACGATAAGTTCGCGTGGGGCCGCCCAAACCCCGCAGCGCCGGAGCCGTGACAGAAATAATGCTTGCTGCATGTTGCATGCCTGCTTGCTTGCTGCTTGCCTTCTGCATGCCTGCTTGCATGCTTGCTTGCATATTGCATGCCTGCATGCATGTTGCATGCCTGCTTCCATGTTGCATGCTTGCTTGCAGGCTGCATGCTTGCTTGCATGCTTTTTTAATTGAAAGAATTTAATTCTACCTCCTCATACTAAACATAATAGGTTATACTGCTCTCTGACGAGCATTTATGTGTTTATTTGTCTTACTTTTCAGGTTTACAAGGCGTTTTTATTTCGGAATTGTATTAATCGGTATTTTAATAATCGGAATTCGTATTTTTGATGTTTCGAATTATCATTAAGTCGGACTTTTTGTTATTCGATCTATTGAAACTCGGTATTTTGAGAATAGTAATTATAAACGTTAGGAATATTGAAATTTAGGAATTATAAAAATAGGAGTAATGACAAGTCGGAGTTGTTATATTAGGAATTTTGAACCATTCGGAATTATGACAATCGGCATTTTGAAATTCGGCCTTGTGACTATCGGAATAAAGTTTTTCGTATTTATGTAGTGTACCCGGCTGCAAACACAGCAACCTACTATTCTTTATCGGATTATTTTAAGTAAATAGACAAATTACCTTACTTACGCGAACACCGCGTATAAGCATCCAACTTTAGCCTCATCTAATTTAAATTACAATATAAATAAAATATCATTACATTTTAATACAGTTAAAGTTGCAGCGAACTGAGTGTTGACGAGTGATCTGTGTTGTTTCAGGCGGCGCAGAGCGCAACGTGTCGCCGGCACTGCGCGACGCACTTAACACTATACGAGAGGCGTGGGCCGAGCCGCGCTCGCTACTTAGTCGTTGGTCAGTACAACTAACAACACACACTAGACTCAGCACATGCGCAAAGCGTAGGCCGAGCCGCGCTCGCTACTCAGTTGCTGGTCAGTACAACTAACTACACATACTACACTCAGCACATACGCGAGGCGTGGGCCGAGCCGCGCTCGCTACTCAGTTGCTGGTCAGTACAACTAACTACACATACTACACTCAGCACATACGCGAGGCGTGGGCCGAGCCGCGCTCGCTACTCAGTTGCTGGTCAGTACAACTAACTACACATACTACACTCAGCACATACGCGAGGCGTGGGCCGAGCCGCGCTCGCTACTCAGTTGCTGGTCAGTACAACTAACTACACATACTACACTCAGCACATACGCGAGGCGTGGGCCGAGCCGCGCTCGCTACTCAGTTGCTGGTCAGTACAACTAACTACACATACTACACTCAGCACATACGCGAGGCGTGGGCCGAGCCGCGCTCGCTACTCAGTTGCTGGTCAGTACAACTAACTACACATACTACACTCAGCACATACGCGAGGCGTGGGCCGAGCCGCGCTCGCTACTCAGTTGCTGGTCAGTACAACTAACTACACATACTACAATCAAAACATCCCACATCAATGCTTATTTCTAATGAAATTGTGCAATTAGACCTGTGAATAGAAAAATGAAAAGAGTACTGTCGTGTAGTGGCAAAATGTGTAAGTGTGCATAATTCATCACTTCAGTCATCCTTATCACTCACTCACTCACTCAGGCACACAGAGCACATTCAAACATTTACAGTAATAGTGATAGGTAAAGGGAAGATGTGATGTCGTATGGTCAATGGCGGTGATTTTTATTTTGGCATTGTGATCAACTAGGCCTACTAAAATCAAACAAATGTAGAAACCTTTGAAAGAACTACGATCGTGTGTGACATTATTTTTGTAAGTTATTGTATGGTGCTGCGGTGGACAGTGAGGTGGAAACCGAAGGAATTCTGTGGAATCAGTTCTGATGAAAATTATTGTTGGCACGTGACACACTCTGGTTGCCAGCGCATCCGCTCTAGCTTACATCGGATTCCACAAGTTAGATGAAGGCTAATAGTAGGTAGCTAATTCCACTCAACCAAGAGCTAGAAGTACTTAAAGCAATCTGTTCATTCTATATTGTGTTAGTGTGATACTATTTTAAATATATTTTGTTATTTAATTACTCACGCCAATGAGGTTAACATAAATAGCAATAAAAATGAGTGCGTAGGTGGTGACTGAGACTGACTACTGACTGTTGCGAGCTTGGACACGCTGTGCCCCGATTCAGCCATACCGCGACGCGCGCCATCGCGGGCGTTGCGCCCTCTATGCCTGACTGCACTGTTTACAGTCACGGTCAATATTTGCAAGCAGAGCTCATTGCTCAAGCACCTTTACCAAAATAATTTTCACTTTATTTGTAGGGTAAGAGTAATTTTCAATATACTTATAGGTCAAATGGCAATTGAATGAATTTAAGTAGGTATTATAAAATGTTACCAACTGCAAAAATAAGTAGGAATCAACTTTTAAGGCCGTCGCGCACCACGCGGCAACGGCCACGACTTGTCGCATGACTGGGTTAAAATTAAGTATCGTTTGGCCGCGCGGTGGAGGGTTCCTAGGGGGAGAGGAAGGATGGTGTTCCCTCTCCCCTGGCACCACTCCCACAAAAAGGTAACGCATAATGTAACCTAACCTCAAAACACTTTAAAGTTGTTTAAAAAGCATATTGGGGTCAATGGTTTAAGAACAAATAACCACGAAGAGCATGGGCATGGCATGGCATGGCAGGGTTTGATTTAGCTCGCTTCACTCGCTAACTAGACCCCGCCATCCCCTTCTAACCTAACCTGTCCGAATCGGGGTGCCATGCCCCCCGTTCGGAGCTCGCTTCGCTCGCTCTTTTTTTCTAAGTTCTCCTAGTAACAGTATAATTCACCGCATAGTCAGTTGATCAGGCAGAAAATTGGTGTCCAGTGTACAATCGTATGTCAATCGTGAAGGCAAACGGAAAAATCGACAAAACGGAACGTAAACATTTTTCACATATTTTTATGTTTTGTTTTACTGCGTTTTGTCGATTTAGCACGTCGAATTACACCACAGACAATTGGGACATATTTGGTTGTCAACCAAGTTGAGTTAGTTCCAAGTGGTAGTACGTACGAGTATGTACATCATGAGCAGAACTGGTGAGTCCGCCTCGATCGCTGCACAATGCACGGCTCATTGACGGCTGCGCCACCGCCGCCGCCGCCGCGCGCTTCAAATATGTCAAGTATTTCCACAGCTGCTAGCTTGCCGCTCAGGCACGCGACGTGGAGCCAGGCACGCAGCATGCCGCGCGCAATGCACGACGCGCGCTTTCATGATACACCTCGCCTGAAATAATTATGGAATATATTTGTGTCCGCACCGCACGCATAGCTGCCACTCTGCCACTCTGCCAGTCGACCGCAGGCGCAGCTTGCGGATACATGTGCCTTATCATATACATATTTTGATCGATGAGTTCAACGAATTTTGGTGTCGATGTCTAAATAGAAAATAAACGATTACTTTGATGAAACACGTGTCGTGTGCTGGGTGAGGGTGTCGGGTGTGAGGAGGCACCGCGCGCGTCGCGCACTGAGGCAGGTGAGAGAGGAGTCAGTGTTGGCTGTGGAGTGTGCTGTGTCACTGTGTATGCCCACCGCTCAGTTACGCGTGCTCAACACTGCTGCTGCTGTTATAATTACCGTCATTGTCTTTTTTAAACTACTTTTCCTTGAAAATAAGAATATAACCATCGGCAACGAAAATTATTATTTAATGAAGTACCGTTGAGTGCTCAGATAAATAATTATTTTCCTCTTGCCAAGAAGCTAAAATTAGGTAATTTCGAATTAATTTCCTTAATCACTTGAGGTGTTTTAGCTACTTTACTAATAGGTACTTTTGTGGAATTTCGTCCTTCACTCCATCTATTCGTGGGTATGTGACACATTCACGGTCAAAATGTATGAAGAAGATGTTTTATTTTTTAAAGCACGTTTCAGTTAAGTATAACCCTTTAGTTTAGTAGTAGTTAGAGTAAACAGGCTTCTTCTGAGTAAGCTTATGCTTATGCTTATAATATTAGCTTTCTTATTATCGCCAACATTGTCTCTGTCAACTCTCACCTAGACTAGAGACAAGAGCATACCCATCTCAAATAAAAAAACCGGCCAAGTGCGAGTCGGACTCGCGCACGAAGGGTTCCGTACCATTATTTATAAAAACGAGCAAAAATATTGTATCAGTTCTGAATAATGATAGCGGTAACAGAGATTTCATATCTTACCACTGTAGGAGCGCAGACGCATCGCTGATGGAGCATTCTCATTTGAAATCGCAAATGGTACTGTTGATTGCCCTGGGCCTGCAGTCTCGACAATTGTAACGCTGTCGTAAACTACCGATCGCTAAATAATAACGAAAAAATACGGTCACAGATGCTTGCGAGAAACGCAAGTCTCCACTTACAAGATAGTGAGCAAATTCGTACATAATTTATCTTTACATAACAATGTCGGTACGCTTGCGAAAAACGTATTCATAGTTCGGGTTTTTCATAGACACTTTTTTGCCTTTATAAAATCTCCTTGAATATGTGGAAAATTGGAGAACATGGTTCAATCAAAATATTTTTTTTTCTTCTTACTTAAACTGAGACTATAGGTCTATATATGAATATAGTCTCAGTATTACAAGAAAAAATAAATTTAAAAAATACTTATGAGTTTCCATGCAAAATTGTGAAGACACTGTTTTTCATGGGAACGCATAAGTAAAGTTCAAAACATTTTTAATAATTGAAATAAATAAATTAATGTTTAAGGAGATTAGAATTTGCCTCCTTGCAACATTGGCTAAGTGTCAAGCTTGTAAAGTATCAAGTGAATTATTATATTATGCTCGTATGACATTTACTTTTTGTCACGAATTATATTTTTCAATGTAAAGTGGGTATGGTTCTATTTTGTTTTAATAATATTTAAGAAAAATAAGATACTTCATAATATTTATTGCTATTATTTAACAAAACTTTGATCTTATTTTACTACAAAGATTTATATTATATCGAAACATTGAGTTAACACTAATGAGTATATTTCTTTTTGAAAGTATGCTATATAAAGGGTGTAAAACACCTCTTAACGAAGCCGAAAGGCACTGGTTCTCCCTGTCATTGCGATCATTTTTTTGTTCTACACCATACCTGGGAACCTTCTAGTTACGGAGATATTAGGGGTCAAAGTTCCAACTTTTTGACAAGTATTTTTTTTAATACAAGTTTTTAGTGTAAGATTTTTACTTAAACACCTCCACGACCCCCGTACTATTCAATCCGTCCATCAGCACAATGTTTTGAGTGCGTTACATTGAGTTCTACCACAAAACATGATTTTACACCCCCCAAAAAAAAAGTCGTTTCCCAGCAATAATTTTTGCGTAAAGTTACATAGTTTCATGTACAGAATGCTTGGTTAACGGCTTCGTGATGAGGTGATTTACACGGTGTATAACCTTAAAAAACATTTTTATACTGCCTAAAATAGTAAATGATCACTAGAAAAAGTAAATGATCGCCAGAATTAAAAACCTGAAAATCACAGCTCCGAACTAATGCGTAGTCGACGGAGCCCCGCTACGCGGGGCTCCTATTTCTCTCTGCAGGGTTTAAAGTAACCTAACACGAAGGGGATGTCGGGGTCTTAGTTCGCTCGCTCCGCTCGCTCACTAGACCCCGCCATCCCCTTCGAACCTAACCTGTCCGAGTCGGGGTGCCCAATATCCCGAGCTCGCTTTGCTCGCACTTGCTTCCTAAGTTCTTCTTGCCACAAAATTTGGTAATCATTTACTATATTTGGTCTTTGAATACAATTTTTTTGGTGTTTAATATTTTTTTTTTGGGTTACGTTGCTTAGGATCTCAAAGTATTTTTTGGTGCTCATTATATTTAATCCCAAAAAAAACTAGTTTATTTCAAGTAGCAGACTCATATACAAACTGATACATAAAAACATTCAGACAGGATAACAAGTCGCAAACTCAGGTACGGCGTTGTGGCACTACCAATGACAGCCTAGTTGTTCATGAACGGTTGCATTTATGATTCCAAACACATGTTTCTATACAATATACATATTTATACGTATTATTATGTTGTTTTTATTTCGGGTTTAGCCGTTGGTCCCAGCTGTCATTTGTAGACCTTTGACAGTCGTTACAGGTATTCAATGGACCGAAAGTCTGACAATCAGTCTTTCCAAGGGTTGTGGAGGTCAGATAGGCAAGAGTTGCTCCAAGTAAATTACGGGTATTCAGTTGCATCCGGGTGGATTGGAAGCCGCCCCAACATAGTTGGGAACAAAGCAAGGCAGACGATTACGACATGTCGGTACTTCCGCCGCACCACTCAAATATTGAACTCGAGCTGAAAATATAACAGTGAGCGTGCCCTACGTGATACAGTAGTTTTACTTATCATTTCCTTTTGGCAATAGTATTCTTTATTGATTTCATCGATAGATCGTGGACTATTGCGACGTTGAGTTGTAACAGTCGCCTCGTTGTCTGAACCTAACAAACATTTCCAACATCCCTCCGTATACTTAAATTACTAGCTTCTCAAAAGATAATCAAGGGACCGGTTGGGAAAAGTTAGCTATTTAAACACATGAGAGTGAACATAGTGCATAAGCATCACACGCGTGAGCGGCAAGCACGGCCGCGCTCGCATGCTGCAGTGCTTGAGCAGATGTGGCACCGTTATTTCTTGTTGATTTTTAACTATAAAAACACTGACCAAGTGCGAGTGCTGCCACCTCGGAGCCGCAGCTCCTTCAGAGTCCGCAACGCTGTCTCGTTAACGTATTCTCTACGCCGCGCTCCGGTGGCTGCGCTCGATGGTGCGATGCAGCGATGGTGGCGCTGGAGGCTGCTTGTATATTAATGAGCCGCGCGCTGTGAACGGTAATGTACAGAGTGATCGCGTTCGACGCGCACTATATCGTCTGCATATGTATATGTATGGAGGCGCATCAGAATGCACTTATTATTCATATGATCACATCGAGCTCAAGTTGTGTGGCCCACTTTCTTTTCAACTTTTTCATCTGGATCATGGAAATTCTGTAAATTCAGTCGGTATTTATAGAATTTATCCTCGTATTCGAATCCATAAATATGGCTTGTTTCTCAATTTTTCCAGTCGCACGGTGCACCGCCCCCCCGCGCCCCACGCCGCCCGCGCCCCCCCCGTGCTCTGCCTCATGGAGCGCGCCGCCGCCGAGCTGCCGCCGCGCCCGGGCGCCTCCCCCGGCCTGCTCCGCCGCCGTTACTCCGTCCCCGAGACTATCATGAGGAAGTGAGTCCTCCAACCCTACTTGTACTCTCGCGCTCACGATCACGTCGCATAAGGTATTATTTAATTTTTCACTGGTTTTTCATTTTTCACTACTTTTCTGTAACATTGCAGGTATCGTCTCGCACAGCAAAGATCAGACTCGGAGGAGAGCGCACCGCCTACGAACCGCTCGGTGGCGTCGGCGTCCCCGCCGCTCAGCGACACGCCACACAGGTTCGCACGCCGCGACCGCGAGCTCATGCGCAAGTCGGCGCTCATGCGGCGCATGTGGGGCCGGCCCTGCGAGCCGGGCCGTGCCTGCTGCTGCTGCGGCGCCGAGCCTTGCGAGCCCGCGCCCTACGGCCGCGAGACGCGCTCGCTGGACGGCAGCCGCTCCGAGCTGCGCCCGCTGTCCAGCCTGGCGTCGTCGCGCTCCTCGCACGCCGCCGCTGGCTGGGCCACGCCCAAGCGCCAGCGCCTCGACTGCTCGCGGGACTTCCGCGGCAGTGACGAGATGTTGCGCGCCGCCATGAAGAACAGCTACGACCGCGCTGAGGAGTCGCGCATCGACCGCGCCACTAGAGCTGACTTCTCAGACTCTACGTATCGCTCTTATGTGCAAGAGCCCTCGTCGTCTTATCTAGAGACAGTGACGGACGCGTTCAGCGACAGCGCCGGTTCCAAGTTCGAAAAGACGAGCGAGGGAAATGTATTCACGCAATCATTAGAGCGACAATCGTCCGATACGACTACACTTGAAGTAAAATCAACAACGGCGGACGACGCGAACGTCATAAGCGAACAGTCCGCGCCGTTCGGCCTCAGCGACGAGCGCTCGATGTCCGAGTCGTCCGACTCGTGCTCGGCATCCTACCCCACCACCAAGGAGAGCGCGCAGCTGACGCGCAGCGCGCACTTTGCCGGGCGCGTGTGCGCTCGCTCCGCTTCATTGTTGCGCGACGACAACGATGCCGTGCCTTACGACAAGCCGCTTTCCATCCACACGCCCTCCTACGAGCTGCTGGAGATCGTGGTGTCGGAGACACTCAACGTCAGCGCTGTGCCAGCGGTCGGAGCGCACGCGCAGCCGCCGGACAAACTGACGCACAACTTGAGAGCTTCCACTATGAGCCAGAAAAGCGCTCAAAATATTAATATCGACGAATACGTATCCAACATTTTAGTGGAGAGCCTCAATTCATTAACGGATCAATTGGAGTCCATGAATGCGTCCATGGGAAACGATAGAAGAATTAGTATCGTAGAAAAAGAAATAAAAGTAAAGTTACAAAATACAGGAGTGAACACGATAGTACACTTAAGCCCCACCTCCAACAACCAGATCATATTCGGTAACGAGGAGTTGTGCATCAACGAGGAGCGCAAGGACTGCTGCAACAACTCGCACAATGTGCACGATGCGCACGACGTGCACGACGCGGTCACCATCCGCGACGAGGCGCACAGCGTTGAGTCCAACAACAACGTAACGTCGGCGGGCTCCCCGGCCGTCTGTCCGAGCGAGTCCTTCGACCTGCAGCACGACAACGTCAACCAGGCCGTGCTGCAGCAGGTACAGAAACTGTTCCAGGACGAACTGCACAACCTGGACCCCGATACCGACTACTCCGGCAAGACGATGCCAGAAATATCCCACATTGAAATATCCAATGTGACGGATGTGTTCATAGACAACGAGAGCGAGCCCGGTCCGATGGGAGGGGACAGCGGGCAGGTGCGCCGCGCCGAGTACGACGTCATCAGCGGCGTCGGCGCCGGCAGCTACTACCCCGCCATGGACGAGCAGAACGTGGTCCCACGTTTCTCCGCCTTCCCGCACACCGACTCCATGGAGGTCAACACCTCGTCTTCCGACGACGCGGACCTGGCGGGCTCCGACTGCACCAGCCTGGTGGACAGCCTGGACGATCCCAACTCGCCGCGCTCCGTGTTGCTGCGCCGGGGCTTCGTCGCGCAGCGAGCGGCGCGTCGGAGCGAGCTCGTGCGCTCCGCTATCGACGTTCTCGACTTGCTGCCAGAGAACGCTCGCAACGAACGAGTGATGTCGTCCAAGGATAAGGGCGAAGCCTTTTTTATTAAAATAAAAGACAATGAATGTGACTGTGATAAAGAAAATGTCAATGTCGCCGACCGAATGCCCGAGAAAATTAAACAGAGACTTTACCGGCGACATCACAAGAGAGAAATGCGCATGGAGTGTGCGCGACGTACGCGCGGCAAGCAGCGCATACGCGACAGAGACGCGGAGCGGCGCCACGACGAGCATTGCCGCTCGCGGCGCGACGTGGAGCGCGAGTGCGTCGCCATCGTGAACGTGCTCATCGATGACGTCATCAGCAAAATCGCGCAGGACGAGTACAAGTGCATGCGCATCAAGCACCGCCCCACCAGAATGGTCACCTCCAAGTCGGACGACAACGTAGCCAAACGGACTTGGAAGAAAGAGCTCGAGCAGATCGACGACAGAG
Organism: Cerastis leucographa; assembly: GCA_963082945.1. Classification (NCBI taxonomy): domain Eukaryota; kingdom Metazoa; phylum Arthropoda; class Insecta; order Lepidoptera; family Noctuidae; genus Cerastis; species Cerastis leucographa. The sequence goes on from OY720368.1 coordinate 18,691,347, forward strand.
ATCCATTCAAATCTTTAAAAAACAACACTACTCATTACGACTCGTATAGTTCAAGGAAGCTCAAGGGCGAGCGGCACCAAATACACGGGAAATTGTCGTTTGTGACAAGACCCGCAGTTGCTTCTGACGACCGCGCCGCCAAAAGGATTTACCAAAAGTCTGAAATACACGACGGGAACAAATGTATCGAAATCTTAGAAATATTAGAATATGTAAACGGTTCACAGAGCTCACCGGAAACTACAACTTCTGACGAAAATCAAAATAATTGCATGAAAAACAAAAAGTCGCGCATTCCTATCCCAATTTACGAAAAAAATCAGAAGTCTCCCAACAGCGAGCCAAACAAGAACAACAGCCGGCGCAGCTCTGTGCGAGTCGAGCGAAACGGCAACACCAACAGCCTGATCGCAGACATGCTCCTAGGCGCACTGGGCTCGCCCACCAGCCCGCTGCCCGCGCCGCCCGCCCCGCGCCGCGCGTCCGTGCCGCACGCCGAGCCGCGCTCGCGCTCCAACTCGCTGCGCTTCAAGCAGACGTTCGACATCATACCCGAGGAGCGCAGCAGCCTCAGCCTCGACTCCGGCACCGAGGACCTCAACCACAACCGCCGCTCCTCCGCGCCCGACGTCGCCGACCAGTACCGCGAGTCGCCCGACGCAGAGCGCACCGCCGCGCCCGCTCCTCTAGCCGGCTGTAGCCCGTCGCACAAACTGAAGCCTCATTCTGATTCACCGAAACGGTGTAAAGACATGAAAAGTGCGGCCACCTCTCCTATAACGGACAGTGATGGAGACAAGCGGGCGCTCAAGTCTAAGAACCAAACAACGATGACCTCCCCGAGTAGCAAATCAGCGGCGACCAGCCCCATGCGAGCCAGCACGACGACGGAGAGCGTGGCGAGGGGTACGGGAGGGCGGGGGCGCGCCTGGCTGGGGTTCACGCGCCCCGAAGCACGCGCGTCGCACGACGAAGGTATCTCACTGTCGGTCTCGTGCGCACCGCCACTGCTGCCGCATCACACCGCTTCCTCCGTGCCCGTCGAGTAGCGCCACACGTGTGCCACACGCGTCACTTGCGTAGCACCCGCGCCACACTTGCGATGCTTACACTAACTCCACACCTGCTAGACCACGTCCGTAGTTACATTCTTATCACCTGATTACTCCAGCACCAAAAAATCGAAAATATTTGAATAGTTATTGTTACGTAGACGCGTATCACTGCTGAGAGAAGCAAGCACTCCGCCTGCATGAGTGCACGTCACCCGCGCAGTGCTGTAGAACCTGTTGCCTGAACGCGCGACCCACACCCATCGTTGTAGTAACTCATTATTTATTGGGTATATTAGGCGCTAGGAGAGCATTTATGTAAACAAGAGTTCGTATATTAAAATATCACATTTTTAAACGTTGTTTTATTCTCACGAAGGTTACAAAGAGAGGGCAGGGTCTGATAAAGGGCGGCCGTGCAGGTCAGTGACCACCCAGCATGAACGCACTCAGGACAAGCGAGCACACACGGAGCGAGGCGCCCGGCCCGAGCGCACTGAGCGCTCTGAGCGCAGTGAGCGGGCAGAGCGGCCACCCAGGCACGCGCCCCGCCGACCGCCGCGTGTCCGCTCCCCCTCGGCCGAGCGCGCGCCCGCCCCGCACACCGACGAACCCTCAGACCGCTCCCCGGACGACATCTCCCACGTCATCGGTGATAAACGAAAATCTCAGAGCTTCTCTTTCGAAAGAAGTGATGACGACGGAATGCACGCGCACTTCGTAAAGCTACCGGAGTTCATGGGCGGCGGTGACAGCGGCGGCGCGACCTCCAGCGACAGCAGCGAGTCTGGCGGCAGTCTGCTGTGCTCGCTAGCGCCCAAATGGCTGTCGCAGGGGCGCGCCCGCCGCGCCGCGTGCCGCCGCGACCAAGAACGCGCCGCGCCGCACGCGCCGTCCATACCCGACCCCACCGCGCTCGACCACCAGCCACCAGGTACCATCTCTAGGCAATATTCAAAATGTATTTCGACTACAATACACTGTGTTTGAGTTCTGAAATTATTCGTGCCGTGATTGTCGTGCGGTATGCCACGTCACCATGAGTGAGCTGAGTCTATGAGCTGACGGCGCTTGTGTGACAGGCGGCTGGTCGGTGACGGTGGCGGGCTCGTGCCGTGCCACGCTGCCCGCAGACGTGGAGATGCGCCTGCGCTTCCCGCAGGACGCGAGCGACGCGCACGACTCGCACGCCGCCGCCACAGGGCCCTGCCAGGTGCTACACACCACACTATAACACATCACTCACCGACCTTCACGAATAATCGAGCAAGTGCTAGTCGGATCTCGCATGAACCGTTCGCGTATGCAATTTAATGGTCTCATAAGTAGCAAAAATAAGTTTGTATAGTGATACCTGGTTAAATGGAATCTCGAGGGACCTAGTTTTTTTTATCACTGATAGAGGCTTTTCATTTATTTGATACACAAACTTACGTCGCGCGTGAAAAGTGGATCGTACATAAAGCACCTAAATAAAAATAAAAAATTGTTTTTAATTCTTTAATTTGAAATTAAAATATATAATATGTTGTGCCAGAAATAACCCCTGTTATTGACTCATGTATTTCAACATCAATCAATATACCCTGTTATATGCTAATATTAATATGAACTTGTGGAATCTCCGGCTCGAAGGACCATTAAGATGTATGGTTAGAGACCTTACACCTTGAGTTGATGCTGATTGATACACTGATTACTGATTGATTGATATTTATTTATTAAAGTATGATTGCACAATAGATGAGTGCACGCGGTATGAATGCTATTCGTGTACTAAATTAGCCGGCCCGGCGCAGGTAAAAATGCTGACATATTGATATGAAAACTGTGCTGTGCTTGCACTGGACAGAGGTATTGAACTACAAGTATGTACCCAATCCAGTTCTCGAGAAAGACCATGTGACGCTGTAATGGGATCAGTCTTTCATTACTGACAGAACTATTGTTGCCAATAAGCCTGACATAGTGGTGATAGATCGATCAGCGCGCCGTGTAATGATAATCGATGTTACCATCCCGCATGACTAGAACCTCGTGAAGGCTGAGAAAGAGAAACAAATAAAATATCTCGACTTGGCACACGAGGTTGTCAGCATGTGGAATCTGAACTCGGCTATCATTGTGCCGATTGTCGTTACGGCCAATGGCCTGATGGCTAAAAGCCTCGACGAACATCTGTTGAAGCTCTCACTTGGCGGTTGGATCAAGAGCCAGATACAGAAGGCAGTACTCCTCGATACGGCCCGCATTGCGAGGAGGTTCCTGTCTCTGCAGCCCTAACCAGGAGTAGCTTAGAACCTGCTCCCGACACCGCCGGAAACCTGTTTTTAATATTTTTAAATGTTTTTATTTATTTTTTTAAGAAATATGAAAAAATGAGATAAAAAATGAATAAAAGAAATAATAACAAAAATATGCCCCCTAAAATCCAACCTTTCGTCCGAGCTGAACACCTAGCTACGTGGGAGAGCGGACACGCGTACTCTTCAACTGCACAAAAAACTGATAGGACTGGAGATGAGTAGTCAAAAAAGATATAAAATACGGTCGCATCCCGGGGAGCGCCGGGGCGCATCCGGAGCCGATGCTAGGTGCCACAGGATGCGAACCATCGGCGGTAAGGAGTTGATCAAGCGGGCTCCTACCGAAAAATTTGCTACCGCTGGTCGTAGTGAGCTGAACAGGCGGGCTCACAACGTAGACGCTACAGCCGATTCCACGGGCGATGATACCATTTCTTTATTCTCATCCATTCCTTAACTCACCCATCGTACATGACAAGAAGAACAACCAGCTTGTCCACCACCACAACGCTTGATAGTGTTGTGCAAGAAAAACCTTGACTCTGAGCTTGCACGCGCTGTGGATGCCAGAAATGAATAAGTTCATACTGCGTACTTATCTTCAACTTACTTCATTAGATACAGATAGAAAAACTTACCTTGAGCAGCTCAACCTGAAATTCATAGAGAAATACCTTAACATAGAAGTCAGCAGACAAAGAGTAGGAGACCAACATATTAACATTAACATATACAAGCTATAATTAATAACAAACTACTAACACAAAATATAATAGATGAAATAGAAGCCGAAGTCAGAGAAGAACTAAATCAATTACAATTAGCTGCTTCCACTTCTTGTTTAAAATCCTCAATAACAAAATTTATAACCCTGAATTATTGTCTGAGTTTTATTAATGTGCCAAGTAAAACGTTTCGGTTTAATCCACCCATACGTGTACCAAATTCATCTTCGAATTATAATAGGCAGTGCAGTAAAATTGTGCGTGCAAGCAAATATTTCAATGATATATGCAAGGAATTTGATTTAGTTAGATCGATGTATGCTTTTGTTTTTATTATTTTCTCAAAATATTTAATTTTTAGTTATATAGTTTCAAACCAAGTATGTATAGTGCTTTTAACTTTACTTTAATTAAAGCGGTGTGTTTTTTGTTTCTGTGCTCACACCACAAATTTGTATTTTATGTTTATACGTGAGTATTTGTAATTGGCTCTGTGGTGACTATTGTTCCCTTTCTTGTTTTGTTTTTATTAGCTGTAAGTCCTCCATGTTCTAAATAAATAAACAAATTAATTAAGTGCTCAAATTCAATTCCCAACGAATCACACTCAATCAACACTCACAACTACAGAAACACAATCCACAACACCGGAAAACCTAGGGCACAAAATAAAACACAAACTCGCATGAGATGGACCAATGAACAAAATGAAGCAATCATGCGGTCATATTATCGAGTCACAACTTTGGAGACTAACCAAATAGTATATAGACTATAAACTCATTCATGAAGATTTTATTAGGAAAATTCCCTAACTTGCTCATTTAAGTGAACAACAAGTAGCTGATCAAAGGAGAGCAATAGTAAACAACAAATACATTACCACTGAAATAGAAATATCGAACGAATTACAACTAGACAACATGATCTATAATAATTTTGCAATCACAGTTAATGACAGCACCTTTGAAACCCAATTAAACGCAAACAGCACAGAATTATATTGTACAGAAAATCCAATCGTACAATTACTAAATAACGATCAAGTAGATATAGCAACAGATATATTACATGACTCTTTAACAAGTCTAGTTGATAGAGACCTACTAATAGACGAAACTTTTCAACAGACACTCCAATTTTATATAGCAACTAGTCCTTCCTACAAACAGAATGTACATCCCCAAACAAAAACCGTCTAAGAATTTGGCTAGAATGGTAGACTACATCAACAAAATAACACTCCCTGAAAACTTAAATTACACACTGACACTGACTACGTTACAGACTGCCATATACAGTGCGGCATGGACCGTAGCCAAAGTTAACGGAGCAAAGAAAACAATCTAGCCAAGGAAAACAGAAATACAAAAAAATATACACGCCCCACTGGCAAAGACGTTTAGAGCGAAAACTAAAAGACCCACGTTTAAAGATAGGCAGGATGACACACCTTATTAATGCACCCAAAGAAAGTAAAAATACACCCAATTCATGTTTAACGAAAAACTTTTGTATAGTAACATCAGACAGGCTTCCAACAATGTTCAGAATAATAACCCTAATGATAACGCTGGTTATAACAATCTGAACGTAGAGACCCTACAAAATTTCTGGGCAAGAATATGGGAACACCCTATCGAGCATAACACCCAAGCAGATTGGATACAAGCTGAACTGTCTAATAACACCACAAACATTCAGCAAATGACATTCGGACAAATATCACCACTAATATTTCATCGTGTTAGCTTGATTACATAACTGGAAGGCACTCGGATCCGATCCAATTCACAGCTACTGGTACTAAAAGTTCACAGCTGTCATGGCTTTCATTATAATTACATAAATAATTTCATCCAGGATCGCAAAACAATTCCTTCCTACTCAACATCAAGTACACCATATATGATACCAAAAGACCGCAATGACCTCTAACCCAGCAAAATATAGACCAATCACATCATGCAGACCTAGTACAAAATTATCACATACACACATTATAGGATATACAGGTATCCTCACTTATATACCAACACATTCACACTAATAACGCCTTAGCTGCACAGCAGAAAAGATGTCGAAATTTTAGTCAAGGCTGCAAGGAACAACTAATCATAGATTCTGTAATTCTTAAAAAGGCTCAAAAAACCAAAACTGTCCTCTATAGTGTGTATATTCATTACAGAAAGGCATATGACTCTGTCTTTTATATTCATGGTTAGTACAAATTTTAGACATTTACTAAATACACCCAAGAATTATCACATTCCTAAAAAAACGTTGACGACCTGGTCTACTGTTCTTAGATTCAATAGTTCAACCGATGCAGTGGATTCCCGCCTAATCAAAATACTACTACGAGGAATCTTTCAGGGAAATGCACTGAGCCCATTGAAAACTACTTGAATGGAGCCAGCAGTCTTTGCACGGAAGACATCACCAAGATTTAAACCAAATTAATGTCGACAAAGAAGCGTCGAAAGCATGGCCTAAACGAGGCGAACTCTTCCTAGAGACTGAAGGCTTCAAGCTGGCAATACAGGACCAAGTTATCGAGACGAAAAACTATAGGAAATACATAATAAAAAACTTGAGCACTGGTTCTTACAGAACATGTTCACCAGAAACCATCCAGCATATAACAGGAGCGTGTAAATCAGACAGACTACAAGCATAAGCATGACCAAGTTGCTAAAGTCATACATAAGAAACTAGCGCACCAATACAAACTAATAGACTCCATAGTGCCTTACTACAAATATGATCCCTAATCTACTAACGCTAGAAAACACTTCGACAAAATTATATTTTGACATAGGTATTTTCACTTACCGAACGATCCATTAATAAACAAAACAAACAAAACTGGATATCTCATCGACATAGCTATACCAAATACACATAATTTACAAAGTACAATACAAATCTAGCTTTTACATGATAAATGATGTTTATTTTGCAAATAGGTTTTTATTGGAACGAAGTTCCTTATCGCGCGTTGTGAAAGGGGGCTAGACGGCAAAAAATTCTTGAAATTATGGAGTTCCTAGGGCAGGGATGGCGAACCAATGGCACGCATGCCATAGGTGGCACACGACACAATATTTTGGGCACGCCATTGATATTAACCATATTATTTTCATCTACAAATGGCCTGCGCTCATTATTTTCAGAGATGATTACCATTATAGATTCACTTAGCTAGGGGCCGTCCATTAATCATGTGATATTTTGGAACGAAGTTCCTTATCGCGCGTTGTGAAAGGGGGCTAGACGGAAAAATTCTTACGAAAAGTTGTCACGACACTTTTTGCTATAGTAAGCTATTGTAAGCTTTATTTCTTTAAAATAAAGTTGAAATTTCCTTAAATTACGTACAATTGGGGTGTGTATGTGAGTAAGGATAGATATAATTATTATTTTGAGTGACCGAACTACAAAGTACAAATTCGGTTGTGCAGTTAAGTAAGACGTATTGCTTCGAATTAAGGATTAATCTTCCTTAAATTAAATATTTTATTTTTCGTACACTAACTTAAATCTAAAATGTATTGATATTATGTACGTGAAAGGAACTTCGTTCCATCCGGGTGTCCCTTGACACCTCTCCAAGTTTTGTTTTTTTTTATTTATTTACTATTTATTTCAGGCAGAAGTACCCATACACAACAATTACAATACAGCGGATAAGAATTAGAATAAAATAAAATTACATTTCACTACTTTACAAAATTACATTATTACATACATTACGATTACAATTACAATTACATTTAGAATTACATAATCAGATACATTTGGTTATTATAGCTGGAATATTAATTGCCATATACGAAGAAGTAGTTTACCTCGTATATGGCCTTCAATATTCCATTGTCAGTGTTTTTACAAACACTTTTACACGTCATTTTTTTTTTAAGCTAGATGGGGCCGGTGTTTCGTACCTGACTACTCTGAGAAGAAACAGCCGAAACAAACTCAGGGGTTCTCTGTTAACTTGTTGCTCTTTTAAAGTCCAGACATTGCTCAATTTACATGAGGACTATGCAGATTAGTGTCTGAGATGGTCTTTTGAAGAAAGAACCACACAGATTTGAGTGGACCTGTCCAGTCAGTGCAAGCATTTGTCAGTTATCGTGTAGCTCGACTTATAACTCAAGGAGCTCAACGAAACGACTAACAATACCAAAGAAAGGACATTTGGGTAGGTCGCTTAAAGTTCTCAAACTGCCAGACAGCGGTGGGAGAAAAAAAAATGTGACCTGCATGGTCCTCACATTCACAATAATTAAATGTAATTAATGATAACAAAAAACTTACAGACGTCAGCGATGCTTTTTCAGCGAGATATTGGCGAAAATGTGTTTGTAACCGTTTCGATGGCGCGGCCATAGGGGTTTAGTCTTACAGCTCCTAAAATATACATTTGGCATTTTTTTTTCTATATTTTTACATTTTCAACCTATAATTTAACTGAATTTCAGGTCTCTGCAACGCACGTTCTTCTGCACGTTCAAACCCTTTTACTTTTTAACCATATTATAACTGTTGGGGCGTAACTCCCAACACTGAAAGTGTTGTGTTGATGTTGTTAGTGGTATGTTATGTTGATTGTGTAGACAACCGATTGGTATAAAGGTTTAATTGCTACTAAAATAACATGTTGTAAAGTATATACAAATAATGTTGGTTTAAACAATATGCAACGTTTCACTATACATATGTAGGCCAAGTTAGTGGCATGTACAGCGTGGCTCGTACATATTGCCCACTCACAAAGATAACTTAAATGTATATTACAAAGGAAATAGTTTCAAAATAAAGTTAAAATGTAAAATTTAAAACAGACAATGTCATAAGTTATTATGGTAAGTCACAACGCGCAATCGGCGACGTTGCTTTATTGAGTGCGCGTGCCCTCGATAAGTGCGCTGCGCTACTGTCGTTGGTGACCTCAAATAAGGCGTTGTCCACGATGCTCGCTGTCGACCTTCTTCCGGGCATCGGGTTGGGAACAGATGCAAGTTCTGGTTTCCGTCGACTCGTCCAATGCTTGCGTAGGCGGTTATAAGCGTAGATTACGCCCGCGAATGCTGCTGCGGCCGCTAATAGGTAGATGACAACGTATTGGTGGACATCGTGGTTTGTTGCACGATCTGACAGGATGTCTTCTGATGCTGCGACTTTCAGTTGCTCTATTTGTTTGCCAAGCTCTTGCAGTAATACTCTCTGCTCGGATGCCGTCTCATTCTCTTGAAGATGTTTTAAAACCGGTACAGGTAGGTTTATGATGTTGTTGATTGAAGGAATTTCTGCAGGACCTGCGTCGACTTGGGCTTGGATTTTGTTCATTTGTTTTTAATTATAATAATTATGCAATCGTCATTGAGTGTTATGACGCCGGCCTTGTGTAGTAGCTGCGTTGAAACTTGATGCCCACAAATAATACGAATTTTGCATTGTTGACAGCAAAAATATAAGTAATTGTTTACATTGTTTAATTCCAACCACTTGTCTCTGCAGGTTTCATGTGTGGTTTCGCAGTTAAGAGACTCCTTGTTCTTCATGCAGAGGCTCTCGTCAGACTTCATGCGGTATATATGGGTTTTTGTAGTGAACACAATAGAGTTGTCGCGTCATTTTGCACGCATTGATGTATTTCGGATTCCATCATTGGGATGTACGAACCTTTTTGAATGTTTATTGCTAAAATTTCAGCAATAGGTATTAGGGTGACCATATCCAAGTCATTGTTTTTAGGTATTGGTATTGTTCGGTAGATCTCGAAGTTATCTCTGCTGATTAGGGGTACTTTTACTTTGATTATAAGGTATTGTTCAGTCATTTTCGCCTTTACTTGTGGAAGATGATACAGGCGAAATAACTCTGTTTGAATGTTGGTGATGGGTAAGACTAAATCCTTTGACTATTGACCCGAGATTATGTTCAATTCATGCCGAAGCTGTTCCGGTGCGATGAGATGTAAATTCATCTTGCCGTTGTAGATGTTTGTGACAGTATCTATTAGGGTCTCCTGGACGTTTCTTAGATGCTCAATCAGGCTATTTGCCGTAATAGCGGACATCACAAATTCGATGGACAGTTCTTGAGAATCCAGTTCCTTCTGGAGATTGTTCGTAAACTTCTCAAGGTTTAGCAGATGTTGGTTAAAAAATTTGTACTGTTTTTCAACTGCGTCTTCCGACCTCTTCAGTAAGTTATATTCTGCTTCGATCACGGATGTGTGTCAGTGCCAGGTGTTTTTCGTTTGCCTTGACCAGGTCAATGTCTGTTTGATATTGTTTTGCGAATTCATCATCTAATACTCCGAACAGGGAGCACGCGATGGAACCGGCACCGTTAATAAGCCCACGTTTGTTTCTCGTATTCACTCGGCCTTGCGGATTCAGCAACATATGGTTGTAGTGTTCTAATTATGTCTTCGGTCGAGTATTGTAGTTGCGTTAAAATTACGTTGCATTGTGTTTTCTGTTTAATTTTATCGCAGATGTTTTCCAGATGATTGGTAAATTTACTGGATACTGCTATACCTTGCCAGTAGGGCTTGACGTCGTAGTACACGATAATCTTCCACTCGCCGCATATTAGTTGCATATTGGTCACTTTATCAAAGTATAGACCTTGTTGAAGCTCGGCAATGTTTGTTGTGTTAGCGGCCGCGACAGGATTTAGCAAATACAGCAGTGCCATGACCAGTCCAATAAAGTTTATTGTTCTGTTTGTTGTTTTGCCTCGTCGTGAACTTTGCGACTCGCTATTTGTTCGTAGGTATGAATTATCCTTTGGTTTTGAAGTAGTTTGCAGTTCGGCAGTTTCGTCATCTTTATAATAATAATAATAACGATTTATTTTCTCCCACAAAGTACAAATACAATATACAGATGTTACAAATACTGGAGGTACACAGGTTTGTGGGAGTCAGGAATCCAAACTAGGATACCCTGTGCTATGGACTCCTGGCCCCCCTCGCCGAGATTGGAATTATCACATATTTTTTTTGTATACTTTAGTTACAGGTATTGTACGAGAAGAATTAAAGAGAGAGTACTAATAAAATAAAATGAAATCAAATATAAAAATGTGAGTGTGTGTCATTGTTAGTGTGTGGACTGTGAGTGTACTTTGACAGGTAAGACGGATAGTTTCGTAATAGGTCTTTTCATGTGCCCATTTCTTGTTTTTAAGCTAACGACCCGAACATATCCATCGTTCCCAGGGTGAAGCTCTGTTATTCTCCCCATGAGCCATTTTCCGGCTGGTATATGGTCATCATGAATAACCACCAGGTCGCCTATTTTCAAGTTTTTCCGTGGTTCCTGCTACTTTGATCTGGCTGATAGCTGGCACAAGTATTCGTTCTTCCATCTCTTCCAGATTTCCACGAAGATCTTTCTTGTTAGTTCCCATCTTGTTCTTGCATCTTCACTTGTTTCAATAACTGTCAGGCCCGGCCTACCCGATAAAAAGTGTGCTGGCGTCAGACAGTCAATATGGTCTATGTTTTCACTTAGTGGACACAGAGGTCTGGAATTCAAGCAGGCCTCCAGTTTTGTTAGGATTGTGGTTAACTCCTCAAATGTTAGTTTTTGTTCACATACTACTCTCTTTAAGTGGTGTTTTAGGCTTCTGACTGCTCGTTCCCACAATCCTCCCGCTGATGGCCAAGCGGGGGCATTAAAAGGCCACTCAATTCTCATCTCTGCGATTTCCCTTTGTAGTCGGTCACCTTTGTATGTATGTTCGATTTCCTCGTATTGTTCCATGAGTTGACGGTTTGCGCCGACGAAGTTTGTTCCATTATCACTGTATAAGTGACGAGGGGCGCTTCTTCTAGCTGCCATCCTGTTTAGGGCTACCAAAAATGCTGAACTGGTGAGATCTGATACCAGTTCGATATGCACAGCTTTGGTCACCACACATATGAAGACTGCAATGTAACCCTTTGTTGTTTTCGCTCCTCTGCCTTTGTTCATTTTGACGTCCACAAATCCAGTGTAATCCACCCCTGTATGGTAAAAGGGCGGCGCTTGATTTGCTCGTGCGCTCGGTAGGTTACCCATCAGCTGGTGTTCTGCTTTTGGGCTGTTTTTGCGGCACGTCACACATTTTCTGATTTGCATCTTCGTTGTTCGGTTTCCGCCGACGATCCCATATTTCTGACGTAAGTGTGATAGGGTCAGTCTCGGTCCGCCGTGAAACTTCATTCGATGAGCTTGGTCGATGAGATGATGTGTTAATCGACTGTCGTGTGGTATGATCATCGGATGTTTCATGTCTTCGTTTAGTAAGGCGTTTTTTAATCTTCCACCAACTCGTAGGATGTCTTGATGGTCAATGAATGGAGTGAGCGCTTTTATTTTACTGTTAGACTGCACCGTGTTATGTTTTAGTAAACAGCAAATATCTGTGTCAAATGATTTTTGTTGTGTTTGTTTTACGAGCACCTTTGCTGCGTTGTCCAATTCGTGCAACGTCAGATATCTCGGCAGTTGTCGCCGTTTCGGGTTCAATGCTCTGAGTATCCATGCGACAATGCGAATAATATGTTCGATACGGCTGTGATTTTGCAATAATTTTTCCACAATGCTCGTATTTTCAATGTTATGTTGGGCTACATTGGCTTGTTTCCGGACTGTTTTTTCTTCTTGTTCTGTGTTGCAGTTATGTTTTTCTATGTTATTTGTTTTTAGCGATGGTAGCCATGTAGGCCCTTGCCACCACAGTTGATTTTCCTTTAGCTGATTAGCGTATTGGCCTCTGCTTGCGGCATCAGCGGGATTTTCCTTTGTTTTGATGTAGTTCCACGACGATCGTGGTATGACGTCAGTAATACTTCGTACTCTGTTTTCCACATATGTTTTCCAGCGGGATGGGTCTCCTTGTAACCAACCCAGGACCAACATGGAATCAGTCCAGCCGTAGACGTGTACTTCATATTGATTCAATGACTGTTTTGACTTTGCGCATTAGTTGTGAAAGGTGCGCTCCATTCAATTCCAGCCTAGGTAATGTTGTTGTTTTTCGGTGTGGTACAATCTTTGACTTCGCGTCTACAAGTATTGTTGATGACTGGACCCGTGCGTAGATGACACAGGCATAGGCATCCAGGGAGGCGTCACTGAACCCGTGTAGCTCCATTGTCTGCTCTTCACCAAACTGAAGCCATCTAGGTATTTCGCAAGAGTTTATCGCCATTACGTCCGCTTGTATCTTGCACCACTCCGCATGTATGTTGTCGGACACTTCGTCGTCCCATTGTAAGTTTCCATCCCACAGTTTTTGAAATAATAATTTCAATTTTGTTGACACGGGGGCCAGCCAGCCGAGTGGGTCAAATAGTTTTGATATTTGGGATAATAGGCTGCGTTTGGTCTGTTTCTTGTTTACGTTCGAAATTGTGCATTGAAAGGTGAATTTATCCTCTCTTGAATTCCAGCACAAGCCTAACGTTTTTTGTGTGTTTTCCGTTCTGAAGTTGAAGACAATCTTATTGTTGTTGTGCTGTTCGGAGATGTCTCCCAAAAGGTGTTGATGGTTAGCTGACCATTTATGAAGGTTAAAACCTCCTTTTTTTAATAATTGTTTCAAATCAGCGATCAATTTATTTCCATTTTCTATTGTATGAGTCCCATGAACGAGGTCATCCATGTAGAATGATTCTTCCAGCACCTTTGGTTCCTCCGGGAACTGTTCACGTTCATCTGTCGCCAATCTCCTGAGTGTCATCATGGCTAGGAACGGCGCGGCCTTGGTACCGTATGTTATGGTTGTTAGTTGATATGAGCGGAGAGGTTTTTCCTGCGATTCCCGCCATACAATTTGTTGCAGTTGTTGGTCTGCGGGAGCTACCCAAATAGCACGAAACATCTTCTCAATGTCCGCTGTAAACGCATATTTGTATTGCCTCCATTTCATCAATAATGTTTGTAAGTCTTGTTGGAGATTGGGGCCTTTGTACATGAGGCCTGTAGATGTTTTTGCTGACGCGTTGAACACCACTCTGTACTTTGTTGTTGTTGATTCAGCGCGTTACACACCGCGGTGAGGCAAGAAACACTCTAGTGTTTTGTTGCTGACGGTTGATTGCTTCATATGACCTAGATCAATATATTCAGCCATGAAGTCTTTATAGGCATTTGCTAAATGTGTTTGTTTTTGTAACTTTCTTTCTAAAGTTTTGAATTGGGCTATAGCCATTGGCTTGGACAACCCCAGTCTGCTCTGAAGTTCATTTTTCATCGGCATTCTGACTTCATATTTCCCACTCTCCAAGCGTTGCGTAGTGTTGGTGTAGTATTCAATGCATGTTTCATTTTCTACCGATGGGTTGGATTGATCCGTGATGTCTTCGGTTTCCCAAAATTGTTTGATGTCTTCCAGATTGTTGATGACCACATTGCAGTGAAAAGTTTTGACATTGCCGCATAAAAGCCAACCTAGGTATGTTTGTTGTGCGATAGGTTGAGTGACGTCATCGCCTTTTATTATTCCTCCCAGCATGATTTGTGAATAAATGTCAGCTCCAAATAGTAAGTCCACCTGACGGCTGTTATGGAAGTCTGGATCTGCAAGATGGATGTTCTGTATGTGGGACCAAGATGGTTTTGCAAAGGTCTTATTTGGCAGGTTCTTAATCAAGTTGTTCATAATGAAGACAGACGTTTGGAACTTGAAGTCGTTGTAGACAGAACTGCAAGTAATTGTTGTCATTCCTTTGCAGTGGTTTTCTTTCTGTCCAACTCCAAAGATGACTCCTTTGCATCTGTCGCGCTTGACACCGAGAAGTTGAGCGGCATGTTCCGTGATCAAAGATATTTGAGACCCTTGATCGATGAGGGCTCGCAGCTTAATTTTGGTCCCATCAGCAGCTTGTATGTTTATTACAGCGGTTGCTAGTAGTATCTCTGAAGTATCATCTTCCTTTGATACATGTGAAGAATTTGTTTGTTTTTCTGTTTTGTTCTTAATACATGCATCTTGTATCAATATGTTATGTTGACCCGCGCACTTGCGACATCGGTGAGCTGACGTACATGTCTTTCCGTTATGGCTGAACAGGCAATTAACGCAAAGGTTCATTTTATTTACTGCGCTAAGTTTTTTTTTTGATTTGGCATTTCTAAAAACTTTGCACAATTGTACATTCCATGTTTTTCATCGCAAAGAAGGCATCGAAATGTTGGCATGGAATGATTTCGTAATTTTCTTGTTGCTAGTTGCTTGATTACTGCTGTATTGTTTTTTAGAGTACGAAGAATTTGGATGTTGACTCGATGATGTATTTGGTTTTTGATTGTTTTCTTGTTTGCGACGCGATGCTTCCAACGATGTAAACTTCGCTTCTAGGAAATCTAACAGGTCTTTCAGTATTGGCAGTTTTCGGCAATTTTTCAGCGAGTCATTGTACTCTGAATGAGTGTCTGCGTCTAATTTCTGCGATAATATATGTACAGGAATCGGATCCCAAGTGTCGACATCCACTCCTAAATTCTTTATCGCATGTAAGCATTCTATGCTGGCGTCATGGATTTTCTTTATTTGGGCCACAGACTGTTGTTGCATGCTTGGCAGATTGAACAGCATGTTCATGTGCGATGTGAAGATAAGTTTTTCGTTATTGTACCGGTGATTGAGGATATCCCAGCACACGAGATAGTTATCTGAACTTATCTGTAGGTGTTGAATCAAGCGTTCTGCTTCTCCTTGAACCTTGCTCTTCAGAAACTGCATCTTCTGAGCAGATGAAAGGGAATTGTTGCTGTGTATTGCTTCTGTGAAAAGGTCTTTAAACGGGATCCACTGGTTGTAGTTACCGTTGAATACAGGTACCTCTAGTTTTGGTGTTGTTTTCTCACGTTGAGCGCCGGACCACAACTTGGTATTTAAAGCCTTTTTTAGTTCATGAAATTGGTTTTCATACCTCATGTAACGTTCTTCGTACACTGTCATCTTCTCTCCGTTCGTTTCGCACTCTATCTCCCAGTGAAGGTTGTCAATTGCTGACCAGCGCGTTTGGAGTGTTTGCAGAGTCTTGAAATTCCCATCTTTCAGCTAAAAACTCCACGTGTATTTCGCGACTGCTCTCATGAAGGCTTTGAAGTTTGCCGTTTGTTTGCGCATCATGTCGTCCAGCTTGCTATTGGATCCCGTATCCTTCTTCGCAGGTTTTTGTTGTTCTTGTTGAGTAGGAGGAGGTGATGGTTCTCTGTTTTGATGATCTTGTTTGGCATCTCTAGCTTGTTCTGCCACCTCACCCTTATAGGCTTCTTGTTCCTGTCTTGCCTGATCTGAGGAACTTTCCCCTGTTTGTTGGTTGGCACCTCCTAATGTTTTTGTTTGTACCGGCTGCTCCCTTGGAGAACGAGCGACGGTCGTTAGTTGTTGGTGTTGTTGAAGAAGTAGCTCCTTTACTGCGTTGTAGCACTTGTAGCACTGCAGCGTTTGGTTGTATGAGTCATTCGTAAAGTAGGGATGACTTACACTTTGTTCCGTAGACAGGCAGTCATGATTGAATTGATATTCTGACCACAAGTTTTCCAACATTGCCATACGGCGTTTGAAATAGTCGGGGTTTTTTCTGTCCCAACCATCTTTCTTGATATTTACTCCGATCTTCTTTGTTGTCGGAGAGTTCGTTCTGATTCAGGTATAAATCAGCTGTTGACATGTTGTTTATGTTGTTGTTCTTGTTGACTTCAAGATGAATTCTTCTGTTCCGAGCGTCGACTGTTGTTCCACACTCCTGGTTCTTGGTATTGTGCAACCTTTCTCTTCTACGATATGCGTCTTCTCAATTGGTTACTGGGGCGACTCGCTTGTGAGAGACCAGTCCAACCGATTCGCGATCGTAAAAGATATAAGTCACACAACACTAAATTGCTCGAAGGACCAAATGTTGGGGCGTAACTCCCAACACTGAAAGTGTTGTGTTGATGTTGTTAGTGGTATGTTATGTTGATTGAGTAGACAACCGATTGTTATAAAGGTTTAATTGCTACTAAAATAAAATGTTGTAAAGTATATACAAATAATGCTGGTTTAAACAATATGCAACGTTTCACTATACATATGTAGGCCAAGTTAGTGGCATGTACAGCGTAGCTCGTACAATAACTTTGACAAAAAACGCCATGGCCGCTCGGTCGAAACGGACACAAAAATCTATGAAATCTAATCTCAGTTAACAAGGTTTGAAAATCCCAGTACCAGAGGTATTTCAATGGCGAAAGTGTCGGAACCTCATTGTAATTATCAATAACAGAGGTTTCTCACATGTCCAGGGACCACTTAACCAGGTTTTACTGTATGAAATTGTTACACACGCTGAAATCGTGATGGTTATTTTCCTGGTAGGACCTACAATGACTTATATGACAAAATATCAAATTAAAAAAAGGCAGATTTACAATAAATTGTGAGAAATAAAAGTCAAACCAATTTTACCATCAGTTTTTTAGTACTTTGCCCCACACTAGGAATTTCTCCGGTGTCGTGGGTGCGTTTACAAACATTTAAACTCACATGCACAAACAGCTAGACCCGGAACAACTATCTGTAGCGTCGAACCAATTATTTTACCATAAAAATATTTGATCCGTGCGGGGATCGAACCCACGACACGTAGCGCAGCAGTCGATTGCTCAACCACTGCGCCAACCGTGCCGTCGAACCTCAAAACCTTCTTGCACCAAAGCAACGCGGCGCGGCGGCGGCGGCGCGGTGCGAACGCTTCTAATAATACCGACAGTAAAGTGAGTCAGTTGCTACTGTTTCTCACACTACTAAACAGTTTACCATTCGGTACCTATAAGTCCTATAGTGAGGGTAATTTGTTCTGGCACAGGAAAAATACCATTAACATTTCACGGTGTACGAGTTTTCCTCTCAAATGATTTGTGTGAATAAGAGTTATTTCAGACACCCTGGCAAAGGGATTTAAAAGACTTTAATATTTAAATGTCTTTGGACCCAGACAATTTTACGTACTTAGTACAAGACTCTACACGTAAGTGTAACCACTGGTGTGTGGATGTCCACACACCAGTGGTTACACTACCACTAAGCACATACGTTACGAACGCCACCCACTGGGCCACAACATGAAGTTGAAGGTGCTGTCAATGTCTCTGATGCACTATCATATACCGTCTTTACCTAGACTGGGGGTACCGTTTCTCGATATTTGATTAGTGTAATATTTGTTAGGAGTGCACGTGTCGCCACTGCGCCAGGTGCGCGTGCTCGGCGCGGGTGGCGCGGCGCGGGGGCCGGAGCGCACCCCCCCTCCCGCCTGCCGCGCCGTCCTCGTGCGCCCGACTCGCGCGCACCGACTCCAGCAAACTGACGCTCACCATGAAGAAGGAGGCGCTTGGTATAACTAATCTATTAATATTAGGGAAATGAAATCGGTTTGCGTCGGTCACAAAAATATTAATATCTGTTCAGTAAAACCGAGGAAGACGTCTTGTTTTAATCATAACGGGCACAAACAGTTTTTTTCCAACAGGATTAAGCCGTTTTCGAGTCAATTTTAGTTTGTACTTAACCAAAAGTTAAAGTTTGTTCCACCCAGTTAGTCATTTCATCACCAGTCCATTCGTGATCCGTTTTTTTTCACGGAACTAAGTACCAAATTACAGCATCATTTTAAAATCTAGGAAGCTAGACGTTTGACGTTTGAATAAAGCTTACGGAAACATTGTGCACCGTTACTAATCTTGATATTTTTTTAAATAAAGTCAAAGTGTATTAAGTAATGTAAATAATTATTTTAAAAAAAAAGACGTTATAAACAATAAGTGAAAGTGTAACAAAGATGTTTTAGTGAAATATCTAAATGAACAGTGAACCCTGCCAAAAGTATACTAATAGAGGATGATCACATTTTTTTTTCTTTGTCCGTCGGGTAGTTTATTGAAAAGTATTGGACACGTATTTTTTCTTTTTTCACGTGGTCATAAAATTACGGAGATATATTGAGTTGAAATGGCGCATGACGTCACATGCAGGTAAGTTTTATACCTACTTGTGACGTAGTGAGCCCCCACTCTCCAACTTTAATGAGTTTTAACTAAGTCATTTTTTGATATTTTGATAAAACAAAAAATACATGTCTAATATTTTTGTATTACCTGTCTGACGGACAAAATAGAATGTGGTTTTCTTTACCCAGTCCGCACCCCTATTCTGTGTTTTAGTACCTTAGTGCTCTAAAATGACATCAAAGGTCAATAATAATAATTAAAAATATTTTTCCCGACATTCTAAAACTATCCATAACAAAGCCGTTATTCAAAAAAGGAGATGAATGTGACAACAATAATTATCGACCTATAACGTTAATACCTATTTTGTCTAAAATTTATGAAAAATGTTTGCATAAAAAGCTCACTGATATCTGCAATAAATTCTAAATATTATTATTCGGTACTTATGTACCAAACAGTGGATTCCAAAAAAACAAATCTACGTATACTACTTACATACTATATATTATATTACTACATTCAAATATGTTAATCATTTAACTACTGGCCTCTTCTTTGATTTATCGAAAGCATTCAATCTAGTATCACATGACATATTACTAGATAAGTTAGAGACTATATCAGGATTAGGGGACCTGCTCTTCAGTGGTTATCGTCCTATTTATGTAACAGACAGCAACGACGAACAACGTCATTATCAATAAAATTTACAAAAATAAAGATAATTGTGATACCTTACTCATCGGAATATTATAGACATAATAAATATGGCTTTCCACAAGGAAGCGTTCTAGGCCTAATATTGTTTCTTATATATATAAATGATATTATAAAAATAACTAAACATAAATGCATATTATAGTTGCCGACGATATATCTATTATAGTGACAGCTGATAAAAAGAAAAGTACTATTGCAAATCATGAGTACGACATTAATAATACAATAGATGCATTGCTGCATTGGCTTGACATGAACCATTTGAAAATAAATTTAGGTAAATCCGTTTACATGGTCATACAATTTAATCAATCGAATAATAACAATATCAAACTTAATATTACAAAAATTAAACGAGTAACACATACAAGGTTTTTAGGCGTAGTAATAGATAAGGATATAAACTGGAAAGAACACGTATATAATGTAAGCACTAGAATTAATTTTGTATACGCACGTGGTGGTGCACGCTTGTAATGTGGGGTAATAGCACCGATCTCAATGGAGCATTTATCGCCCAAAAAAAGTGCATCGGAGCAATATGTGGACTTCGACCTGATGACTCATGTCGACTAATATGCTTTAAGTTTGGTTTGCTACCGTTCGCGTTGCTTGTGTTCGTGGTTAGGAATAAAGAACTTTAGGAGTACTTGTTGGTAATCAGAAGGCGAATATTGATCTGTGTGATTTATTAGGAAGCAGTGGCTTATATACAATTCTGATAAACCCTAAAATGCATGCTTTGTTTTATCTCAGCGGAACATGTTTGAACTATTATCATTGTATTTAACACCACTGTATACCATGTTTAATGCAAATAAAAGATTTATGTTTTATGTTGAATAATAATACTGTTGACACATAAATAACCATTGAAAACCATATGTCAACCGTTTGAACTAGATAAAATCTACAAGTCATCAACGAACTTTTCAATTCCATACCACAAGAAACACAAATACGTCATTTAAACATGATTAAATAGATGCTAAAATGGCTCTAGGTAGGGGTACGTATTTGAATAACGAAGATTAAAATACCTACTGTTAAAATATCGATGTTCAAAACATCGAAAATGAAAATATGATTTTATGGTCGTTCGACGACCATAAAATCGAAAATTAGAATAACGAAAGTTCATATTATCGAATGGTTAAATAACCTACGTCCAATATATCTAAAATCTAAATATCTACAAAAGTTACATCGAAAGATCCAAATATCGAAATACAGATTATCGAACGTCCTAAATTTCGATGGATACATATATTATTTGAACATCGAAAATTAATATACCTGCGTGTAAAAATGGGTTAATTTTCAACAATTAATACATTCATTAAAAAAAATAAAAAAAAATACGTAAAAGTTAAAATATAGAACAAATTTTGATATAAGTAGTATGAGTGGAAAATGGTTGCTTCTGCAACGTCTCCGGCGCTACGGGAAGTGCAACCCCTTTGCCCTTGCGTAACAAAGCATAGACAAAGCATAACAAAGCGTGGGAGCCATAGCGGCTGAGGCTGGTCGCCAGAGGCGACCAGCAAGCCGAAGCTGCGGAGGTGCACAGCGGGAGGGGGTTGCCCTCCCTTCGCGCCTCCGGATATTTATATACACTCTAGGGGTAACAGCCAAAAGACTACGTAAATTCGGGGTGCCCGAATTCGGTTTTGGAACAATTTCGACCTATTTTATCCATGAAAATCAGTGTCCAATGTACAAGCATATAAAGCAGGTCAAGAAATATTTTCTTGAAAGTCAATAATATGTTGTGCTACTAAAGTTAGTGACAGAAACGTATCACTGCAAAACCGACTACACGTAGTCTTGTCTGCCCTACCCCTAGAGTGTAATTTAGAATCGCGTAGGCGCAGAGGGGCGAGGCAGCCCGCGAGCAGGTGGTTTAACACCCACGGTGGTGAGCGTTTAGACCATCTGCGACGTTAAGCTCGCGTGGGACTGTCGGAGCCCTGCAGCGCCGGAGCCGTGACAGAAACCATGCTTGCTTGCATGATTGCTGCATGCTTGTTTGCTAGATGGTAATCAGTTACTAGGTGGATACAAAAAAAAAAGGAACACCTCATGTAATGTACTTTAAATATTTTTATATAATAAAAACCCAAAATAAAACACATTTGTACGCAAATGTACAATATATTAAGTGACAATAATACAAAACATTAAACAAAAACTACTTCTTCTTCCTTTATTGAATAATCGACAACATAACTAGTAGGTATTTTTAACGTGGATATTAGATGATACTTAGATGTATTAAATGTTGATATTTTGAACTTAGGCATAATGTCATTCGATATTTTCAATCATTCGAAATTTTAACAACTCGGCATTTCAATCGTCGACGTTTTAAGCGTAGGTATAACAATTTTCGACATTTTGATACAGTCGATATTTTAATTTTCGATGTTTTGAAAATTGGTATTTTAAGCGTAGGTATTTTAATCTTCGATATTCAAATACGTACCCCTAGGTAGACGTGTGGATTGCCAATAACTTGGACGCTGGTTCGAATACCACCGACGACGTAGTCATTTTGTGAATTGATAAATTGTTTTCATCATAACTCCAGTAAAATTGCTCGGCCAGGGAATTTCTTCGAAAAAAAATTGCCTTATGTCTGCTCTGAAATGAGTTACTTTGATTTAGTTAATTAGCACCTGTACAGAATGGACCCGAGTCTTTCTCCTTTTGTATAAATATAATTATTCGTTTGCACTTGATATGTACGCTACGCTATAAACTTTAACGTAGTATTATGAATACTAGATTTTGGTGAGTGAAGCTAATTGGCGTAATGAAATAAATTGGTTTGAATTACAGACTCTTCCATTCTTGCCTCCAAGAGTTCGAAGAAGTCGGGTGAGCCGCTCCCCGACGTGGAGACGTACCGCGCCTCGCGCAGCAAGCTCAAGAGCTCCGTCAAGGTATAACACTCCTATGCAGAACACTGCGGCTGTCGCGCCTTACGCCTCACGCCTCACGCTTCGTGGGACTCGTGGGACATTGTGCGGCAAATACTCGCTGCACCGACAGAGTCGCGTACTAGTTAGTGCTGGACGTTGGCAAGCATTTACACCTAGAAGGCGGTTGTTTCAGACGCGTCGGGGGTACTCCCTGCACTGCTGGCTGCCAGACGCCGAAACCGCGCCCATCAGGTATATACATCGCTCATGCCTGCACCTAACGTCTGACCTATAACTGTACTGCGTTAATTCTAATTTGATCAGATAAGATATTTATTTTGCAAATATGGGTACCATTTTTGTACCCATATTTGCAAAATAAATATCTTATCTTATCTTATCATGCTGCCGGGCAACATGGTGGTGTGATGGGTCTTTTAAAAACATTACTTCATAAGGTTCAGGATTCATATTTCACCAAATGTAACGTTAATGTCTCGGGCAGGCCTCTAATCAACAGGCACATGATCTGGGTTCGAGCTGCAACTAAGAACTTCCCCATGGTAAAACATAAAATAATTACACTTCCGAGTCTTATAATTTTAATTATGCTTTTTTACAAAGACTAGCGACCCGCCCCGGCTTCGCACGGGTGCAATGCTGATACTAAATACACTACAGAAAAACTGTGAACGTTGTATATAAAAACATAGCGGCCCGCTCTGGCTTCGCACGGGTATAAAATATATAGCCTGTCACTCACTGAAAAAAATTATTAAAATCGATCCAGTAGTTTTGATTTATTCATTACTGCCCGAGGCACGGACGCGTTAAATTTGGAGTAAAACAATTCCCCTTTCCCTATACCATGAAGATTTCCTGATATCTTTGGAATATCTAAATTCATGCACTACATTTTTACTTATTTTCTTTTACATTTTCACCTATTTATTTTATTTTTACAACGATTAATATATTACAGAATGTCTTTATATACAACGTTCACAGCTTTCTTGTCATTAGACAATACAAACATCCCGCCCCGGCCGGCCGGTACCGTCGCAAAACGCTACGTCCCGCAATTTTTATATCTGTAATATTTTCGAAAATATGCATTTAAATCATATGCTTTAAAGAGCCATATAGATCTATATTAAATCAACAATGTATTTATGGTATTTAATTGGATAAGGATTAATGCTGTATTGGTTACAATCGCTTACAAAATTAGCCATAATTTGTCGTAAAAAGTAAATTTATGACAAAAAATGTTATTGTGGGATATCCATAAGAGATAGACATACCTATACCATCGCGGAGTTTTCTGGAGACCTTTCCAATGTGTACAATACATAGTACATTATTTTGATAAATCTCGTAGGGTTCAGCCTGCGTTTGCAATGTAAGCGGAAAAAATTTAATTATTTACGACATCACATTAGAAACCTCATAAATAACAGTATTTCTCCACTATTCAATGGATGTTATGATACATATAAACCTTCCGCTTTAAACACTCTATCTATTAAAAAAAACCCGCATCAAAATCCGTTGCGTAGTTTTAAAGATTTAAGCATACATAGGGACATAGGGACATAAGGACAGAGAAAGCGACTATGTTTTTAACCCCCGACCAAAAAAGAGGGGTGTTATAAGTTTGACGTGTGTATCTGTGTATCTGTGTGTCTGTCTGTGGTATCGTAGCTCCTAAACGGATGAACCGATTTTGATGAAATTGGTTTCGTTTGAAAGGTGTTTTAATCGAGTGTGTTCTTAGCTATGTTTCGATAAAATCTGATCAGCAGTTTGAAGGCCATCACCTCTTTTCTAGTTGAAGGGAAGTTAACAATTTCCACAGGTCTGATCGATTCCAAATTTGAAATCTTGTCACTTGTCACCATGGGCATTGCCAGGGGGGTGGGTGCTAACCCCCCCCCCCCCTCCCCCCAGAAAGCTTTTTTTTAATTTTTGCTTTTTTCGTTAATTGGCGAGATGACACGCAACACCGAGAAAAGTGGAAGCAGTGGGGGAGGCCTATGTCCAGTATTGGGACAATAATCCAAGCGTCTTAGCGTCGGGCGACCGCTAAGTAGACCGCTTAGTACAAGCACATAACAAAGCGGACCCCCGACGATAAGACGCTTGGATTATTTTATTTTTGGTTTTTAGAGGCTTTTTTATACTATGTAGTGATAGTGATAATGAGCTGCGGTCGAAGCTATTTCTTATGAAAGTAGATTAATTTAATGTTTATAATTATGTAGAATTAATATGGTGTTTTCAACATTTTATTATTTACAGTGTGTGCTTCATTATGTGCACATATCGGAATGAGTGAAACTAAGCTTAACTTCAAAGACAGTTTTTTTTTGTAATTTACTATCTTTTGTTTTTACTGATCGAGAATCAGTTAGCAAATTATTAGTTTTCGGACACATCGCTTAGCCTAGGCCGAAAAGTAAACATTAAAAGTCCTGTTTTAGGCCGTCAAATATTCAATGACTAAAAAGTGTCATTAAGTACCACATATTTGGCTCAAAATATGCGGCCGAAATCTAATCACACAAATGAGAAGCGGTTCTGCTTTTTGTACAAATTATTTCCGTTAAAGCATTTCTTAATTAATATTAGAAATAATGAATTCAATGTGAATGGTTTTCTTCCAGCCCCCCTAGCATGACCGTTCTATCTCTATTCTACCAAGAAACGACAAGAAATCTTTTCTTTACAACTTGTCATTTCTTCTGGCCGAGCATGGCGCGCACCGTCGACTCGCGTTTCTACGAAGACATAGACAGAAATTCTTTCCATAGCAACGGGGACGTTGCTATGGAAAGTTAAAAGGTTACGTTTAGTTAACAAAAAAAAGTTGCCAATTGCACGAGTTTTTCATTTTTCGTGGGCGGGATGGTGTTGCTGCATCTTGGATCCAGGCCTGGATCTTTTTCGCGAAATTAGACCTAAATATTTGACATAACATTTCAACCTTTTGAACGTAACTCAAAGCAACCACGAAACGTATTTCTCGTATTTAGTTTTTATTAAGACTAGTTTGACATTTGTCAGAAGTAATGTTTCTTACCCCAAATGTCAAAAGAAGAGAAAATATGGTGATCATGCTCGACGTTGTAGACTTGTGTCGACTGAAGAAAAGAAACATTTCTTTTCTACATTCTTAATATCGCCATGCTTGGGACGATAGAAATATCTGTCAAATTGTCGATTCTTCCGTAGACATAGCTCGTTTCTACGGCCGGCGGTCATGCTATTATAGGCCGGCAGATCTGGAAGAAAACCATTCCATAAAGAGATAGTCACCCAAATCATTATCTAGTTTCCCGGCCATCGAGTTTAAATATAAATAACATAATATTTCTTTCGTTTTAAATAAAATAACACCAACTATACTTATCTCTCGTAGACAGAACAACAACTTATATGTATATATCGATAAACAACTTTGAAACTTACTATGCAAAAATTCCGCGCGCACTATTTTTAAAAGCTTTTTTTCATTGATTTCGACATACGCGTGCACTGTAAGACTTTCAGAGGCTCACTAACGACACAGTTGGATCATTATAATGCTACAAATTTTAAATGGTGTAGGGTTTATAAATACCAATAAATTAAGTAGTATTTGTTTTTGAAATGAGTAGGGTAAAGTAGCCTTATTATATTAATATAACGACATATTGGCCGAAAACCAGAGGTGGCCGGCAAATCGGCTATACCACCCTATGTTAGACTGTAAGGTATATATCTATGGGCCAAAGTTGCCTGATAATAAATAAATGTTATGTTATTTTATGGAAAGTTTACTACCTGAAAACTCCAAGGAAAAATATCTATTATCTACTAAATAAAATGAGTTTTTATTGTTATTTTATTCACAAGAGTGTTGAAAAACGTCGTATGATACACGCGTGGATTGGTAATTACCGTCCTCGGCTCTCCTAAGACTCTCACCTAACGGCTCGGGTCTCAATGGCGCCTCAGCGGTAATCACCAACATTACACATGCACTAGTACCATAATGTACTATTATGAATCCTGACCTAGACTGACACTGTTGTGACCGCGTGCGAGCAAAGTTACTGCCCAGTACAGTGTGGCAGTGGTTGAAGAGTGTCCGTGTTGTGCGCAGGGGGAGTAACGGTCTGTCGGTGCTGGGCAGCGCCATCATCCCGGAGCTGAAGCCGCGCGTGCCCACCATGAGCGAGCGCGACCTCACGCGCGTCTACACGCCGCGCCACTACCTGCGCTCCTAGACGCGCACCGCCCGCGCCTCCGGCTCACCTTGTATACAGGGTGACTGCTACTTAACTAATGACCGATACTTAAACACGTGACCACACTAATTACCAGTTACCCTATATACCTGCACTAAATATATTTTATAATTAAATTGTTCATTTTTGTAAGTTTTGAATTTTATTTTCATGTACTTGGTGCCTTTGAAAAAGCTACAGAAATATATTCAGAGTGATTTACTAAAAATTGCTGAACATAATGAAAACTGCGCAGACGTCTAGGTGTAACAACTATGTCAACCAATTATTTGCAACAGTCAAATCTATGTAATCCATGCTAATCCATATCCATACTTCCGTCCTAATCCTAACTTATATTAGTCGTGAAAAGGTAACAAACAAACTTATTTGTTTGTTACCTTTTCACGACTAAACGGCTGATCGGAACTTAATGAAATTTGGCAAGAAGATAGATTTCAACCTGAGGAAGGACATAAGCTATACAGGGTGGCCAAAAAGTCGTGGATCAAACGCAACGAAGGGTTAGATGGGGTCATCAGCTGCAAAAAGTTGTTCTACGGGAGGTCCTTAAGGTCAACCCCTTGCAGAGTTATAATTTATTTTGTATGTTTAGGAGAAAATTGAGACTTTTTTTACTAATTCTTATCGAAATTCGGAAAAATCTACATCCTGTATCTTTTTTATAATTTTCACTAGATCGGTACTGATGAGGCCTTGCGTTAGACATGCTATTTATGGTTGTTTATAGGGTGTGTTGAAGATAATATTAAGTTTTACGGAAAAAAAAAATGGTGCGTGGTGTCCCTCCGCGCGGAAGAAATGAAACTTCGTAATACTAAACGCATGCGTTTTAAGTGCAACGCATTCACTCTCGTTATTTTATTGAGCTTTTAAATAATATTTTATTGTTGTACACTTTTTATTACATATGTTTATCGAGGTTATTCTACCCATGGAAATTAAGCGAAGGCTGGTCACACCGAAGAGTCGAATGAATGCATGGCATGACTGTTTGCACGCCATCTTGCGTACCTAGTAGAACTAAGTAGTCACAAATCTTGTAAAAGCGCCATCTCTTAGTGGGTAATAGAAAATATTCCCCCTCCGTGAAAACGTTAAATTTGTTGGAAGTCGCATAGGAAGTTTCACTTCAAAAAAACTCAAATCAAAAGTTTTTATTTACTTCAGAACCAACTGTGAAAAAAAAATACTCTACCGAAAACTGACCCTGTATTACAAGTTTTGGCGCATTTAATAGGAATACTGAAAAGGCCACACATGGCCATGAGGGGTTAATATATTTCTAGGACGAAAAAACAAAAGATGTATATGTATATGATGATGTAGATGTAGATTATTTCACGATCGTTGGATCGTGAAATAATCTACATCTGCACTAATATTATAAAGAGGAAACATTTGTATTTTTGTATGTAACGAATAAACTTAAAAACTACTGGACCGATTTCAAAAATTCTTTTGCCGTTAGAAAGCTACATTATCACTGAGTAATATAGGCTATATTTATTGCTAGAAAAAATAGAGATCTTTAGAAATCCCTACTAAAACCAACCCAAGGTGTACAAAAATGAGCCGTAAAATGTCTTTCATCGCATGCGCTGCGGAAAGTATTGATGATAGAACGAAAAAATTTTCTACAGTATTATAGAACTTAACAATATCAACGAAAAACTTCGCGAGACCATATCTCCAACTATTGTAGTTATGTCACTATAACTACTTTTTTACATTTTAAAAGTTGATAGAAATGCTGTTCGAAATCAGACCATGTTATCCATACCTTTGCATTAATTCTTATCCAGATAAACTATTTCGTATTCAAGACAGTTTCAATACCTGTTAATTACTTTTTGAATTATTGAAATCGAACATTCCATTCAAAAGATATTACGAAATTAAAAATATCTATATAAACAAAAATTAAACGCTAACGCGCCGTTGTGGCTCCTTCACGCAGCGCAGGGAGCAACGCGGCGAGAGAGATGGCACCGAAGTGTGGGAGAGGGGTGTTCGCATAGTAGGTACTCCATTATGCTATTGAGAAATTTAAGCCCTACCAGTATGTGTAATGGTACAAAACTTTTGATAAAGGAATTAAGTTACAATGTGATTGTAGCAACTATCATCACGGTCCCTGTGGCCGGTCAGTCCGGTCACATTCCGCGGATCCCGATGATACCGACGGATTTGCCTATATCTTTTAAAAGGTTACAGTTTTCTGTAAAGATATATCGTTTGCCCTTACAATAAATAAATCCCAGGGACCAAATTTCTCGATGGTTGGCATCGACCTGAGGAAAGAGTGCTTTTCTCATGGGCAATTGTATTTTGCTCTTTCTCGAGTAGGATCTCCTGAGAATCAATGTTTTGTTATCACCTAGAAATACCACTACCAACATAGTGTACAGTGAAGCTTTCAGGTAAACTATTACAAAATAAAAACGTAAAAACTTAAAATTAAATATAAATAATGAAATTAAAAAATTACAGCGTAAAAAAAATAACACCCTCTAAAAATAAAATATACTTTTTGTTTATTTTGAACATTTGGAAATTGACGTTGATACAGCACGGTTAGTCTATTTTAGTTATTTTCACAGTGTTATGACTTATGGTATTCTGCTGTGGGGCAAAGCCGCTGATATCCAAAATATATTCGTTCTTCAAAAACGAGCGGTTCGTGCAATTTACCAGCTGGGTGCACGAGTATCTCTGAGAGACTTTTTTAAAGAGATTGGTATTCTCACGGTGGCTTCACAACTCATTTTAGCTAACATTTTATATATTAGACAAAATATCCATTTGTACTGTAAAAACAGTGATATTCACAACATAAACACTCGAAATAAGCATAAACTACGTGCACCCTTTCACCGGCTTCATAAGGTTCATAATTCATTCGTAGGGCTTGGTATAACATTTTACAACAAGCTACCATCTTCCTTTTTAGACTTGCCATTTAATGTGTTTAAAGCTAAAGTGAAATCTAACCTTTGTTCAAAGGCCTACTAATCCAGAATAGTTGGTCGCTGGGTTGAACTCAAGACAATGTTTATGTTCTTTCTTTCTCCAAATTAGCTTACTGGTATTATATAACATCACGCGTAGTTTTTTTTTTTATTTTTTATTTTTTTTACTTTATTTTTATTTTATTCGTCTGTATGTACGTGTAAGCGGGCACGCCCTTTATGTCTGGAGGCTTTATTTATTCTGGAGTATATTTCTTTATATTTTATTTTATTATTGGTGTGTGCTAGCTGACATGTGACATTAATTTGATATAATGGATTCCTTGTATAAATAAACTTGAACAATTTTGTATAGAATCTGGTTCTTCTAACCTAACAGACAGATGTGTTGCTGGGGAGTTTGTTCCGCCACTTCTTCTTCCCAGCTAAAACACTAGGAAGTGGCGAAGGGCGGGCGTTTTGGGGGACTGTCTCTTGTAATTTTGACGTTCAAAAAGTGCTGATTATCAGCCTAGTTTGAATAAATGACTTTTGATTTTGATTTTTTGAGTCATTTTTTTTTTTTATATGTTGCCCACACTAGGAATTTCTTATGTATCGTGGGTGCGTTTACAAACATTTAAACTCACATACACAAAAATGCCAGACCCGGAACAACTATCTGTATGCCATACAAATATTTGTTCCGTGCGGGGATCGATCCCGCGACACGCAGCGCAGCAGTCAATCGCTCAACCACTGCACCAACCGTGCCGTCAAAGTAGATTACGTTTTAAGTAAATATTTATAAGTTAAATTATCTTTATTTATTCCATAATGTTAAAAAAAAAATGTCCACCCGTGCGAAGCCGGGACGGGCCGCTAGTTGTTTTAATAAAACAATTTTTTTTACAATAAATGCTCAAAATTTCTGCCTCTGATCATAATACATAATCTGCACCGTCTAATAAAATTCCTACGTAACCTACGGAATGCACCTATGTTGTTAATAACTTGTACCCTAGCAAATTCGACCTTTTTTCATAGTTCTTGTTCGCTATTGTTCTCTCCTTGATAAACTATTTCTATAAAATAGCCCCAGTTGGTGCTGCATGAAATGCCAGCAAGGCTGAATGGTGCTCTGTATTTTTTTTTTTTACAAAATAACTTAAACCAAATTCTTAACGACGCTGAGGTTCCAGAAGCAAGAATAGCAGAAATGTGGCTGCAACACGACGCCGCCCCTCCTCACTACGCTCGAGCAGTTAGAGATCATTTGAACGAGCGCTTCCCCAACCGGTGGATTGGTCAAGGCGGACCTATTGCGTGGCCACCCCGGTCGCCCGATTTAAATCCATTAGATTTTTTTCTTTGGGGCATAGCAATTAAAGAAATAGTTTATCAAGCAGAGAACAATAGCGAACAAGAACTACGACAAAAGCTCGAATTTGCTAGGGTGCAAGTTATTAACAACATAGGTGCATTCCGTAGGTTACGTAGGAATTTTATTAGACGGTGCAGATTATGTATTATGGTCAGATGCAGAAATTTTGAGCATTTATTGTAAAATGTTTTGTTTTATTAAAACAATTATTTCACGATACTTGTTTTGTTTTTCCGTCCTAGAAAGATATTAGAGCCACTCATGGCCATGTGTCGTCCTTTTCAGAATCCCTATTAAATGCGCCAAAACTTGTAAAACAGGGTCACTTTTTGGTAGAATATTTTTTTCACAGTGGGGTCCGATGTAAATGAAAAGTTATGATTTGAGAAAAAAAGTTTTCGTAAAACTTAATTTTATCTTCAACATTCCCAATAAACAACCACACATAGCATGTCTAACGAAAGGACTTAATCAGTATCAATCTAGTGAAAATTATAAAAAATATTCAGGATGTAGATTTTTTCGATTTTTAATTTGACCTTAAGGACCACCCGTAGATTTTTCTTTTTGCAGCTGATGACCCTAGCTAGCCCCTCGTTGCGTTTGATCCACGACTTTTTGGCTACCCTGTATATCATTACGCTACGACCAATAGGAGCTGAGCAGCAATGAAAAATGTTGCGAAAACGAGAAAAATGTGACGCAGACGAAGTTGCGCGGGACAGCTAGTCCCTACTAATCTACACTAATCTACATCTACACTAATATTATAAAGAGGAAAGATTTGTATTTTTGTATGTAACGAATAAACTCGAAAACTACTAGACCGATTTCAAAAATTCTTTTGGTGTTAGAAAGCTACTTTATCATTGAGTAACATAGGCTATATTTATTACTATAAAAAATTAGAGATCCTTAGATATCCCTAATAAAACCAACCCCAGGTGTAAAAAAATGAGCCATAAAATGCCTTTCATCGCATGCGCTACGGAATGTATTGATGATAGAACAAAAAAATGTCCTACAATATTATATAACATATCAAAATCAACAAAAAACTTCGTGAGACCATATCTCCAACTATTGTAGTTATGTCACTACTTATAACTACTTTTTTACATTTTAAAAGTTGATAGAAATGCCGATCAAAATGAGACCATGTTATCCATACCTTTGTATTAATGCCTATTCAAATAAATTATTTCGTGTTCAAAACTGATTCAATACCTGTTGATTACTTTTTGAATT
Organism: Cerastis leucographa; assembly: GCA_963082945.1. Taxonomy (NCBI): domain Eukaryota; kingdom Metazoa; phylum Arthropoda; class Insecta; order Lepidoptera; family Noctuidae; genus Cerastis; species Cerastis leucographa. The sequence goes on from OY720368.1 coordinate 18,723,960, forward strand.
ATTGAAATCGGACATTCCATTCAAAAGATATTGCGAAATTAAAAATGTCAATATAAACAAATCATCACCTGTGTGGCAATCAAAAGAAACTTTCAATTTGAGAGCACATTTAAGTAATAACCACGGTGGCTATTTCTCACAAAAATACTTAAATTAGAAGACCAGAACTCCCAAGTATTGTTGGATAATGAATTGGCTCAAACTTTTCATAGACTAGAAATTATTATAGACACAATCTCGACATCGAAAATCTTTCAGAAATAAATTTCCATTGGCTCTGTTCGATAGCGATATTGTCATCAAGAAACGACTCAGTCAATATACGATTATGGAAAAAGCACCCGGTGATTTTAAATGTTACATTTTAAATGTTACAAATCTGTTGACACCGTGTGCAACATCGAAGATACAGTGCACTACCCACAAGAATTTTTATTTCCCTCATTCCTGCCGGTTTGCCGCCCCAAGAACTAAAATTAATAGTCTCAAAGTACTCCCATTATGCTATTGAGAAAAAGCCCTTCCAGTATGTGTAATGGTACAAGACTTTTGATAAAGGAATTAAGAGACAATGTGATTGTAGCAACTATCATCACGGGCCCCGCGGCCGGTCAGCTCACTCACATTCCGCGGATGCCGATGACACCGACGGATTTGCCTAAATCTTTTGAAAGGTTACAGTTTCCTGTACAAATATCGTTTGCCCTGACAATAAATAAATCCCAGGGACAAACTTTCTCGATGGTTGGCATCGACCTAAGGAAAGAGTGCTTTTCTCACGGGCAATATTGTATGTTGCTCTTTCTCGAGTAGGATCTCCTAAAAATACATTTGAATTTTGTTGATGATTTTTTTGTTGCCACCTACAAATACCACTGCCAACATAGAGTATACAGATATTACAAAATAAAAATGCAAAAACTTAAAATTAAATGAAACCTTAAAATGAAAAATAAAGAAATTGAAAAACTAACATGAGTAAAAAAATTTGAGCCCCTTAAAAAAAAAAAAAAAAAACAACAACAAAAAAAATTTAAAAATATAAAAAAATAGAATAAAAATAGGTTTATAATAAAAAATGTGAAACGTTTGAAAAAGTAAAATTTTCTTAATTTCAAGGAAAATTAGTTTAAAGGTTGCAGGTCTTAGTTTTTAATTTTGAACATTTGGACAAATTGAGTCATGTACGTTTAAATTAGCATACTTATAAGTTAAATTATCTTTATTGATCCCAAAATGTTTTAAAAAAAATGTGCACCCGTGCGAAGCCGGGACGGGCCGCTAGTATTATTATAAATGTGAATGTAAGTTTGTTTGTTACGCTTTCACGCGAAAACTAGTCATCCGATCATCATGAAACTTTGTACACATATTCTTGGAGGTACTAGAAGTAATATAGGCTATATATCATCACGCTACAACCAATAGGAGCGGAGCAGCAATGAAAAATGTTGCGAAAACGGGGAAAATGTGACGCAGATGAAGTTGCGCGGGACAGCTAGTACTTAATATAATAAATGCCACTGTCTGTTTGCTACCTTTTCACGACTAAACGGCCGATCGGATCCTAATGGAATTTGGCAAGAAGATAGATTTGGACCTGGGAAACGACATGGGCTATATATTATCACGCTAATAACTTTGAGAGGTGAGCAATATTGCATTATGTCCGTAGTCCTCAACTGTTGCCAACTGACAGCTATGAAAAGCATTAGAATAGAAAGGCTATTTTAGTCCAGTGTTTAGCGAAGTAAGTAGCCTGACGATCGGTTAGGTTAGGTTTTTTTTTTTTTTTTTGGCAGGAGTGGGAAATCCCCACGGACACTTCGACTATCTCATGACTTTTGAGACAGTCGAAGTAGTGCCGGACTTGAACCGGCTAAAACCACACTCCGGCCCCGCCAGTGTCCCTCTGACATGATCAGAGACCTTTTATGCGGATTTCTTTGACTTATTTAGTATTTGTTTATTAGTAGGCCGAAGAGACCACGTTTCTCATGTAAATTTTTTACGATGTGTTAATAATACTGTTTATGACTCCTGGAATTATTACTATTTATGTTAAAATAAAAAATAATTTATTGTGTTATTTTAAGTTTGAATTTACTATTTTACTATTATTTTTACTTCAGTTCCCAAATAATTATTATATATACGATTGACCCTAATGTTAATGTCCCATAGTTGTTGTTATTGTGATCTTGTTTGACGCTGTTTGCTGTTGTTTTAATTTTATGATACATGATTATATACTCAGAATATAACTGTTTATCATAATTTAGCACCAACTTTGTACTCTGTTTTGCCATACAAGTAATAATAACCAAATGGGCATACAAACAAGAATAGCGACTAATTGAACGACACAAATTGACGATTTCACGAGCTGACTTCTTATCCCGCATAACTCGAGCCACTTTCTCATGAAAGTGACTTAAGTTTTCATTCTTCATGAAGCTAGCCCTAGTGGTCCGCTCCATGCGTTCTATCTCTGTTTGTGCCGAATCTGTCGTTCTTAAGTACGCGGAAGTGGGCGCACTGGCAACTTTAGCAATATGCTATGGTTGCTCGCGCAAATGCGTCCCACTTCCTACGTACTGGACATTCCGTTCTAAACGCATTATGCTGGTGCTCCCCCAGCTTGGCTCTGGTGCAGTTTATGCACGCCGCAGCTTCACCAATCTGTTTGACTGAGCAGTCCGACCTGAGATGAGGACCGCCGCAGTGGCTACACAGATCGGTGGGCTCGGTACACAGGCGTTTGCCGTGTCCGTATGCCAAACAACGGGTGCACTGCACCAGAGGCGTCTGGTCTTCGACGCGCACTCTCTGCAGGTCAATACGAAGCTTGCCTACTTCGAGTGCACGTCTCCAGATTACTGGGGTGACACTCAGCACAACACTATTTACGTGAGGGTTTCGCGACTTCTTCCGGAACTTTATAGAAACTTTCTGTTCCTCGTCACCGAGGCCGTGAAATATCTCCCGGTTCTGGTTCCTAAGGGCTTTAAGTATTTCTTCATCAGGTTAGGTTAGGTTTTTTTTTTTTTTTTTTTTTGGCAGGTGGGGAAATCCGGTCGGACTAACACCCAGGCTCCAACTGACTAAAACCACCTCCTGCCTAGCTCGTGTCCCCCTGACATGGTCAGAGATCTTTTTGATACATTACTAGTTTTTTTACTACTGCTTATTTTACAATTTCTGTCTTAATAAATAAAAGTTAACAAAAGTTTCAAAGTTTTCAAAATTTAAACAACAAATACGTTATGTTGCACTATGCTTATTTCTAAAATATTCTTTCTAGAAGAGAAATATCTGTATTTGTAAATAGCATAGGTTCTAATTGGCTTTATTACGTTTAATTACTTTGATGGCTAGGGCTGTGCAGTATTCCATAAAAACTTTCCTTCGTTTCGTCTCTGACATTAGTTTATTGATAGAATTGATATTTATTTCAGTCTCTAGCCTTCGCTCAGCTTCATATCTCTCAGTTTGATATACTGGGCATTCTGTCAATATGTGTGCGATCGACTCCGCTTTATCCGGCTCGCAGATGCACGCTGGGCTCTCCTTACATTTGAAACGGTGCAAATATTCCGAGAACCCACCGTGCCCCGTCAAGATTTGCGTCAATATGCCTGCCGGTTTTAACTTTATCACAATCCTATGGGCGTCAATCGCATCAGTAAAAAATATTTTAGTTACGGAGGCTGTTTCGCCGTTCTGGTACCTCCGGTTCCATTCGTCGAGCGACCCATACGGATCTGCTGCTTGACGAATGAAACCGGGCAGCGGTCGTAGTCCGGCTTCTTTTTGGATCGGAGTGCAGCCTCCTTCGCGAGGTGGTCCGCTCGCTCATTGCCTTCTAGACCAGCGTGTGCCTTTACCCAGAACAAAGACACATCTTTGCCCTAGGATAAAGCCACGGCAACGTTCGCTCTCGTCTCCACGGCCAAGGCGTGGAGGGAACCCTGATTTGTGACTGTTTGTAATGCGGCCTTTGAGTCACTATAGATACCGAAGGTTCCCTCCTTGCGCTTGAGGATTTCGCGCGTGGCTACGCATATGGCCAGAAGTTCAGCCTGGTAGACCGTGCAGTACGGAGGCAGGCTAAGTTTATCGGACTTGATCTCGGCCTCACCGTCCCAAAATGACAGTGCTGCTCCGACCTTGCCCTCAATCTTGCTGCCATCCGTGAACACTCTGACTGCTTGACGGTTGTGGGTCTCCACAAGCGCCTGATCTTCCAAGCACACGAACTCCATGGGCATATGTTTCGCCGGGTGCGGAGTCTCCGTAAATGCCACCACCCGTTCCACCTCCCTGCCCGCGAGGGCTGGCTGTGGCACCCCTCTTTTTGCCTCATTGATCTGTCAGCTACAGAGTAAAACCACCGTTGCGATTGGATACTAGTTTAATACTGGCTTGACACAGCTACTACGCATCATAATGGTGCCGGCACGCACACATGTGGGTGCTCGTACACACACATACACATCACTCCTCCGACACTATTTTCAAAAGTAACAAGGCATAATAATAAGACTTACAAAACTATAAACAACAAAAAGAACAAAGAAAGCCGACACTTGGCTGGTCGCACACACTAGCACCGTTCACCATTCGGTATTATCAAATTATAAACATATTTAACATTAGTGATTCCTTCAAACTTATTCTTGGTATTCAAGTGCGTGGTGTGCGATACAAATCACAATTTAAACCTTATAATTAATCTTACGCCTACAACTACGAGTCGGTCTTGTTGGCTGTGGTTCAAAGGAACGATCGCCACAACCCTCGCTTACTTCTTGATTATTCTCAGCATTATTGTTACGATCGTTAGCGTCGACTTCACTTTGAGCCACGGCCCACTCATCCTCCTCCCCCGTATCATTTCCCTCGCGTTCAATAGTAGTAGGTAATATTTGTGACGGTTGCGCCACCGGCGGCGGCGCTAGCGGGGAGCGCGGGCGCGGTGGTGCTGACTGCGTGGGGCTCACGACATCAGCACGTGCGTCTTCCGTCTCGCTTCCAGTTACGGTTGCACCTGTATATTTCCTTATCTGGTCAATATGCCTTCTACAGTTTACATTGTAATCCTTAACTAATATTTCGTACATGCGATTACCTATTATTTTAGTTATTTTGCCTAAAATCCATATTTCTTTTCTAGCTACATACCATTTTAACCATACCCTATCGCCTATGATTAGTGTTCTTTTAGTTTTTAAATTATTCTTATTTGTTTCACTGATATGACTATCTTCCAGTAACAGATCCAGCCTAGTTGTTATATTTCGGCCAAACATAAGCTTTGCTGGGCATTCGCCCGTTGCACAATGTGATGTGTTTCGGTAATCAAACAAAAATCCTAATAATTTTTCGTTAATCACATTTTGGTGACTGTTATCGGCAATAATACATTTTATCATTTTCTTGCATGTTTTAACAGAATTTTCGGCCTGTCCGTTACTGGAAGGGTGATAAATTGGGGACGTTATATATCGGATTCCGTTCATTTCACAAAAATATTTAAATTCATTAGACTTAATTTTTACATCATTATCAGAAACTATGACTCTCGGTATACCGAATCTTGAAAACAATTTCTTTAATTCAATTATAAGCGCCCGACTTGAAGTACCGCAACTCATATGTAAACACTCCAACCATTTGCTATATGAATCTACGACGATCAAATATACATATTGATTTATAGTCATGTAATCAATGTGCAAGCGTCGCCAAGGAGCCGAGTCGCGCGGCCAGAGCGCGGGGGGCGCACGCGGCGGCGCGGCGCGGGTGCCGGCGCACGTGTGGCACGCGCCCACCCATTCTTCTATGTCCTTATCGATTGATGGCCACCAAAATCTACTGCGAGCTGCACTCTTTGTTTTTACCACGCCGAAATGACCCGAATGTAATTCTTGTAGTAACCTGTGTCGGTACACCGCTGGTATCACAACTCTGTGGCCTCGAAAAATACAACCGTTTTCAACCTCTAAATCTGTTTTGCAGTTAAAATAGGGCTGAACTTTTTTACAATTGATTTTACTTGGCCAGCCAAACTGTACGTATTTGATTACTGTTTTTAAAGTTTTGTCCTTACAAGTTTCTAATTTTATATCGTGTAGTCGGGGTGGGTCAGGTTCAGTTAAAGAGCTTTGTTACACGATAAAACTTTAATTAAACACATAAACAGATTGCACAAGTCGCGCCATTTCTTCTTCTTCTACTTAACTCTACTAACCTTTATGTCAAGCCTCCTTGAACCTGATTGGTTTTAACATTATTCAAACTGACCAATCAGTGATCAGTTAGCTTTGTACTTGAAATGACCTTAGCCACTATTGGTCAGTGCGACCATAGACAAACTCTACGTCTATGGGCGCGTTCAGAAACACGCTACTTAGCCTGGCGAGTAACGCCGAGGCGGAACACCTTTGCCTTTGCGACCAAGGAGTATTCGACTATCCGCTATACACTCCCCCTCGGGTTCATGAAAGCGTCCTCGTTCAGGAACCCGCTCAAGAACGTCAGAAACAGGCTGAATATGACGAGGTCGGCCTCGGTTACGCTTTGGCATAATCGGAAGAGGAGACGCGTCATCTCTATTGACAAATCTCGTGAGTTGGGACGCGTGGAACCTACCTAAGACATTGTCGGGAGCATTAAGTTCACAAACTAAATAACTGGTAGGACTAGCTTTTTTAAGGACCGTGTAAGGACCATCCCTTTTTGGCACAAACTTAGCCGACAATCCTTTACCAGCATTGCTCAATACGTGCGACTTTACCAAAACCTGATCACCGACATTAAATTCTTCAGGTTTACGACCCTTGTCAGCATAGTCTTTACGTCTGTCCTGTTCTTTCTCTACCTTATCCCTAATGGAAACTAAAGAGTCTACAAACTTCTTAAGGTAAGGTGTGATTTGTGGAACAAAATTATCTTTCCGTAAGACAGCCCTAATGTCAAAGTGAACGTCAATGGGTGAACGGAGATCTCTAGCGAAGGTCAGAAAAGCAGGTGAAACACCTGTTGTATGACACAAAGCCGAATTCATTGAAAAACGAACCGATGGTAAATGTTTCGGCCAAGAAGAATGTTCAGTGTCGACCAACTGAGCCAGCTGTACCTTAAGATCTCTATTCTTCCGTTCGGCCGGGTTTGCCTCCGGATGATATAAAGGTAACAAATCCTGTTTAATTCCCAAAATAAACATGCACTGTTGCATAACGGCTGAGACAAATTGTACCCCGTTGTCCGAGACAATACGGCGCGGCAAGCCATACCTGAGGAAGTACTCCTCGATTAGTGTACGGGCACAGGCTTCTGAAGTGGCATCAACAAGAGCAAAAAGCTTGACCCACCGAGTAGCTGTATCCTCGACTAATAAAACGTATTTCTCCCCCTGCTCTCCAGGAGGGAGCGGGCCAAACAAGTCGATCGCCAAGACCTCTCCCCTTTGATGTAAAACTGGGGTCTGTAAAAGGCCTGATGGCTTCAAGTTCGACGACTTGTAGCGCTGGCACGTCGCGCAAGACTTGATGAAGTCCGCGACAAACCGTCTCATTCCAGGGAAGAAAAACCGCTGTGACAGCTTGTGTAAGGTTCTATCAATACCTTGATGCCCAGCAATAGGAGTGTCATGGCATTCCTTCAAAATGTCAAGTCGTAAACTCACAGGAACTACAAGCTGTGGTTCCTCAACATCGACATCAGGATTGTACCTATAAAGAACTCCTTGCTGCATAAAGTAACCTCGCTCAGACCAGCGTTTTTCTTCTAATGCGTCATTACTTTCAAGACCACTGATTATTTTCTTTAATGGGTCCTCTAATTGAGCATGTCGCAGATCAGCGGGAGTTCTAGTGGGTAAGTCAACAATGACTGAACAAATACCACACTGACCTTTATTGTCTTTTTCGCAGGTAGGACGACTTAACGTATCGGCGACAACGTTGGCTCTGCCTGGAGTGTATTCGAACTGAATATTGAACTCCTGTAACTTTAGTGCCCACCGAACTAATCTACCAGACGGCGACTTCAAACTCAACAACCATTTCAGAGGCTGATGGTCACTACCTATAATAACTTGTTGACCTTCAATATAACCTCTGAACCGATCAACTGACCACACTACCGCAAGAGCTTCCCTCTCGGTAGTGCTGTAGTTACGCTCGGCTGGGTTTAAAAGGCGGCTTGCATATTCAATAGGCCTTTCGTCCTTTCCTTCACCTTGCAGCAGAACTGCACCGAGAGCGTAACTACTCGCATCTGTACGCAAGACAAATGGTTTGGAGTAATTAGCTTGGATAAGTATGGGCGCAGACGTTAAACGTTTTTTTAGCTCCTGAAACGCCTGATTTTGCTCAGGGCCCCATACCCAAGTCTGATTCTTCTTCAAAAGACGTGTTAAAGGTTCAGCAACCTCTGAAAAGTTCAAAATGAACTTTCTAAACCACGAACAGGTCTGAAGAAAAGTTTTGAGATGCCGTAGAGTGCTTGGTGCCTTCATGTCCGCCACTGCGCGAACTTTGTCATGATCAGGCGAAACCCCATCCTGAGTAATGACGTGGCCCAAATATTTCACTTCTTCACGAGCGAAAACACACTTATCACGGTTGGCGCGTAAATTAAACATACGCAACCTCTCAAAAACTGCACGTAAATCAGCCACATGCTGATCGAAACTCTCTGATATAACGAGCAAATCGTCTTGATAAGCTAATAGTGTCACATTCTTAAGTGAGGCGCCAGTGCGCAGCTTATCTATGAGACGCTGGAAGGTGGACGGAGCATTTTTCAGACCAAACGGCATCCTTTTGAACCTGTAAGTACCGAAAGGCGTTAAAAAGGCCGTTTTGTCTCTGTCACATTCACGGACAGACACATTCCAAAATCCGCTACGCATATCTAAAGTACTCATGATGCAATTGCGCTTCGTAGACTGTACTAATTCGTCTATAAGCGGCATCGGATACACATCAGCTTTCGTAACTGCGTTAAGCTTTCGGTAATCTACGCAAAAACGAACTTGACCGTTCTTCTTAGGCACTAACAAAGCGGGAGAACCCCATGCTGATTCGCACTCTTCTATTATATCATCAGCTAACATCTTTTCTATTTCCGATTGCATAACCTCTCTTTTAGCTGGAGTTAACCGATACGGAGGGACTGCGATAGGCGCGTGGTCACCGGTATCGATGACGTGCTCTGCAAACGTAGTTGGTTCGCCTCTTAATTCAAAAACGTCCTGATTTTCAGACAGGAATTTGGCAAGAATCTCGCGCTGCTCGTTGCTAAGTTGTGACGCTTCCTCGTCCCTAAGTACGCTACTTATAGTCACACTCTTACCGTGGTGTGCTGGTTTTTCAAAAAGAAGATTGAACTGCTCAGAGCTATCAGCAAACTGCCATTTTGCATTACCGAAATCTATACTAATATTAAAATTAATCAAAAAATCTATACCTAAAAGACTTTCATTACTGTCCGCGTCCGGAAAAATTAAAAAACTGACGAGCCTGGTTCTACCTTCAAGAGTCACATTTACCTCGGTAGTTAGAACATTCAATAACCTACTTTCACCATCTGCGAGTTTTACATTCTCCATGCGCGAGGACATAGGATAATCTTTGGCCTTTAGGAGAGCGTATAGCGTATGGCCAGCAACACAGCATTTAGCTGCCGAATCTACCATTGCGGTACCTTTTTTACTTAAAATACTAATCTTTAGTACGGGCCGACAAAAAGATTGAACCTCATTACGATTATCGGAAAAATGTTGTGAACCACTGGTAATTCCACACAACTGTTGACAATCAACATTTTTAAAACAATAATTAACTTCGTTTGTGTTTTCGGAAAAATGTTGAGAACCACTGGAAATTACGGAAAAATGTTGACAGCCACTGTTTTCCACGGAAAAATGTTGACGGCCACTGTTTTCCACGGAAAAATGTTGACGGCCACTTGCAAAATCGGAAATATGTTGAGAGTCGTTGGTGTGGTTATGAAATGGCTTAAAATCACAAACAGATCTGCAATTAGGCATAAAATCGCGAGCATTAGATTTTGATCCTTCGGAATTACCAGATAATGATTGACAACCATTGAACACTACCGACCGTAAACCGCTTTTATCATTATTCGACTTTGACGGCGACGCGAACTCCCCCTGGTCGCAAGTGGCACAAACACACATCGTAGATTTAGTACAAACACACGTTTCAGTACAACAAACATTTTCCTTATTTATACAACAAAAACAATTTTCAAAATGACCACTCGCAGTCATAGAAGTATTACATACTCTGTTATCAATACAAAAACAATCATATAAAGGCATAGAAATAACATTAACATCGTTATTAACGAAAGACATCGTTTGTGAACCACAATGATCATTTAAATTAGAATATAAACTCTGTGAATTACAAGCTATTTGTTTATGTGAACATTTACTATAAGGAACACTATTATCAGAATAGTAAGTATCCATAGTGACGTTAACGTTATCTGATAAACTACAAGAACTTTTATTAGTAACAGAACCCCCAGTGACATTTGCGGGGTTACCTCCAACACTCTGAGAAGACGTAGACTCGGCGCACGAAGGAGCGGGCGCGTTCGCCCTGCCGCCGGCAAACATCACGCTACCTCGCATTGGCGGGGTGGGCGGTTGCGGTGGCGGCGCGCTGGTCTCGTCGCGTTTGCCGCCACGCGAAAGGCGCGTACGACTCGATTTAACGCTGACGGTGGGTGCACTATAATCAGGTGCCGAATTAAGGGAATAAAACGCCGAATGTTCACTATTTTTCCCGTTATTACTACACTTCGCGCACTTCGATTTTATTACATTCGGGGCACCACAACCGTAACACTTAATGTCTTTTGAGTCTTCACTTTTGGAGATATTTTTGTCACAGTTTGATAACTTTTCACACTTTTCTTTTGTGTGACCGTTACGTTTACAGTAAACACAGAATAACTTTGAATTCCCTGCCTTCTTCGTCGTTGAATCGCTCGTACGACTACCGACGGCTGCGGTGGAAGAGCGAGAAGAATGATTCGACGTGGAGGCGCGCGCAGGCTCGGCTGCGGCGGCGCCAGAGCGCTCTTCGCGGCTTGATGACGGTTTCTGAGCTCGTGACTCATTTAGCGAGTCTTCTACAGCTCGTGCTTTCTTTAGCAACTCGTCGAACGTCAAAACTTCGGCTCTGTCGATTCGCTTCCGAATGCGGCGATCTAATAATCCGAATGCCATATCCAACTCAACCCGTTCAGATAGGTCTTCCTGTGGTAACTTGGCTAACAAGGCTCGGACTTTAGCAATGAACAAGTCCGTATTTTCTTTGCCTTGTGATAGGGAGAATAACTCGACGTAAATACGAAACGGTGGGCGGCGTTCGCCGTAGGCACTTCGTAACCTCGTGATGGCTTCATCCCACGTTTTCGTTGTACCCTTGACGCCTTGCCACCATGTTCCCGCCGATGAAGTCAGCAGCATAGACATACCTAAGAGCGCGTTATCGTCGCATATATTTAGGCATGATTTATAAACTTCTATTGCATCTATGAAGTTTTCCACGGATTCTTCTGAATTTCCGCTGAACTTTGATGTGCACTTCGAGAAATTGGCTGTTGTAGACCTCATGACGCCCATTGCAGCGTTGGCGGCACATGTACTTGCATCGGTCGACACGTGCGGCGTCGATGAACGTACTTCACGTAACAGTTGATTGCAAAATTCGGCTTGCGACTGTTGAAGAGTAGTAAGCAATGAAGTAAGCGCTTCTTGAGTCATCGAAATATTGCTTGATGGCTCCGATTCTTCGAGAATTGACTCGTCGCCTGCTTGTAACGACTTGCGTCTTCGCGGCATTTTGCAAACACGTTGGTGAAATCTTGAAACCAGCGGCTCGTGGCTCACTCAGCCAGCAAAATAATCGAAGCTAAACGCAAAACAGCTAACAACGGCAGTCCCTGTCGATTGTAGTGTCGGTCGTATCAAGTGATTCCGAAAACTTTTCTAGAACCCGCAACGAGAAAAAGTTCGATTCGCGCACAAAGACACCGACCCCTTGTTTTAAATATCATAAAACACACGTTGAGCGCCAAAATGTAGTCGGGGTGGGTCAGGTTCAGTTAAAGAGCTTTGTTACACGATAAAACTTTAATTAAACACATAAACAGATTGCACAAGTCGCGCCATTTCTTCTTCTTCTACTTAAGGCGACAATAAGTGCCCGCGACCTTGAGCGAGTAAAAATACATGCGTAACGCTTCAACGCACACCAAGATTATTCGGAAAAACAACCCACCTTGATTTATCAAACACAATACAAATAAAAACCGTATACTAAAATATGGGTTGTTAAATTGTCTTTCAGATGGTCAAAGTTTCATGCAAATACGTCCGATAGTTTTTGCGTCATTATCGTTTTTTTGTCCGTGTTAGACATGAATTTACAAATTAATTACACTATGTTATAAAAATATAATTTCACATTTTCACATATCAATTTATAAAGAAAATTGTCTAGTATAACATATATTTTTTTCAAAGAAATAAAACTTGTAGTTTAGACGTGATGTTCAATTTAAAATCATTAAAAGTCGTATATCTGCGCCTTTATGTCAAGCCTCCTTGAACCTGATTGGTTTTAACATTATTCAAACTGACCAATCAGTGATCAGTTAGCTTTGTACTTGAAATGACCTTAGCCACTATTGGTCAGTGCGACCATAGACAAACTCTACGTCTATGGGCGCGTTCAGAAACACGCTACTTAGCCTGGCGAGTAACGCCGAGGCGGAACACCTTTGCCTTTGCGACCAAGGAGTATTCGACTATCCGCTATAATCGCTAAAAGTTAACGGGGCGATGTTAGCATCTAAGAAGTTGAGGAATGACAGATCAGTTTGTCCTTCTGTACTACAGTCAGGCAAAGGCGAGCGCGATAAATAGTCCGCCGCGGCATTATTTTCACTTTTAATATATTGGACGCTATAATTGTATGCAGACAATATTATCGCATAACGCTGTAACCTCGATGCTGCCATAACTGAAATACCAGTTTTCTTCCCGAATATTGACAGTAAAGGACGATGGTCAGTCTTAAGCACGAACGGTTCCTGACGTCCATACAGATATTGATGGAAATATTTGACAGCAAAAATAATGGCCGTCGCCTCCTTCTGAATCTGACTGTAGTTTTTTTCACTTGAGGACAATGACCTTGAGGCGAACGCTAGCGGTCGCTCGAGATGCGCGCGCTCGCTGTCGCGCTGCGCCAGCACCGCGCCCAGGCCGGCCGGCCCCGCGTCTACTGTCAACACCAACTGTGCTGCGGGATCAAAGTGAGCTAGCACTCTTTCTGATGATAGCTCGTCCTTTACAATTTTTAATGCACGTTCGTGACGTTCGCCCCACTCCCACTGCGCTCCTTTTCGCAATAATTCATGCAGCGGGTGCAACTTAGCTGACGCATTAGGAATAAAATTACGATAATAGTTAATTAATCCTATAAATCGCTTTACTTCTGTGACATTTGTTGGCCGCCGCGCATTTGTAATTGCTTCCGTTTTATTTGGACAAGTTCGTAATCCATGTCTATCTATAATGTAGCCTAGATATGTCACACTATCCTGAAAGAAACAACATTTCTCTTTATGCAATTTTAAACCGGCTTCTTTTAATCTGTTTAGTACTTCGATTAGCGTGCTAAAATGTAATTGTCTAGTCGGTGCAGTTACACAAATGTCATCCAACCATATGCTAACACCTTCTATGCCAATTAATAGTGATTCCATCGCTCTTTGAAAGATGGCTGGTGCGTTTGCTAAACCATACACAAGTCGCGTATATTTGAAAAAACCTTTCGATGTACTTATCGCGGTCAGCTCTTGCGATGATTCATCCAGGACAAATTGGTTATAAGCATTACTTAGGTCTATCTTACTATAATGCTCCCCTCCACCTAACTTGGCGAAAACCTCTTCTATCCTAGGCATTGGGTATTTATCTATTTCTAGATCCTTATTTAACGTGATTGAATAATCACCGGCTATCCTAACCTTACCGTTTTCTTTTAGTACTGGAACAATAGGGGTTCCGTATTTTGGAAATTTGACCGGTTTTAATATCCCTAAATCTATCAGTCTGTCTATCTCCTCTTCTACTTTTTTCTTTAAAGCGAAGGGTACAGAGCGTGGCTTAAAAAATTTTGGTTGGGTACCTTCTTTTAAAACCAGTTTTACTTCAAATTTGTTGAACTTACCTAGTTCGTCAGTAAACAAGTCGGAGTATTTAAATAAAAGTTGCTGCACTTCTTTCGTGTCGAACTCAGTTACAGATTGAGATCGGATGTTGTTGAGATCCGAAACAAAATACAATTTGAACTTTGACATAAAATCTCGTCCCAGTAACGGAGGACCTCCGTTCGGCAATACAAATATTTTAATATCGTGGGTATTATTTAAGTACGTAATTCGACCTTGAAAATATCCCAAGGGCGAGATTTTATGGCCATTGTAAAGACACATTTTTAGGTTAGATTTAATTAGAATGCGGTCGCAAAAATGGTTGTTGTACAAAGTTTCGGAAATTACACTAGCCCCCGACCCGGAATCTAACTCCATATCTAAATTTACAGAATCAATCGACACATTTATAATTATAGGCGCGTTACTAACGTACCTTACGTTAAATAGTTCGCATTCCTCGCAGTCACTTTGCTCCAACATCATTTCCTCCGTGTTCAAACAATGTAAACGTGATTCACCTTTTTTTGCACTACACACTTTCTTTAGATGGCCTTTCACACCACACACTTGGCACCGATAGTTTTTCAAACGACACTTTTCTGCGTCGTGGTTTCTGAGACCGCACACTGTACACCGACGAATTTCCTCGGAACTGTTGTTCGAGCTGCGGGTGCCCGCAGCATGCTCGCCACGTGCGCGCTGCCCGCGCTGCCCGCTCAGCCGGTACACAGGTTCCTCCTTGATCTCCGTGGCCTTGACGGTTGTCGCCGCGGGTTCAACTACTGCTGCGGCCCTGGATCGAGCCAATCGCGCATACGCAGCCTGTTGAGCCACCTCCAACGCCTTGGCAAAAGTGAGTTTGCTGGCATCTTCTTCAAATAGCCGGTCACGTTCCCGACACGGTGCAAGCCCGAGTATAAAACGGTCTCGCACTAGCATATCCAATGCCTCACCAAACTCACAGTTAACGGCAAAACCCCTCACACGAGCCGCCCATTCTTCGACGCTCTCGCCATCAGATCTCCTCGCCTCGTAAAACTTCTCTCTATCAGCAAAGATACACCTTCTCGGCGTGAAATGCTTGTCTAATTTGTTAACTAGATCCTCGAACCTAACTTCCTCAAGTACATCAGGGTGAAGTAGATTCCGTGCAAGGCGGTAGCTACTGTCCGAAAGATGCGTCAGTAACAACGCACTTTTATTTTCAGTTTTTACACTGTTCAATTTGATGAACTGTTTTAGCCGACCTTTAAATATAGGCCACTCTTGGGTGTCGTGATCGAAACTTGTAAGATTTCCGATAATATTCGACATTGTATACGAACTTTAATTTTTTTATAAACGTGGGTAACTCGTCGCCAGTGATCTGTCAGCTACAGAGTAAAACCACCGTTGCGATTGGATACTAGTTTAATACTGGCTTGACACAGCTACTACGCATCATAATGGTGCCGGCACGCACACATGTGGGTGCTCGTACACACACATACACATCACTCATACAGAGCGGCTGCTTCCTGTATTCGGAGGTCGAGAGGGAGTATCCCAGCCAGCACCAGGGACGCGTTCAGCGAAACGGTGCGGTAGGACTTACAGAGCTTCTGCGCGAATCCTCGTTGGACCGTGTTCAGGCTTTTCGTATAGCGCAGCCACTTCCCGTATACGGAGGTCAAGTGGGAGTATCCCGGCGAGCACCAGTGCCGAGTGCAAAGAGACTGTGCGGTAGGCTTTACATAGCTTCTGCGCAAACCCCCTCTGTACCACACTGAGTTGCTTTTTAACTCCGACCTTTTGGGCAGCAGGTGCCCATGCACTTGCGGCGTATGTGATGACCGGTTCCACCACCGCAGTGTATATGGTCCTGATTATCTCCGGTTTTAGGCCCCAACTGATTTTAGCTGCTCTTGCTAATTGTTTATAAATGTTTAATGCTTTCCTCGTCACGTTCGAGGCGTGGGCATTAAAGCTTATCATCAATTGTAAGCCCCAGTATCTTGATCTCCCGAGACAGGGCAATGTCCTCACCACCCATGCGCAAAAGTGGTGAATCAAACTTCAACTTATTGCCTACACACCTGCCTTACAACCTATTTTTTTTTTGCGGCGCAAACTTCAGTTTGTTTTCGACTCCCCACTTCTGGACATGAACGAGACTCGCATTGGCCCGTCTCTGGACATCAAGCGCTGTTTTACCCGAGAAAATCAGAACCACATCATCCGCGAATGCTTGGCAATAATCGCCACGTTCCTCCAGTTCTTTGAGCAGTGGATCCAGAAGTAGGTTCCAAAATGTGGGCCCTCCTATGGATCCTTGTACGCAACCTTTAGATGTTCCCTGTACGTACTCTGCTCCAGCGTACCGGTTAGGTTAGGTTAGGTTAGGTTTCCGGGTGTCCAGGCCTATGAAGACCTCAGAAATGCGAGTCAGTGGTCTGGACGACTCGGTGACCTCAGCTGAGGTCGTGGCGGCCGTTGCCCGAGCCGGCGGGTGTTCGCTTCAGGACGTGAAGACGGGCGAAATTCGTGCCGACGCTTCCGGGCTCGGCACGATCTGGGTGCGGTGCCCGGTGGCGGCGGCGAACAGGGTCGCCGACTGTGGGCGTTTGTTGGTGGGGTGGGTTGCAGCGAGGGTGAGGCTGCTGCAGCCCAGGGCCATGCGGTGCTACAGGTGCCTGGACATTGGCCATGTCCGGGTGCGTTGTACCTGCGAAATTGACCGCAGCGATCAGTGCTATCGCTGCGGACAGCCCGGCCACAAGGCAGCTCAGTGCTCCGCGGCGCCAAACTGCAGCCTCTGTACAGCTGCAGGGAGGCCCGCCGGGCACAGAGTGGGTGAAAAAGACTGTGGCGCCTCTGCCACGAAGAAGAGAAGGGGGGCCAAGTCACAGCAAGAGGTCTCTATACCCCCCCGTCAGTCTGTCGACTCCCGGCCTAGGAATGGTGTGGAGGGAATGGATCACGCATAATGGCGCTCTACCATTTCCTCCAGGGCAATCTCAACCACTCTGCTAGAGCTCAGGATCTCTTGCTGCAGAGCATGGCAGAGTGGTCGATTCATGTGGCTGTGGTTGCCGAGCCGTACTTTGTCTCCCCCCGGGATAATTGGGTGGGCGACCTGGATGGCTTGGTGGCCATCATCGGCGGGGCTCTGGTCAGCCCGTCCCGAGGTCACGGCTGGGTAGCCGCCCTCGCGGACGGCGTTGGTACGATTGGTGCGTACTTTTCGCCCAACAAGAGCCTCGCCGACTTCGAGAATTTCCTTGTCGAGCTGGGTGCCGTCGTGGGCCGTTTCCACCCTCGCCCTGTGCTGTTGCTCGGGGATCTCAACGCCAAATCTGCGGCATGGGGATCCCCGGTGACCGATGCTAGAGGTGAGGCGCTGGAGGAGTGGGCGGTCGCGACTGGCCTGGTCGTCCTGAATAGGGGCTCGGTATACACGTGCGTGCGACAGCGGGGTGGATCAATAGTGGACGTCTCGTTTGCTAGCCCTGCTGTCGCGAGCCGTGTTCGAGGCTGGCGTGTCGCTGCGGAGGTGGAGACGTTGTCGGATCACAGATATATCCGTTTCGACGTCTCCACCCAGAACGCCGGCGGCCGGAGTGCATCGGCCCCACGAACGGACGGCCCGCGCTGGTCGCGCAAGCGCATCGACAGGGAACTTCTCGAAGAGGCCGCGATTGTCCAGGCCTGGTTCCGGGAGTCGGCAACGACCGGACCCGTCGACGTCGAACAGGAGGCGCTGTGGTTCCGCGGGGCGATGACGCAAATTTGCGACGCGTCGATGCCCCGGGTCCACACACAGCCAGCAAGGCGCCAGCTGTACTGGTGGTCCGCCGAGATCGCACAGTTACGAGTCACGTGCGTAGCGGTTAGGCGCCAGTACACCCGATACCGGAGGAGACGTCGTCGGGTCCCTGACGAAGAAGCCGCGCTGTATGATGTGTACCGCGCGGCGACGCAGGCTCTGGGGCTGGCCATCGTTGAGGCGAGGACGCGAGCCAGGGAGGAGATGTTGGAGACTCTAGATGGAGATCCGTGGGGGCGCCCGTACCGAGCGGTTCGAGGAATACTCAGAGCCGCGGCGCCTCCGATCACAGAGAGTCTCCAACCCGAGCTGCTGGTGGAGGTGGTCGCAGCCCTCTTCCCGGCTAGAGCGGAGCATACCCCACCGTCGATGGCTTTGCCCACTGCCGCAGAGCCTGATGGAGATGAGAGCGCCATCAGCGTCCCAGAGGTGACACAGGCGGAGATGAGGGTGGCCGTGATGCGGCTCCGGGCCAAGAACGTGGCTCCGGGGCCCGACGGAATCCACGGCCAGGTGCTTGCCCTCGCTCTGAAGGAGCTGGAGCCCCAGCTGAGAGGACTCTTCACGGCGTGTCTTGAGCAGGGCCAGTTTCCCACTCTGTGGAAAAATGGTCGTCTGGTCCTGCTCCGGAAGGCGGGGCGCCCGGCCGACTCACCATCTGCGTACCGGCCTATAGTGTTGCTCGACGAGGTGGCTAAGCTGTTTGAGCGTGTAGTAGCAGCCCGCCTCGTCGGCCACCTGAGTGGAGAAGGGCCGGACCTAGACGAGTGTCAGTTCGGGTTTCGGTACGGGCGCTCCACGATACACGCTGTGTCGCGGGTAAGGGTCCTGGCGGAGGAAACGGTGTCTCGGGGCGGGGTGATGGTGGCGGTGTCGTTGGACATCTCCAACGCCTTTAACACCCTGCCCTGGAGCTGTATCCTGGAGGCACTGCGGTACCACCGGGTGCCACTCTACCTCCGCCAAATCGTTGGGGCTTATTCGTTTGGCGATGCGATGACGCAGATCTGCGACGCATGCATGCCACGCGTCTCCTCTCTGTCCGCACGGCGCCGCTTGTACTGGTGGTCTGTCGAGATCGGGCGACTGCGCGTCGAATGCGCAGACGCCAGACGCCCGTACACGCGGTGCCGGAGAAGACGTCCACGGGTTCCTCACGAAGAAGCCGCGCTGTATGAGGTGTACCGCGCGGCGAAGCTGGCTCTGTGGCTGGCCATCGGCGAGTCGAAGACACGCTCCAGGGAGGAAATGCTGGCGAGCTTAGACGGGGATCCGTTTGGGCGCCCTTACCGGTCGGTCCGAGGGAAACTTCGGCCGTGGGCGCCCCCACTATCGGAAAGTCTCGAGCCGCAGTTCCTGGAGCGAGTGGTCTCGGCCCTCTTCCCTGAGAGAGCCGAGTACGAGCCACCGCCGATGGTTCTGCACACAGCTGCAGAGCCGGAAGAAGGAAGCGAAACCATCCCAGAGGTGACACAGGCAGAGATGGGCGCGGCCATATTGCGGCTCCGGGCCAAAAACACTGCTCCGGGGCCCGATGGAGTGCCTGGCCGCGCTCTGGTCCTCGCCATGAAGGAGCTGGAGCCCCCACTGAGAGGACTCTTCTCGGCATGCCTTGAGCGGGGCCAGTTCCCTACCCGGTGGAAGACTGGTCGACTGGTCTTGCTCACGAAGGCGGGGCGCCCGGCGGACTCGTCGTCCGCTTATCGGCCCATAGTGCTGCTGGACGAGGCGGGCAAGATGATGGAGCGAATAATCGCAGACCGCCTCGTCAGCCACTTGTGTACAGAGGGGCCGAACCTGGACGACAGCCAGTTTGGGTTCCGTCGTGGGCGCTCTACCATTGACGCCATAATGAGAGTAAGAGTCCTGGCGGAGGAAGCAGTGTCTCGGGGCGGGGTGGTGCTGGCGGTGTCCTTGGACATCTCCAACGCCTTCAACACCCTGCCCTGGGGTTGCATTAGGGAGGCCCTGCGCTACCACCGGGTGCCTCTCTACCTCCGCAACATTGTGTGGGCTTATCTATCGGGAAGGTGTGTCACCTACATGGGACGCGACGGCGATGGCCGTCGCGAGATGTCGTGCGGTGTTCCACAGGGGTCGGTTCTGGGCCCTCCCTTGTGGAACATCGGTTATGACTGGGTTTTGCGGTGCGAGCTTCCACCGGGAGTGAACCTGACGTGTTATGCGGACGACACGCTGGTCATTGCCCGGGGGAGCTCGTACAGGGAAGCAGCGTTGCTGGCAACGGCTGCGGTCTCGCAGGTGGTGAGCCGCATCCGGCGCCTGGGCCTGGAGGTGGCCCTCAACAAGTCGGAGGCCATTGCGTTTCATGGCCCCCGACGGGCGCCGCCGCTGGGATCACACATAGTGGTCGGGGGGGCCCGAATCGCTGTCGAGTCAACCGTGAACCACCTGGGATTGGTGCTCGACAGCCGTTGGGACTTCGGACCCCACTTTCAGCGGCTGGTGCCCAAATTGATGGGCGCAGCGGGCGCGCTGTCAACGCTGCTTCCCAATTTGGGGGGCCCGAGCACCGCCTGTAGGCGGTTGTACGTGGGGATCGTGCGATCCATGGCCCTTTACGGGGCCCCGGTATGGGCGACGGACCTGACGGCCCGCACTATCGCAGTCCTGCGCAAACCGCAGAGAGCGATGGCCGTCAGGGTCATACGGGGTTATCGCACGATCTCCTACGAGGCGGCTTGTGTACTGGCCGGATCCCCGCCGTGGGACCTGGAGGCGAAAGCCCTCGCGACACTTCACAAGTGGCGCGAGGACGCCAAGGATCGGGGCGAAAGGCTGGTGCAGCGACAGATCACGTTGCACCGGTCTCAGCTCCGACAGGTCATGGTGGCGGAATGGCGGAGGAGGCTTGACCATCCCTCCGCCGGCCTCGACACAATCGAGGCGATCCGGCCAGTACTCGACGACTGGCTCGGGAGGAAGCACGGCTCCCTGACGTTTCGGGCGACGCAGGTGCTCTCGGGGCACGGTTGCTTCGGGAAGTACCTGTGTCGCATAAGCAGGGAGCCGGACGCTCGGTGCCATCACTGCGTCCAGTGTCCGGAGGATACGGCGCGGCATACGCTGGCAGAATGTCCCGCATGGGACGAGCCGCGCCGTGCCCTCATCACAGAGGTAGGAGCAGACCTGTCGCTGTCGACCGTTGCTCGCGCGATGGTCGATGGCACAGAGTGCTGGGACGCGGTGGTGTCCTTCTGCGAAACCGTCATGTCGCAGAAGGAAGCTGCGGAGAGGGAGAGGGAGATTTCGAGTTCCTTCCCATCCCGCAGCAGACGCACCGGGCGTCGGCAGAGGGCGGATAACGCCCTCTTCCGGCCCCCCTAAACAGGTCCAGGGGCGACGGATTCGGGGACATCCGTCGCCCCCCATCATAATGGACCCGAGACGGCGGCGCGTAGTGTTCCACGCGCGCCTCTCACAGACGTAACGGGGGGAGTACACCTCACTCCCCCCAGGGACGAGGCCCGCACTGGTCGAGCGGGCCGGCACTAGTCCGGGGCAGCGGAAGTCACATTCGTTCCCGCTGCCCCCAGACGCAAGTGTGCGAGGGAACACCGGGGTGGTTTTTAGTCAGTTGGAGCCTGACAGACCCCTCCACCCTCCCCAGGCGGAGGACATCCGTTTCCGGATTTTCCACCTCGCAAAAAAAAAAAAAAAAAAAAAGGTTAGGTTAGGTTAGGTTAGGTTAGGTTGGGGGCGCCGCTGGGATCACACATAGTGGTCGGGGGGGCCCGGATCGCTGTCGAGTCAACCATGAAGTACCTGGGATTGGTGCTCGACAGCCGTTGGGACTTCGGACCCCACTTTCAGCGGCTGGTGCCCAAGTTGATGGGCGCGGCGGGCGCGCTTTCAACGCTGCTTCCCAATTTGGGGGGCCCGAGCTCCGCCTGTAGGCGGTTGTACGTGGGGATCGTGCGATCCATGGCCCTTTACGGGGCCCCAGTATGGGCGACGGACCTGACGGCCCGCACTATCGCAGTTCTGCGCAAACCGCAGAGAGCGATGGCCGTCAGGGTCATACGGGGATATCGCACGATCTCCTACGAGGCGGCTTGTGTACTGGCCGGATCCCCGCCGTGGGACCTGGAGGCGAAAGCCCTCGCGACGCTACATCAGTGGCGCGAGGACGCCAAGAATCGGGGCGAAAGGCTGGTGCAGCGACAGATCACGCTGCACCGGTCTCAGCTCCGACAGGTCATGGTGGCGGAATGGCGGGGGAGGCTTGACCATCCCTCCGCCGGCCTCGACACAATCGAGGCGATCCGGCCAGTACTCGACGATTGGCTCGGGAGGAAGCACGGCTCCCTGACGTTTCGGGCGACGCAGGTGCTCTCGGGGCACGGTTGCTTCGGGAAGTACCTGTGTCGCATAAGCAGGGAGCCGGACGCTCGGTGCCATCACTGCGTCCAGTGTCCGGAGGATACGGCGCGGCATACGCTGGCAGAATGTCCCGCGTGGGACGAGCCGCGCCGTGCCCTCGTGACAGAGATAGGTGGAGACCTGTCGCTGCCGACCGTTGCTCACGCGATGGTCGACAGCACAGAGTCCTGGGACGCGGTGGTGTCCTTCTGCGAAACCGTCATGTCGCAGAAGGAAGCTGCGGAGAGGGAGAGGGAAATCTCGAGTTCCTTCCCATCCCGCAGCAGACGCACCGGGCGTCGGCAGAGGGCGGATAACGCCCTCTTCCGGCCCCCCTAAACAGGTCCAGGGGCGACGGATTCGGGGACATCCGTCGCCCCCCATATCACTGGACCCGAGACGGTGGCGCGTAGTGTTCCACGCGCGCCTCTCACAGACGTAACGGGGGGAGCACACCTCACTCCCCCCAGGGACGAGGCCCGCACTGGTCGAGCGGGCCGGCACTAGTCCGGGGCAGCGGAAGTCACATTCGTTCCCGCTGCCCCCAGACGCAAGTGTGCGAGGGAACACCGGGGTGGTTTTTAGTCAGTTGGAGCCTGACAGACCCCTCCGCCCTCCCCAGGCGGAGGACATCCGTTTCCGGATTTTCCACCTCGCAACAAAAAAAAAAAAAAAAAAAAAAAAAGGTTAGGTTGGGGGACCCGAGCTCCGCCTGTAGGCGGTTGTACGTGGGGATCGTGCGATCCATGGCCCTTTACGGGGCCCCAGTATGGGCGACGGACCTGACGGCCCGCACTATCGCAGTTCTGCGCAAACCGCAGAGAGCGATGGCCGTCAGGGTCATACGGGGATATCGCACGATCTCCTACGAGGCGGCTTGTGTACTGGCCGGATCCCCGCCGTGGGACCTGGAGGCGAAAACCCTCGCGACGCTACATCAGTGGCGCGAGGACGCCAAGGATCGGGGCGAAAGGCTGGTGCAGCGACAGATCACGCTGCACCGGTCTCAGCTCCGACAGGTCATGGTGGCGGAATGGCGGAGGAGGCTTGACCATCCCTCCGCCGGCCTCGACATAATCGAGGCGATCCGGCCAGTACTCGACGACTGGCTCGGGAGGAAGCACGGCTCCCTGACGTTTCGGGCGACGCAGGTGCTCTCGGGGCACGGTTGCTTCGGGAAGTACCTGTGTCGCATAAGCAGGGAGCCGGACGCTCGGTGCCATCACTGCGTCCAGTGTTTGGAGGATACGGCGCGGCATACGCTGGCAGAATGTCCCGCGTGGGACGAGCCGCGCCGTGCCCTCGTGACAGAGATAGGTGGAGACCTGTCGCTGCCGACCGTTGCTCACGCGATGGTCGACAGCACAGAGTCCTGGGACGCGGTGGTGTCCTTCTGCGAAACCGTCATGTCGCAGAAGGAAGCTGCGGAGAGGGAGAGGGAAATCTCGAGTTCCTTCCCATCCCGCAGCAGACGCACCGGGCGTCGGCAGAGGGCGGATAACGCCCTCTTCCGGCCCCCCTAAACAGGTCCAGGGGCGACGGATTCGGGGACATCCGTCGCCCCCCATATCACTGGACCCGAGACGGCGGCGCGTAGTGTTCCACGCGCGCCTCTCACAGACGTAACGGGGGGAGCACACCTCACTCCCCCCAGGGACGAGGCCCGCACTGGTCGAGCGGGCCGGCACTAGTCCGGGGCAGCGGAAGTCACATTCGTTCCCGCTGCCCCCCCGACGCAAGTGTGCGAGGGAACACCGGTGTGGTTTTAGTCAGTACGAGTCTGACAGACCCCTCCGCTCTCCCCAGGGCGGGGGACATCCATCGAGGATTTCCACATCGTCAACAAAAAAAAAAAAAAAAAAGGTTAGGTTAGGTTAGGTTAGGTTGGGGGGCCCGAGCTCCGCCTGTAGGCGGTTGTACGTGGGGATCGTGCGATCCATGGCCCTTTACGGGGCCCCAGTATGGGCGACGGACCTGACGGCCCGCACTATCGCAGTTCTGCGCAAACCGCAGAGAGCGATGGCCGTCAGGGTCATACGGGGATATCGCACGATCTCCTACGAGGCGGCTTGTGTACTGGCCGGATCCCCGCCGTGGGACCTGGAGGCGAAAACCCTCGCGACGCTACATCAGTGGCGCGAGGACGCCAAGGATCGGGGCGAAAGGCTGGTGCAGCGACAGATCACGCTGCACCGGTCTCAGCTCCGACAGGTCATGGTGGCGGAATGGCGGAGGAGGCTTGACCATCCCTCCGCCGGCCTCGACATAATCGAGGCGATCCGGCCAGTACTCGACGACTGGCTCGGGAGGAAGCACGGCTCCCTGACGTTTCGGGCGACGCAGGTGCTCTCGGGGCACGGTTGCTTCGGGAAGTACCTGTGTCGCATAAGCAGGGAGCCGGACGCTCGGTGCCATCACTGCGTCCAGTGTTTGGAGGATACGGCGCGGCATACGCTGGCAGAATGTCCCGCGTGGGACGAGCCGCGCCGTGCCCTCGTGACAGAGATAGGTGGAGACCTGTCGCTGCCGACCGTTGCTCACGCGATGGTCGACAGCACAGAGTCCTGGGACGCGGTGGTGTCCTTCTGCGAAACCGTCATGTCGCAGAAGGAAGCTGCGGAGAGGGAGAGGGAAATCTCGAGTTCCTTCCCATCCCGCAGCAGACGCACCGGGCGTCGGCAGAGGGCGGATAACGCCCTCTTCCGGCCCCCCTAAACAGGTCCAGGGGCGACGGATTCGGGGACATCCGTCGCCCCCCATATCACTGGACCCGAGACGGTGGCGCGTAGTGTTCCACGCGCGCCTCTCACAGACGTAACGGGGGGAGCACACCTCACTCCCCCCAGGGACGAGGCCCGCACTGGTCGAGCGGGCCGGCACTAGTCCGGGGCAGCGGAAGTCACATTCGTTCCCGCTGCCCCCCGACGCAAGTGTGCGAGGGAACACCGGTGTGGTTTTAGTCAGTACGAGTCTGACAGACCCCTCCGCCCTCCCCAGGGCGGGGGACATCCATCGAGGATTTCCACATCGTCAACAAAAAAAAAAAAAAAAAAAAAAAAAAAGGTTAGGTTAGGTTAGGTTAGGTTAGGTTAGGTTGGGGTGCCGCCCCCCCCCCCACGGGGAGGGCGTGAGGTCCGCTGTGCGGGTCATCGTCGGCGGAGGACTGGAAGTAAAGGCTGTGCCGGTTTCCCAGTCCCCCGCCACTAGGACGAAGCGGGAATGCCGCTGGGTCGTTTTAGTGGGTATACCGGGTCAGACCGGGGAGTCCCACATAGCCCGCCCATCCCCCGATGGACGGGTATGCGTAATGCATTTTTTCCCAGCGACAAAAAAAAAAAAAAAAAAAAAAAAAAAAAAAAAAGGTTGGGGTGGGCACTATTCGCCTCGAGTGCCCAATCGCCGCTGCCAAAGCCGTCCTTGCCAAGGGACGTCTTTTGGTCGGGTTCAGCTCGGGTGTAGTCCGGGCACTCGAGGACCAGCCTCTACGGTGTTTCCGGTGCTTCGGCATCGGACACACCCGGCCCCTGTGTCCGTCCACGGTGGACAGGTCGGACACGTGCTACCGCTGCGGCAAGGAGGGCCATAAGGCCGCCTCCTGCGAGGCCACCACGCCACACTGTGCGGTGTGTGCCGCCAGTGGCTGCTCGGCAGGCCACGTTATGAAGGGGAGGAACTGCCATCCTCCCCCTAAGCGGGGCAAAGCACAGGTGCCGTCCGGGCCTGCTGCTGTCGATAACACCGTCGCTCCTGCGGCAGCTGCGGAGGGGAATGCGATGTCCGACTGATGGATAGGGTCGAACATCGTATCCCTGAGGCGAACACCAACCACTGCAGTGCAGCCCAGGATCTGCTGATGCAGACTATGGCTCAGTGGTTGGTGGACTTGGTGGTGGTCGCCGAGCCTTACACGGTCGGGACGGCTTGGTGTTTCTTGGTTTCGCGGTCTTCCATGGACTCCCCTCCCCTCTCGCTCTGGAGAGGGGACCGGGATACGTGGCCGCCGCGTGAAGATGAAGAAGAGGTCGGAGAAGGCGTCGTCCTCTCCCTCCTCATGGTGGCGACGGGCGGGCGACAGGCGCGGGGGTGCCTTCGCCCGCATTGCACCCGTCACTACCTTCGTTGGTCATTCCCGGGCCCTTCCCCCTCCCCACGGGGAGGGCATGAGGGGTCCACATGAAGGGCAATCGTCGGCAGAGGACTGGTCGTTAAGGCTGTGCCGGTTTCCCAGTCCCCCGCCACTAGGACGAAGCGGGAATGCCGCTGGGTCGTTTTAGTGGGTATACCGGTCTCAGACCGGGGAGTCCCACACTACCCTTCCATCCCCCGATGGGAGGGTGTGCGTTATGCATTTTTTCCCAGCGTCAACAAAAAAAAAAAAAAAAAAAAAAAGGTTAGGTTGGGGTGCTGGGTCAGAAAACCTCCTCGTGGGCCTGACGGCTGCCGGTCCCTCTCGATACGTTTGGAGGGAACAGCAGCCGGCATGGACGGTGCATCCTGGGCGCGGGCAGTGGCCTTCCCCAAGGAATGGGAAGAGATTCTCATTCTTCGGGGAATGTTACTGTTCGTGGCAAATATTCTGACATAGGAGGGGGTCCAACTAAATGGACCAATGGGGCGCTGTTCCGCGTGATCCTCTGAACAGCAGAGGGCACAGTGGAGGAGCAACAACGGGCTCGGTGTGCACTTACCCTGCCTCCGAGCAGACAGTGAGGGACTCAGTCCTTCGCTGTCCCCGTCGTTCTCGTAATCCCATCATTGGAGTGTCGTGGATCACGTCTCGCGGCTTCAATGGGACCGAGGGTCTTGGCTTAACCGCCCGGACCGCGAGGTAGAAAACCTCTATAAAAAGTTACCCCGAATCTCAAGCGGCGGCGCACCGTGAGGGGATGAATGGCTGACGGGTGTTCCCATGGAACAATCAGTCTCTAGTGCGACCCCCGCCAGGGTACCAGCCGACCCCCTGGCGGGTTATAAATGCTAAAGGCTTATCCGGGTACAGGGGGCACTGCCCGGATGGACGTTTTATATCCCCCATACTCGTGGGAATTATATGGATATAAATAGCACCAAAAAGAAAGTTGTGGAGAAGGCGGACGCAGCGTCAGGTTCTGGCACTGCGTCACTGACGATGGGAGCAGTTGCTCCAGGAGAACCGTTAGTGGTTCTGGAGAGAGTGAGTGTATTGTCGGAGTCCGGCAACGCACCGCAAATAGTTGCGGCCAGCCCCTCCAAGTTTTGGGGGAAGCGGCCGCGGGGTTTTGAATCGGACGCATTGTCGGCAGGTTTGTCCTCAAGTGAGGAGAACCTGCCGGCCGCCAAGGTTCGGACCGCAAGGAGAGGCAGAGGTCGCGGGACACCTTCTGGTGCCAGCACTCCAGCGGCAGAGTCGCGCGACACCAGGGGCCGCTACCTAAAGCGCCCCGATATGTCGGTGGCCAGCGGAGTAAGTGACTCCGAGGGGACCATGCAGGTGGAGCAGAGTGATTCTGCGCCCTCCACTTCATTGGTGAGCACCAAGGCGGAGCTCAACGCCGCGAGGCGAGAGGGCCGGAAGGCCATCGCGACTGATGAGGTCGCTGAGATGGCCCGAATGGCAAGGGAAAGGCGGTCGCAAACTGCCGCAGACCCTGAGGGACTGACGGCTGAGGCCCTAAGCCGCCAGGTCTTGGACGGCGTGGACGTCGTCATGAAGGTTGCCACAAAGTCGGGCAACCTGAAGGGAACGTTCACGCGGGCCCTAAAAGAGGCAGCAGACGGCATTAGGGAGGCGGTGGAAATCCTCTTTGACCGGACGACCTCAGAGGAGACGGCAAAGCTACAGGAGGAAAATAACCGTCTCCATGCTAGGATGGAGGAGCTCCAACGGGAAGTCAGCGCCCTGAGGGTGGACTTCAGCCGGCAGCAGATTGCGACAACTACGGTCAGTAATTCTCTGCCTCAGGATGGGTCCTTGGGGGAGGATCTTTTCAATCGGCTGTTGTCAAAAATGACCGCCCGCTTGGACAGTATAGAGCCTAGGCTTAATCCCCCTATAAATCTCCGCCCACCATTGGCGGCGGATAAGAGGAGAAAGGGGGCGGAGCCCGCTCCGACATCTAGGCCTACGTGGGCACAGGTGACA
Organism: Cerastis leucographa; assembly: GCA_963082945.1. Lineage (NCBI taxonomy): Eukaryota > Metazoa > Arthropoda > Insecta > Lepidoptera > Noctuidae > Cerastis > Cerastis leucographa. The sequence continues at coordinate 18,752,543 of OY720368.1, forward strand.
AGTGGACCACCCACAACAAAAAAGCCGTTACAGGTGGCCAAAAACCCAACCCAGGTGCCTAATAAGCCCTCTTTGGCGGGCAAAAAGCCTGCAGAAGGAGCTAAAAAGCCGAAGGCAGTGGCACAAAAGCCAAGTGAAGGGAGCGATCGGCCTCCCAAAGAGAACGCCTGGACGACGGCCGAAAGCCGTAAGAAAAGGCGGAAGAGGGGCCGCAAAGGCAATCCAGCATCGGGTTCCAAGGAGTCGGCCGCCAAGGGCGGTCAGAAATCCCCAAAAATCCGCATTCCTCGCTCCGCGGCTGTAGTGATAACGCTGCAGCCCGAAGCCAAAGAGAAGGGGGTCACCTACCAAAAGGTATTAACGGAGGCGAGAGGCAAGCTGGTCTTCGCTGACTTCGGCACCCCAGACGGCTTCCGTTTCAGAACGGCAGCCACGGGGGCCAAAATGTTTGAGTTGGCGGGCACCAGCAGTTCTGAGAGGGCAGACGCGCTAGCTGCAAAGCTAAGGGACGTCCTCAACCCTGAGGAAGCCCGGGTTTCCAGGCTCATTAAGACGGCTGAGGTTCGCGTCGATGGGCTGGACGACTCCGTGACCCCGGAGGAGGTGGTGGCGGCCATAGCCCGAAGCGGCGGCTGCTTGCCCGAAAATGTACGGGCGGGTGGCATCCGCGTCAATGCTGGCGGGCTTGGCACTATATGGGTGCGGTGTCCGGTGGCTGCGGCGAGGCAGATCGCGGATGCGGGACGTCTGCTGGTGGGCTGGGTGTCAGCGAGAGTTAAACTCTTGGCACCCAGGCCCATGCAGTGTTACCGGTGCCTGGAGAAAGGGCACGTCCGGGCACTGTGCACCTGCGACACAGACCGCAGTGATTTATGTTATCGCTGCGGTCAGCCTGGCCATAAGGCGTCCCAGTGCTCTGCGGAGCCAAACTGCAGTTTGTGTGCAGCTGCAGGAAAGTCCGCGGGGCACAGAGTAGGTGGTAAAGCCTGCGGCGCGCCCAGAAAGCGCAGCAAGCGATGGGCCAAGGCTGCGGGGGACGCACCCCCCCCGCAACCTAGCACCTCTTCGGCCGACTCCCGGCCTGTGGTTGGACGTAGCGCCGAGGAAATGGAGTGCCAGTAATGGCACAGTACCATTTCCTCCAGGCGAACATCAACCACTGCACCAGAGCTCAGGATCTCCTGCTCCAGAGCATGGCGCAGTGGTCGATAAATGTGGCGGTGGTCGCTGAGCCGTATTTCATCCCCCCCCGGGATAACTGGGCAGGGGATCTGGACGGCCTGGTGGCCATCATCGGCGCGACTCTTGTCGACGTATCTCGTGGTCACGGTTGGGTTGCGGCCCTTGTGAACGGGATCGTCACGATCGGGGCGTATTTTTCGCCCAACAGGAGTCTCGCCGACTTCGAGAGTTTCCTTGTCGAGTTGGGAGCCGTCGTCGGCCAGTCTCACCCTCGACCCATTTTGCTTCTCGGTGACCTCAACGCCAAGTTTGCGGCGTGGGGTTCCCCGATCACGGACCCAAGAGGCGAAGTGCTAGAGGAGTGGGCCATTACGACGGGCCTGGCCGTCTTAAATCGGGGTTCGGCCTTCACGTGTGTACGGCAGCGGGGCGGGTCCATAGTGGACGTCTCGTTCGCTAGTCCTGCTGTCGTGCACCGCGTCCGTGATTGGCACGTTGAAGTGGAGGTGGAGACGCTATCGGATCACCGATACATCCGCTTCAATGTCTCCACCCAGACCGCTGGAGATCGTCGCCAATCGGGGCCCCGAAGAGACGGCCCGCGTTGGGCGCTGAAACGCCTCGACAGGGAAGCTCTCGAAGAAGCCGCCATAGTTCAGGCCTGGATCCGGGAGTCGGCCACCGTCGGTCCCGTCGACGTCGAACTGGAGGCGCAGTGGTTTGCCGATGCGATGATGCAGATCTGCGACGCATGCATGCCACGCGTCTCCTCTCTGTCCGCACGGCGCCGCTTGTACTGGTGGTCCGTCGAAATCGAGCGACTGCGCGTCGAATGCGCAGACGCCAGACGCCCGTACACGCGGTGCCGGAGAAGACGTCCACGGGTTCCTCACGAAGAAGCCGCGCTGTATGAGGTGTACCGCGCGGCGAAGCTGGCTCTGTGGCTGGCCATCGGCGAGTCGAAGACACGCTCCAGGGAGGAAATGCTGGCGAGCTTAGACGGGGATCCGTTTGGGCGCCCTTACCGGTCGGTCCGAGGGAAACTTCGGCCGTGGGCGCCCCCACTATCGGAAAGTCTCGAGCCGCAGTTCCTGGAGCGAGTGGTCTCGGCCCTCTTCCCTGAGAGAGCCGAGTACGAGCCACCGCCGATGGTTCTGCACACAGCTGCAGAGCCGGAAGAAGGAAGCGAAACCATCCCAGAGGTGACACAGGCAGAGATGGGCGCGGCCATATTGCGGCTCCGGGCCAAAAACACTGCTCCGGGGCCCGATGGAGTGCCTGGCCGCGCTCTGGTCCTCGCCATGAAGGAGCTGGAGCCCCCACTGAGAGGACTCTTCTCGGCATGCCTTGAGCAGGGCCAGTTCCCTACCCGGTGGAAGACTGGTCGACTGGTCTTGCTCAGGAAGGCGGGGCGCCCGGCGGACTCGTCGTCCGCTTATCGGCCCATAGTGCTGCTGGACGAGGCGGGCAAGATGATGAAGCGAATAATCGCAGACCGCCTCGTCAGCCACTTGTGTACAGAGGGGCCGAACCTGGACGACAGCCAGTTTGGGTTCCGTCGTGGGCGCTCTACCATTGACGCCATAATGAGAGTAAGAGTCCTGGCGGAGGAAGCAGTGTCTCGGGGCGGGGTGGTGCTGGCGGTGTCCTTGGACATCTCCAACGCCTTCAACACCCTGCCCTGGGGTTGCATTAGGGAGGCCCTGCGCTACCACCGGGTGCCTCTCTACCTCCGCAACATTGTGTGGGCTTATCTATCGGGAAGGTGTGTCACCTACATGGGACGCGACGGCGATGGCCGTCGCGAGATGTCGTGCGGTGTTCCACAGGGGTCGGTTCTGGGCCCTCCCTTGTGGAACATCGGTTATGACTGGGTTTTGCGGTGCGAGCTTCCACCGGGAGTGAACCTGACGTGTTATGCGGACGACACGCTGGTCATTGCCCGGGGGAGCTCGTACAGGGAAGCAGCGTTGCTGGCTACGGCTGCGGTCTCGCAGGTGGTGAGCCGCATCCGGCGCCTGGGCCTGGAGGTGGCCCTCAACAAGTCGGAGGCCATTGCGTTTCATGGCCCCCGACGGGCGCCGCCGCTGGGATCACACATAGTGGTCGGGGGGGCCCGAATCGCTGTCGAGTCAACCATGAAGTACCTGGGATTGGTGCTCGACAGCCGTTGGGACTTCGGACCCCACTTTCAGCGGCTGGTGCCCAAATTGATGGGCGCAGCGGGCGCGCTGTCAACGCTGCTTCCCAATTTGGGGGGCCCGAGCACCGCCTGTAGGCGGTTGTACGTGGGGATCGTGCGATCCATGGCCCTTTACGGGGCCCCGGTATGGGCGACGGACCTGACGGCCCGCACTATCGCAGTTCTGCGCAAACCGCAGAGAGCGATGGCCGTCAGGGTCATACGGGGATATCGCACGATCTCCTACGAGGCGGCTTGTGTACTGGCCGGATCCCCGCCGTGGGACCTGGAGGCGAAAGCCCTCGCGACGCTACATCAGTGGCGCGAGGACGCCAAGGATCGGGGCGAAAGGCTGGTGCAGCGACAGATCACGCTGCACCGGTCTCAGCTCCGACAGGTCATGGTGGCGGAATGGCGGAGGAGGCTTGACCATCCCTCCGCCGGCCTCGACACAATCGAGGCGATCCGGCCAGTACTCGACGACTGGCTCGGGAGGAAGCACGGCTCCCTGACGTTTCGGGCGACGCAGGTGCTCTCGGGGCATGGTTGCTTCGGGAAGTACCTGTGTCGCATAAGCAGGGAGCCGGACGCTCGGTGCCATCACTGCGTCCAGTGTCCGGAGGATACGGCGCGGCATACGCTGGCAGAATGTCCCGCGTGGGACGAGCCGCGCCGTGCCCTCGTGTCAGAGATAGGTGGAGACCTGTCGCTGCCGACCGTTGCTCACGCGATGGTCGACAGCACAGAGTCCTGGGACGCGGTGGTGTCCTTCTGCGAAACCGTCTTGTCGCAGAAGGAAGCTGCGGAGAGGGAGAGGGAGATCTCGAGTGCCTTCCCATCCCGCAGCAGACGCACCGGGCGTCGGCAGAGGGCGGATAACGCCCTCTTCCGGCCCCCCTAAACAGGTCCAGGGGCGACGGATTCGGGGACATCCGTCGCCCCCCATCATAATGGACCCGAGACGGCGGCGCGTAGTGTTCCACGCGCGCCTTTCACGGACGTAACGGGGGGAGTACACCTCACTCCCCCCAGGGACGAGGCCCGCACTGGTCGAGCGGGCCGGCACTAGTCCGGGGCAGCGGAAGTCACATTCGTTCCCGCTGCCCCCAGACGCAAGTGTGCGAGGGAACACCGGGGTGGTTTTTAGTCAGTTGGAGCCTGACAGACCCCTCCGCCCTCCCCAGGCGGAGGACATCCGTTTCCGGATTTTCCACCTCGCAACACTTTTTTGTTTCGGCAGGAGTGGGAAATCCCCACGGACACTTCGACTATCTCATGAGTTGTGAGACAGTCGAAGTAGTGCCGGACTTGAACCGGCTAAAACCACACTCCTGCCCCACCAGTGTCCCTCTGACATGATCAGAGCCCTTAATTTGCGGATTTTTATTCTTGTTCAGCTGCTGATTTTGGAATAAGGCCGAGGAGACCTCTCTCTGCGCTCTTTATTTTACATATTTCTTTTATTTCCTGTGTTTATCCATTATTTTTAATGTTAGATATTTTGTGAACTTTTAATATATTGTGCTTTATTTTTAGTATAATCATTTATGTAAGTACCTATTGTTTAATTTTAGTAACTAGTTTATTTATATATAATACTTTATTTCCATCTTATACTGATCTTTTGCCCAACCATTTCTAGCTTTATTATGTTTTTATAATATAAAAAGATATTTTCTTGTTCGATACCCAAACTATATATTTAATATATATTTAAATATCTTTAAATTTAAAACTGCTCATTTTACAAAAAATATTTATTTTCAATAGGTTTACATAACTGTCTTGTAAGCTAAGCTCGACACAACATGGCGAGACCACTAAAGTTGACCTACAGTTCAGCATAATTCGAGCCACTTTCCCAAGAAAGTGACTCCAGTTACCATTTACCATTAAGCCAACCCCAGTGGTCCGCTTAATGCTTCTGCTATCTAGTTGTGTCGAGAAATCGGAAATGGTTGTCTTTATGTACGTGGAAGTGGGCGCATCAACATCTTTAGCAGTAAGCTACCGATGCTCTGGCGAATGCGTCCCACTTCCTACGTACAGGGCATTCACTACTGAAGGCATTGTGCTGGTGCTCCCCCAGCTTGGCTCTGGTGCAATTTATGCACGCCGCTGCTTCGCCGATCTGTTTGACTGGGCAGTCCAACCCTAGGTGTGGACCGCCACAGTAGCTGCACAGATCAGCTGGCTCCGTGCACAGGCGTTTGCCGTGCCCGTATGCCAAGCAACGCGTGCACTGCACCAGAGGCGTCTGGTCTTCGACGCGCACTCGTTGGAGGTCAATCCGAAGCTTGCCTCCCACGAGCGCCCGCCCCCAGATCGTGGGGGACACACTTAGCACAATGCTGTTTGTATGTGGATTTCTAGTCCGCTGTCTAAATTTTATGGACATCCTTTGCTCTTTGTCGTCGAGGCCGTGAAAAATTTCCCGGTTCTGGTTCCTAAGGGCTTTCAGCACTTCTTCGTCTGTATGAACGAGCAGTACGTCCCTAAGAACCAGAAGCGGGTCCCGATTCTTCACAGCCTCGACGACGAGGTTCTCCCCGGCCAATTTTAATCGATTTTGCAGCTTTTTTCTCTCCTCCTCTGTTTCGCACCCCATGATCACCTTTTGGTCCCTGGCCTTGCGAACTCTTTCCACTCGCACCCATCCCTCCTTCGCATCCACTGCTTTCCTCACACGTTCCAGGACTTCGTCCGCCGTGTCCGTTTCCTGTGTTGAGGAGACCACCACCGAGTGCAGCGTCGCTCGCTCCGGGGCTTGTGCCCCGGTATGGCTCTTACTGACGGCCGCTACACTCGCGTAGGTTGTCTCCCCCACTCGTTCCTTGTTGGCCAGACTGTCTCGGAGTTTTTCGAGTTTCTCGGAGTTGTCCCTTAACTCCGAGATATGCTCCTTCATGGTGTTTAGGAGCTCAGTCTGGCCAGCAAGAACTTCGGCGGAATTGGGATGGGGACTGCAGTCAGCAGTGGGCGCGGATACTCGTACAGCTACGGGCGCGGGTGCGGCAGGGGCCTTGTCACGCTACGACTCCTTAACAAGCTCAAAAAGCCTGTTTATGGCCTCGAGCACCGCAGTTTTTATCTCGGCTTTGAGGTTGCGAGAGTTGCCTAAATTAAGCTTAGGTTAGGTTAGGTTAGGTTAGGTTAGGTTGCTCGAGAGGAAGCACGGCTCCCTGACGTTTCGGGCGACGCAGGTGCTCTCGGGGCATGGTTGCTTCGGGAAGTACCTGTGTCGCATAAGCAGGGAGCCGGACGCTCGGTGCCATCACTGCGTCCAGTGTCCGGAGGATACGGCGCGGCATACGCTGGCAGAATGTCCCGCGTGGGACGAGCCGCGCCGTGCCCTCGTGTCAGAGATAGGTGGAGACCTGTCGCTGCCGACCGTTGCTCACGCGATGGTCGACAGCACAGAGTCCTGGGACGCGGTGGTGTCCTTCTGCGAAACCGTTTGTCGCAGAAGGAAGCTGCGGAGAGGGAGAGGGAGATCTCGAGTGCCTTCCCATCCCGCAGCAGACGCACCGGGCGTCGGCAGAGGGCGGATAACGCCCTCTTTCGGCCCCCCTAAACAGGTCCAGGGGCGACGGATTCGGGGACATCCGTCGCCCCCCATATCACTGGACCCGAGACGGTGGCGCGTAGTGTTCCACGCGCGCCTCTCACAGACGTAACGGGGGGAGCACACCTCACTCCCCCCAGGGACGAGGCCCGCACTGGTCGAGCGGGCCGGCACTAGTCCGGGGCAGCGGAAGTCACATTCGTTCCCGCTGCCCCCAGACGCAAGTGTGCGAGGGAACACCGGGGTGGTTTTTAGTCAGTTGGAGCCTGACAGACCCCTTCGCCCTCCCCAGGCGGAGGACATCCGTTTCCGGATTTTCCACCTCGCAACAAAAAAAAAAAAAAAAAAAAAGGTTAGGTTAGGTTAGGTTAGGTTTTTTTTTTTTTTTTTTTTTTTGTTTGGGCAGGAGTGGGAAATCCCCACGGACACCTCGACTATCTCACGTCTCGTGAGACAGTCGAGGTAGTGCCGGACTCGAACCGGCTAAAAACCACTCCTGCCTTGCCAGTGTTCCTCCAACATGATCGGAGACCTTTGTTGCGGAAGTTTTTTTTGCCTTGAAAATCGGTTAATTCTTGGAGGCCGAGGAGACCACGCTCTTTTATTTATTTTTAAAAATGTTTTGCCTGAATGTTTTATGCCTATTTTTATTTATCTATATTGTTTTGTGTTTTACTTTATGCTTTTTGCTATTTACTATTAATATCTTTTTCATTATTACTATGATTTTTAGCTAATATACTACTATCTATTACATTTCTACTATTTATTACATATTATTATACTAATTTACTTCTTGGTAGTTATTTCTTTGATATCCTAATGTTATATAATTATTATATACTTATATATCAAATATTTTAACAACTGCATTGTGTATACTTCTTTTCTTGTATAAATTCTTTACTATTTTTTCCTCCAGATTCGACTTGGCCCAACGATGCACCTAGACATAATTTTGCGTCTCGCATAATCTGGGTCGGTTTCTCATGAAACTGGCTCAGGTTACCTGTTTGTGCTTTTATAACCCCAGTGGCTTGTTCGGCTTGAGTCGTAGTGAGCGTCCCAGTGTACGTGGAAGTGGGCGCATCGACATCTTTAGCAATATGCGATTGATGCTCTGGCGAATGCGTCCCACTTCCTACGCACTGGGCATTCGCTGCTGAAAGCATTGTGCTCGTGATCCCCCAGCTTGCCTCTGGTGCAGTTTATGCACGTCGCTGCTTCGCCGATCTGCTTCACTGGGCAGTCCAACCTTAAGTGTAGCCCGCCACAGTGACTGCACAGATCGGCTGGCTCCGTGCACAGGCGTTTCCCGTGCCCGTATGCCAGGCAACGCGTGCACTGCACCAGAGGCGTCTGGTCCTCGACGCGCACTCGCTGGAGGTCAATCCGAAGTTTGCCTCCTTCGAGTGCGCGCCTCCAGATCGCGGGGGAAACACTCAGCACAATGCTATTCATATGCGGGTTCCTTGTCTTCCTCCTAAACTTCACCGACATTCTTTGCTCCTTTGCGCCGAGGTCGTGGAAAATCTCCCGGTTCTGGTTCTTCAGGGCTTTGAGTACTTCGTCATCACTGTGTACTGACAACACGTCCCTGAGAACCAGAAGTGGGTCCCGGTTTGCCACTTCCTCGACGACAAGGTTCCCTCCAGCGGCCCTCAATCGTTCCTTTAGTTTGGATCTCTCCTCTTTACTTTCGCACCCCATGATAATTTTTCGGTCTTTAGCCTTTCTCACCTTTTCAACTCGCACCCAGCCCTCCTTCGCATCCACCGCTTTTCTGACTCTTTCCAAGATTTCGTCCCCCGTGTCCATATCGTCTGTCGAGGAGACAACCACGGAGTGCAGCGTCTTTCGCTCCAGGGCTTGTGCCCCGGTGTGGCTCACAGACGCTGCACTTGCGTAAGTCTTCTCCACGACATTGTCTCTGCTAGCCAGACTGTCTCGGAGTTTCACCAATTCTTCCGAGTTTGCTTTAATCAGCGAAATGTGCTCCTTAATTGTGCTCACGAGCTCAGTCTGGCTAGCAAGACTTTCGAGATTGGACTGGGGGCAGCAGTCAGCGGCGGGCGCGATATCCGGTACGGCTGCAGGTGCGAGAGGAACCCTGTCCCGCTCGGATTCCTTTACCAACTCAAAAAGCCTGTTTATGGCCTCGAGTACCGCAGTCTTTATATCTGTCTTGAGGTTGCGAGAGTTGCCTAAATTGAGCTTAGCCTTACTTAGGCAAGCTCTCGCCTCCGCAACCCGACTGGGGTACCCGGCCTCAGACCTTTTGAGCGGTTTTTGTATGTCCACAGTGGCTCGGCGCGTCCCCGTAGTGGCAGGGCCCGCCTGTGAAGCGGAAGGAGTCTCATCTCCGAAGGAGATTCTCCTCCTCGCATTAGCAGACGACAGCCCCGCGTTCTCCGCAGAACGCGGCGAGCCACTGGAGACTTGTGTCCTTACGGTGCTTGATGGGGTGCGGAACATTGCTAGATCTGAGTGAACGATCGGGCTGACCCCTGTAAAGAGGAGGTCAGAGCAACCGTTTCTACTCGAGAGGAGAGATACTAAAAACACTGGTACCTTTGTGTCCCTGTAAAGTGGGTACACAAAAGGTATTTAAATTAACAATAAAATTAAGTGGACTTAAAAATTTTCTCAACGTATATTAAGTTGGTGTAAAAGTATTTAAATAATTTAAGATAGAATTAAAATCGTCCACTGTCACCTAGCTTTAATAATACAATAAAACAATACAAACAAATATATAATAAAAAATTTGGCAAAATTTTATTTGAGCTAGACCCGCGAGTGTGATGTCCAGAGACGCGGCTTCGCGCGGGCTAGCTAATTACGAAATAGAAAGGGGTGAGTGCCGAATAAAAATTTTGAGTTTTGGTCAAAAAACCAGTTTTTAACACAAAAAATTTTGGTTTTCAACCCCCAACCTAGCGTCCAGGACACGAAACGGGCACCGGAACACAGGGATGGTAGGTGAGTACTATTGCAACTATAAACTAAAGTAATACTTCAAGAAAAATTTGGAAGAACACTAAATTTTGTTAATTTTATCTGAATTTTTTAAGAAATTCTAAGGGTTGGTAGGGAAACTTTTTCAACGTGCGTTAAGGGTGGTTTAAATTGGTCAGGAAGTAAGCGATGCCTACTTTAGTCTAAATATGCTGAAAACAGCTTCAAAATCGCACCCTTAAAAGCGAAGATATCGACGATTTAATATTTTACAAGCTCCCTAAGGTAGATTTTGGTAGTAGCAGAATCTAATAGAAATCGATAATTTTGAAAAATGCAAAGTTCTATTTGAGCTAGACCCGCGAGTGTGGTGTCCAGAGACGCGGCTTCGCGCGGGCTAGCTAATTACGAAATAGAAAGGGGTGAGTGCCGAATAAAAATTTTGAGTTTTGGTCAAAAAACCAGTTTTTAACACAAAAAATTTTGGTTTTCAACCCCCAACCTAGCGTCCAGGACACGAAACGGGCACCGGAACACAGGGATGGTAGGTGAGTACTATTGCAACTATAAACTAAAGTAATACTTCAAGAAAAATTTGGAAGAACACTAAATTTTGTTAATTTTATCTGAATTTTTTAAGAAATTCTAAGGGTTGGTAGGGAAACTTTTTCAACGTGCGTTAAGGGTGGTTTAAATTGGTCAGGAAGTAAGCGGATGCCTACTTTAGTCTAAATATGCTGAAAACAGCTTCAAAGTCGCACCCTTAAAAGCGAAGATATCGACGATTTAATATTTTACAAGCTCCCTAAGGTAGATTTTGGTAGTAGCAGAATCTAATAGAAATCGATAATTTTGAAAAATGCAAAGTTCTATTTGAGCTAGACCCGCGAGTGTGGTGTCCAGAGACGCGGCTTCGCGCGGGCTAGCTAATTACGAAATAGAAAGGGGTGAGTGCCGAATAAAAATTTTGAGTTTTGGTCAAAAAACCAGTTTTTAACACAAAAAATTTTGGTTTTCAACCCCCAACCTAGCGTCCAGGACACGAAACGGGCACCGGAACACAGGGATGGTAGGTGAGTACTATTGCAACTATAAACTAAAGTAATACTTCAAGAAAAATTTGGAAGAACACTAAATTTTGTTAATTTTATCTGAATTTTTTAAGAAATTCTAAGGGTTGGTAGGGAAACTTTTTCAACGTGCGTTAAGGGTGGTTTAAATTGGTCAGGAAGTAAGCGATGCCTACTTTAGTCTAAATATGCTGAAAACAGCTTCAAAATCGCACCCTTAAAAGCGAAGATATCGACGATTTAATATTTTACAAGCTCCCTAAGGTAGATTTTGGTAGTAGCAGAATCTAATAGAAATCGATAATTTTGAAAAATGCAAAGTTCTATTTGAGCTAGACCCGCGAGTGTGGTGTCCAGAGACGCGGCTTCGCGCGGGCTAGCTAATTACGAAATAGAAAGGGGTGAGTGCCGAATAAAAATTTTGAGTTTTGGTCAAAAAACCAGTTTTTAACACAAAAAATTTTGGTTTTCAACCCCCAACCTAGCGTCCAGGACACGAAACGGGCACCGGAACACAGGGATGGTAGGTGAGTACTATTGCAACTATAAACTAAAGTAATACTTCAAGAAAAATTTGGAAGAACACTAAATTTTGTTAATTTTATCTGAATTTTTTAAGAAATTCTAAGGGTTGGTAGGGAAACTTTTTCAACGTGCGTTAAGGGTGGTTTAAATTGGTCAGGAAGTAAGCGGATGCCTACTTTAGTCTAAATATGCTGAAAACAGCTTCAAAATCGCACCCTTAAAAGCGAAGATATCGACGGGTTAGGTTAGGTTAGGTTAGGTTAGGTTAGGTTAGGTTTTTTTTTTTTTTTTTTTTTTTTTTTTTTTTTTTTTTTTTTTTTTTTTTTGGGCAGGAGTGGGAAATCCCCACGGACACCTCGACTATCTCACGTCGTGAGACAGTCGAGGTAGTGCCGGACTCGAACCGGCTAAAAACCACTCCTGCCTTGCCAGTGTACCTCTAACATGATCAGAGACCTTTACATCTGATTTTGTGGCTTTGTTACGCCATTTAGTGGCCGGAGAGACCACATTATACACATTTAGTTTTGCGTATGTTATTACTGCCATAAACACGTTATTTCTTAATGTAAAAATTATCTTATTTAATGTTACTTTGTTATTATACTGATTTTTTACATTTACTGATATCCTTTTTTAATATTTTTACAGCTTGTGTTAATTTTTTATATATCTCTATTTTTCCCATTTATTTATGCCCTTACGTAACAGTGTTTTTGCTCCTTTAGATACTTACATTTCTTATTTTTATTTTATCAATATTTTATGATACCTAGGCTATATACTCAATATATACTTACTTATCATAGATATTTTAACAATTAATTTATTGACTATTTTTTTAACTTCTTTATTACTTAAACAATTAGGAACTATTTCTGTTTTTGCAAGTATACTGCAGTCTTTTGAACTTAGTTCGACACAACGTAACGTTTCCACCAGGGCTGACCCCTGGACCTGTTTAACTGGGGCCAGTTTCTCATGAAGCTGACTCCTGTTACCATTCATTTTATAGCTCGCCCTAGTGGTTCGTTTAATGCGTATGCTATCCGGTTGTGTCGAACTAGTCCTCTGTCTGTACTTTGAAGTGGACGCACCGGGAACTTTAGCAATAAGCGATTGCAGATCTCGCGAATGCGTCCCACTTCTTACGTACCTGGCACTCGCTGCCAAAAGCATTGTGCTGGTGTTCCCCGAGCTTGGCTCTGGTGCAGTTTATACACTTCGCTGCTTCGCCGATCTGTTTTGCTGGGCAGTCCACCCTGATGTGTGGACCGCCACAGTGGCTACACAGATCGGCTGGCTCTGTGCACAGACGTTTTCCGTGCCCATACGCCAAGCAGCGAGTGCACTGCACCAGAGGCGTCTGGTCCTCGACGCGCACTCGCTGCAGGTCAATTCGAAGCTTGCCTATGTCGAGTGCACGTCTCCAGATCGCGGGGGAAACACTCAACACAATGCTGTTGACATGCGGATTTCTTGTCTTCTTTCTGTATCTTATAGAGATTCTTTGCTCCTCGTCCCCGAGGCCGCAAAAGATCTCCCGGTTCTGATTCTTCAAGGCTTGGAGTACCTCCTGGTCACTGTGTACCAACAACACGTCCCTGAGAATCAGAAGCGGGTCCCGATTCTTAACAGCCTCGACGACGAGGTTCTCTCCGGCCAATTTCAGTCGATTTTGCAGTTTTTCCCTCTCCTCCTCTGTTTCGCACCCCATGATGACCTTTTGGTCCTTAGCCTTACGGACTCTTTCCACCCGCACCCAGCCCCCTTTCGCGTCCACCGCTTTTCTGACACGTTCCAGAACTTCGTCCGCCGTGTCCATCTCCTGTGTCGAGGAGACCACCACCGAGTGCAGCGTCGCTCGCTCCGGGACTTTTGCCCCGGTGTAGCTCTTACTGACGGCCGCTACACTCGCGTAGGTTGTCTCCCCCACACGTTCCTTGCTGGTCAGACTGTCTCGGAGTTTTTCGAGTTTCTCGGAGTTGTCCCTTAACTCCGAGATGTGCTCCTTCATGGTGTTTAGGAGCTCAGTCTGGCCAGCAAGAACCTCGACGGAAATGGGGTGTGGACTGCAGTCCGCAGTGGGCGCGGGTACTGGTACAGCTACGGGTGCGGGTGCGGCAGGGGCCTTGTCACGCTCCGACTCCTTAACCTCTCCGACCTTCCGGCTCTAACGGTAAAACACCCATCCGGCCTCACAATGACGTCATCGAGCGTGTCAAGTGTCCTGCGCTCATAAAAAGCTTATCGCGCGAGTTCTATTAGCTCTTATCTCAAGCGGTAAACAGTTTCGGGTTCATGATTAACGTGACCATGTATTACAATATAAACAACTGTTTTATAACTACTTGAGAATTATAAACATCGCATAGAATTCAGAGAGCTCGCCGCAAACATACTGTTGTCGTAGTTTGTTTTTTTTTGGTAAAACTACTGAATCAATTTACACGAAACTTTAGATCTAACATAACAAATATACAAGTAATCTAATGACAGTGTTTTTTAGGAGTCCTACATAAATTATTCTTGCAAGATTCCAATTCAAACGTCTTATTAGAATCGGCCATTTTCTAACTGCGCAGTTCAATGCATGAAAATACTTGAAATATCAATAAATATGAATAAATATGCCTCGAATGCATGAAATTATGAATTATCACTATTTTTTCGCGTATTACTAATGTTTCCAAGACCATATTTCATTGTAAAAGAGTCAAATTCATATTTTCAATTTCGACTGACGAACTTCACAACAAAGGAATTTTTGGAGAAATTTTTGGGTCAAAAACATAATTTTTAGATATTTTTTCCAGCAAATGACTATCTAAAAAGTTACATTATACACTTATAACATACTATACATTTACTTACCAAAGTTTAACAACACAAAACACAAAAATTTCACTGCATTCCAAAACAAAACACCACCGTTCCACACTGGCCGCCATGACTCATTTTGACAGTCGACAAAGACGCGTTTCTTTATTTTTTTAATAATTTTGTGCAGTTGTTAGGTTGGTATGTTTGGTTTCATTTTAATCGAACTCTAGTTGGCCAGAGACGTAAATTTTTACAAACGAATTAGAACCTTACTGTACGTACGATAAGGGTTTAAGTTTGCTTGTACGAGGCGGTCCCTTTTGGGTTCGCCGGGGTTCAACGGAGGGTTTGGCGCGATCCCCGATGGGCTCGCGCGGGCCGGAGAGGTTAACAAGCTCAAAAAGCCTGTTTATGGCCTCGAGCACCGCAGTTTTTATCTCGGCTTTGAGATTGCGAGAGTTGCCTAAATTCAGCTTAGCCTTATTCAGACAAGCTCTCGCCTCCGCAATGCGACTGCGGTGCCCGGTCTCAGGCTTCTTGAGCGAAATTGAGGAGTCGACAGGAGCTTGGCGCGTCCCCAGAGTAGCAGGTCCCTTCTGAGACGCGGAAGGAGTGTCTTCTCCGAAGGAGTCACCGCTTCCTCCGACGATCGCGGCGAGCCCCTGGAGGCCATCGTCCTCAAAGTTGCGGATGGGGTGCGGAACATCAATATCATTAGCGGCAAAGACTATTGGAACTGACCCCTGTATAGAGGGGGTCTAAACAACTATATCTGCTAAAGAGGAGGGGTGAAGGCACTGGACACTAGTACTTCTGTGTCCCTGTAAAGGGGGAACACAGTAAGTAGGTACTTCTTTGTCCCTGTAAAGGGGGAACTCAGTAAGTAATAAACTGAATAAAATTAAAATGTGTCGGGAAGGTGTGTCACCTACATGGGACGTGACGGCGATAGCCGTCGCGAGATGTCGTGCGGTGTTCCACAGGGGTCGGTTCTGGGCCCTCCCTTGTGGAACATCGGTTACGACTGGGTTTTGCGGTGCGAGCTTCCACCGGGTGCGAACCTGACGTGTTATGCGGACGACACGCTGGTCATTGCCCGGGGGAGCTCGTACAGGGAAGCAGCGTTGCTGGCTACGGCTGCGGTCTCGCAGGTGGTGAGCCGCATACGACGCCTGGGCCTGGAGGTGGCCCTCAACAAGTCGGAGGCCATTGCGTTTCATGGCCCCCGACGGGCGCCGCCGCTGGGATCACACATAGTGGTCGGGGGGGCCCGGATCGCTGTCGAGTCAACCATGAAGTACCTGGGATTGGTGCTCGACAGCCGTTGGGACTTCGGACCCCACTTTCAGCGGCTGGTGCCCAAGTTGATGGGCGCGGCGGGCGCGCTTTCAACGCTGCTTCCCAATTTGGGGGGCCCGAGCTCCGCCTGTAGGCGGTTGTACGTGGGGATCGTGCGATCCATGGCCCTTTACGGGGCCCCAGTATGGGCGACGGACCTGACGGCCCGCACTATCGCAGTTCTGCGCAAACCGCAGAGAGCGATGGCCGTCAGGGTCATACGGGGATATCGCACGATCTCCTACGAGGCGGCTTGTGTACTGGCCGGATCCCCGCCGTGGGACCTGGAGGCGAAAGCCCTCGCGACGCTACATCAGTGGCGCGAGGACGCCAAGGATCGGGGCGAAAGGCTGGTGCAGCGACAGATCACGCTGCACCGGTCTCAGCTCCGACAGGTCATGGTGGCGGAATGGCGGAGGAGGCTTGACCATCCCTCCGCCGGCCTCGACACAATCGAGGCGATCCGGCCAGTACTCGACGACTGGCTCGGGAGGAAGCACGGCTCCCTGACGTTTCGGGCGACGCAGGTGCTCTCGGGGCATGGTTGCTTCGGGAAGTACCTGTGTCGCATAAGCAGGGAGCCGGACGCTCGGTGCCATCACTGCGTCCAGTGTCCGGAGGATACGGCGCGGCATACGCTGGCAGAATGTCCCGCGTGGGACGAGCCGCGCCGTGCCCTCGTGTCAGAGATAGGTGGAGACCTGTCGCTGCCGACCGTTGCTCACGCGATGGTCGACAGCACAGAGTCCTGGGACGCGGTGGTGTCCTTCTGCGAAACCGTCATGTCGCAGAAGGAAGCTGCGGAGAGGGAGAGGGAGATCTCGAGTTCCTTCCCATCCCGCAGCAGACGCACCGGGCGTCGGCAGAGGGCGGATAACGCCCTCTTCCGGCCCCCCTAAACAGGTCCAGGGGCGACGAATTCGGGGACATCCGTCGCCCCCCATATCACTGGACCCGAGACGGCGGCGCGTAGTGTTCCACGCGCGCCTCTCACAGACGTAACGGGGGAGTACACCTCACTCCCCCCAGGGACGAGGCCCGCACTGGTTGAGCGGGCCGGCACTAGTCCGGGGCAGCGGAAGTCACATTCGTTCCCGCTGCCCCCAGACGCAAGTGTGCGAGGGAACACCGGGGTGTTTAGGTTAGGTTAGGTTAGGTTAGGTTAGGTTAGGTTAGGTTGCTCTCGATACGTTTGGAGGGAACAGCAGCCGGCATGGACGGTGCATCCTGGGCGCGGGCAGTGGCCTTCCCCGAGGAATGGGAAAAGATTTTCATTCTTCGGGGAATGTTACTGTTCGTGGCAAATATTCTGACATAGGAGGGGGTCCAACTAAATGGACCAACGGGGCGCTGTTCCGCGTGACCCTCTGAACAGCAGAGGGCACAGTGGAGGAGCAACAACGGGCTCGGTGTGCACTTACCCTGCCTCCGAGCAGACAGTGAGGGACTCAGTCCTTCGCTGTCCCCGTCGTTCTCGTAATCCCATCATTGGAGTGTCGTGGATCACGTCTCGCGGCTTCGATCGGGACCGAGGGTCTTGGCTTAACCGCCCGGACCGCGAGGTAGAAAACCTCTATAAAAAGTTACCCCGAATCTCAAGCGGCGGCGCACCGTGAGGGGATGAATGGCTGACGGGTGTTCCCATGGAACAATCAGTCTCTAGTGCGACCTCCGCCAGGGTACCAGCCGACCCCCTGGCGGGTTATAAATGTTAAAGGCTTATCCGGGTACAGGGGGCACTGCCCGGATGGACATTTTATATCCCCCATACTCGTGGGAATACTATGGATATACCAAACCAAATTAAAAAAGTTGTGGAGAAGGCGGACGCAGCGTCAGATTCTGGCACTGCGTCATTGAAGACAGGAGCAGTTGCTCCAGCGGAGCCCCTTGTGGTTCTTGAGCGGGTGAGAGTGTTGTCGGAGTCCGGCAACGCTCCGCAAACAGTTGCGGCCGGCCCCTCCAAGTTTTGGGGGAAGCGGCCGCGTGGATTTGAATCGGACGCGTTGTCGGCAGGTTTGTCCTCAAGTGAGGAGAACCTGCCGGCCGCCAAGGTGCGAACCGCAAGGAGGGGCAGAGGTCGCGGGACACCTTCCGGTGTCAGCACTCCAGCGGCAGAGTCGCGCGACACCCGGGGCCGCTACCTGAAGCGCCCTGATACGTCGGTGGCCAGCGGAGTTAGCGACTCCGAGGGGGCCATGCAGGTGGAGCAGAATGATTCTGCGGCATCCACTGCATTGGTGAGCACTAAGGCCGAGCTCAACGCTGCGAGGCGAGAGGGCCGGAAGGCTGCCGCGACCGACGAAGTCGCCGAGTTGGCTCGGAAGGCAAGGGAGAGGCGGTTACAGACTGCCACAGCCCCTGAGGGCCTGACGGCTGAAGTCCTCAGCCGCCAGGTTTTGGACGGCGTGGACGTCGTCCTGAAGGTTGCCACGAAATCGGGCAACCTGAAGGGCACATTCACGCGGGCCCTTAAGGAGGCGGCGGACGGAATAAAGGAGGCTGTGGAAGTCCTCCTTGACCGGACGACCTCGGAGGAGACGGTGAAGCTCCAAGAAGAGAATCACCGTCTCCATACGAAGATGGAGGAGCTCCAGCGGGAGGTCAGCGCCCTGAGGGCGGACTTCAGCCGGCAGCAGGGTGTGACTTCGGATAGTCACGCTCTGCCACAGAACGGGTCTTTGGGGGAAGACCAGTTCAACCGGCTGTTGACTATTATGACCGCCCGATTCGACAGCCTTGAACCCAGGCTCAACCCCCCAGTTAACCTCCGCCCGCCGCTGGCAGCGGATAAGCGGAGGAAGGAAGCAGAGCCCACTCCATCAACGGCTGGGCCTACGTGGGCACAGGTGGCTAAAGCGCCACCTGCACCAAAAAAGACCACGCAGACGCCCAAAACGCCTGCAGAGGGGGCCAAAAAGGCCGTGAAAGGGACGAAAGAGCCCACTAAGGGGGGCAGCTCATCCCCCAAAGAAAAAGAGGGTGCCTGGAAGACGGCTGAAAGCCGTAAAAAGAGGCAAAAGAGGGGCCGCAAGGCCAAGACCGCGCCGGGCTCCGGGGGGCAAAAAGCCAAGGGTGGCCCACCCAAGATTCGCGTCCCTCGATCCGCAGCGGTGGTAGTGACGCTTCAGCCTGAAGCTAAGGATAGAGGCGTCACTTACCAGAAGGTGCTGGCGGAGGCGAAGGGCAAGCTGGTCCTCGCTGATTTTGGCACCCCGGAAGGCTTCCGTTTCAGGACGGCAGCCACGGGGGCTAAGATGTTTGAGTTGGCGGGGACCAACAGCGCCGAGAGGGCGGACGCTTTGGCTGCGAAGCTAAGGGACGTCCTAAACCCTGAGGAGGCCCGGGTGTCCAGGCCCATTAAGACGGCTGAAGTTCGCGTCGATGGGCTGGACGACTCGGTGACCCCGGAGGAGGTGGTGGCGGCCATAGCCCGCAGCGGCGGCTGCTCGCCCGAAAATGTGCGGGCGGGTGTCATTCGCGCCAATGCTGGCGGGCTCGGTACCATATGGGTACGGTGTCCGGTGGCTGCGGCGAGGCAGGTTGCTGAGGCAGGACGTATTCTCGTTGGCTGGGTGTCAGCGAGAGTAAAACTCCTGGCACCCAGGGCCATGCAGTGCTACCGGTGCCTGGAGAAAGGGCACGTCCGGGCACTGTGCACCTGCGACACAGACCGCAGCGATTTATGTTATCGCTGCGGTCAGCCTGGCCATAAGGCGTCCCAGTGCTCCGCCGACCCAAACTGCAGTCTTTGTGCAGCTGCAGGAAAGTCCGCGGGGCATCGAGTAGGTGGCAACGCCTGCGGCGCGCCCAGAAAGCGCAGCAAGCGATGGGCCAAGGCTGCGGGGGGCGCACCCCCCACACAACCTAGCTCCTCTTCGGCCGACTCCCGGCCTGTGGTTGGACGTAGCGCTGAGGAAATGGAGTGCCAGTGATGGCACACTACCATTTCCTCCAGGCGAACATCAACCACTGCACCAGAGCTCAGGATCTCCTGCTCCAGAGCATGGCGCAGTGGTCGATAAATGTGGCGGTGGTCGCTGAGCCGTATTTCATCCCCCCCCGAGATAACTGGGCAGGGGATCTAGACGGCCTAGTGGCCATCATCGGCGCGACTCTCGTCGACGTATCCCGTGGTCACGGTTGGGTTGCGGCCGTTGTGAGCGGGATCGTCACGATTGGGGCGTATTTTTCGCCCAACAGGAGTCTCGCCGACTTCGAGAGTTTCCTCGTCGAGTTGGGAGCCGTCGTCGGCCAGTCACACCCTCGACCCATTTTGCTTCTCGGTGACCTCAACGCCAAGTCTGCGGCGTGGGGTTCCCCGGTCACGGACCCGAGAGGTGAAGTGCTAGAGGAGTGGGCCATTACGACGGGCCTGGCCGTCTTAAATCGGGGTTCGGCCTTCACGTGTGTACGGCAGCAGGGCGGGTCCATAGTGGACGTCTCGTTCGCTAGTCCTGCAGTCGTGCACCGTGTCCGCGATTGGCACGTTGAAGTGGAGGTGGAGACGCTATCAGATCACCGATACATCCGCTTCGACGTCTCCACCCAGACCGCTGGAGATCGTCGCCAATCGGGGCCCCGAAGAGACGGCCTGCGTTGGGCGCTGAAACGCCTCGACGGGGAGGCTCTCGAAGAAGCCGCCATAGTCCAAGCCTGGATTCGGGAGTCGGCTACCGTTGATCCCGTCGACGTCGAACAGGAGGCGCAGTGGTTTTGCGATGCGATGACGCAGATCTGCGACGCATGCATGCCACGCGTCTCCTGTCTGTCCGCACGGCGCCGCTTGTACTGGTGGTCCGTCGAGATCGAGCGACTGCGCGTCGAATGCGCAGTCGCCAGACGCCCGTACACGCGATGCCGTAGAAGACGTCCACGGGTTCCTCACGAAGAAGCCGCGCTGTATGAGGTGTACCGCGCGGCGAAGCTGGCTTTGTGGCTGGCCATCGGCGAGTCAAAGACGCGCTCCAGAGAGGAAATGCTGGCGAGCCTAGACGGGGATCCGTTTGGGCGCCCTTACCGGTCGGTCCGAGGGAAACTTCGGCCGTGGGCGCCCCCGCTAACGGAAGGTCTAGAGCCCCAGTTTCTGGAGCGAGTGGTCTCGGCCCTCTTCCCTGAGAGGGCCGAGTACGAACCACCGCCGATGGTTCTGCACACAGCTGCAGAGCCGGCTGAGGAAGGAAGCGAAACCATCCCAGAGGTGACACAGGCGGAGATGGGCGCGGCCGTATTGCGGCTCCGGGCCAAAAACACCGCTCCGGGGCCCGATGGAGTGCATGGCCGCGCTCTGGTCCTCGCTATGAAGGAGCTGGAGCCCCCACTGAGAGGACTCTTCTCGGCATGCCTTGAGCAGGGCCAGTTCCCTACCCGGTGGAAGACTGGTCGGCTGGTCTTGCTCAGGAAGGCAGGGCGCCCGGCGGACTCGTCGTCCGCTTATCGGCCCATAGTGCTGCTAGACGAGGCGGGCAAGATGCTCGAGCGCATTATCGCAGACCGCCTCGTCAGCCACTTGAGTACAGAGGGGCCGAACCTGGACGACAGCCAGTTTGGGTTCCGCCGTGGGCGCTCCACAATTGATGCCATCATGAGGGTAAGAGTCCTGGCGGAGGAAGCAGTGTCTCGGGGCGGGGTGGTGCTGGCGGTGTCCTTGGACATCTCCAACGCCTTTAATAGCCTGCCCTGGGGTTGCATTAGGGAGGCCCTGCGCTATCACCGGGTGCCTCTCTACCTCCGCAACATCGTGGGGGCTTATTTGTCGGGAAGGTGTGTCACCTATATGGGACGCGACGGCGTAGGCCGTCGTGAGATGTCGTGCGGTGTTCCACAGGGGTCGGTTCTGGGCCCTCCCTTGTGGAACATCGGTTACGACTGGGTTTTGCGGTGCGAGCTTCCACCGGGTGCGAACCTGACGTGTTATGCGGACGACACGCTGGTCATTGCCCGGGGGAGCTCGTACAGGGAAGCAGCGTTGCTGGCTACGGCTGCGGTCTCGCAGGTGGTGAGCCGCATACGACGCCTGGGCCTGGAGGTGGCCCTCAACAAGTCGGAGGCCATTGCGTTTCATGGCCCCCGACGGGCGCCGCCGCTGGGATCACACATAGTGGTCGGGGGGGCCCGGATCGCTGTCGAGTCAACCATGAAGTACCTGGGATTGGTGCTCGACAGCCGTTGGGACTTCGGACCCCACTTTCAGCGGCTGGTGCCCAAGTTGATGGGCGCGGCGGGCGCGCTTTCAACGCTGCTTCCCAATTTGGGGGGCCCGAGCTCCGCCTGTAGGCGGTTGTACGTGGGGATCGTGCGATCCATGGCCCTTTACGGGGCCCCAGTATGGGCGACGGACCTGACGGCCCGCACTATCGCAGTTCTGCGCAAACCGCAGAGAGCGATGGCCGTCAGGGTCATACGGGGATATCGCACGATCTCCTACGAGGCGGCTTGTGTACTGGCCGGATCCCCGCCGTGGGACCTGGAGGCGAAAGCCCTCGCGACGCTACATCAGTGGCGCGAGGACGCCAAGGATCGGGGCGAAAGGCTGGTGCAGCGACAGATCACGCTGCACCGGTCTCAGCTCCGACAGGTCATGGTGGCGGAATGGCGGAGGAGGCTTGACCATCCCTCCGCCGGCCTCGACACAATCGAGGCGATCCGGCCAGTACTCGACGACTGGCTCGGGAGGAAGCACGGCTCCCTGACGTTTCGGGCGACGCAGGTGCTCTCGGGGCATGGTTGCTTCGGGAAGTACCTGTGTCGCATAAGCAGGGAGCCGGACGCTCGGTGCCATCACTGCGTCCAGTGTCCGGAGGATACGGCGCGGCATACGCTGGCAGAATGTCCCGCGTGGGACGAGCCGCGCCGTGCCCTCGTGTCAGAGATAGGTGGAGACCTGTCGCTGCCGACCGTTGCTCACGCGATGGTCGACAGCACAGAGTCCTGGGACGCGGTGGTGTCCTTCTGCGAAACCGTCTTGTCGCAGAAGGAAGCTGCGGAGAGGGAGAGGGAGATCTCGAGTGCCTTCCCATCACGCAGCAGACGCACCGGGCGTCGGCAGAGGGCGGATAACGCCCTCTTCCGGCCCCCCTAAACAGGTCCAGGGGCGACGGATTCGGGGACATCCGTCGCCCCCCATATCACTGGACCCGAGACGGTGGCGCGTAGTGTTCCACGCGCGCCTCTCACAGACGTAACGGGGGGAGCACACCTCACTCCCCCCAGGGACGAGGCCCGCACTGGTCGAGCGGGCCGGCACTAGTCCGGGGCAGCGGAAGTCACATTCGTTCCCGCTGCCCCCAGACGCAAGTGTGCGAGGGAACACCGGGGTGGTTTTTAGTCAGTTGGAGCCTGACAGACCCCTCCGCCCTCCCCAGGCGGAGGACATCCGTTTCCGGATTTTCCACCTCGCAACAAAAAAAAAAAAAAAAAAAAAAAAAAAAAAAAAAAGGTTAGGTTAGGTTAGGTTAGGTTGGGGTGCTGGGTCAGAAAACCTCCTCGTGGGCCTGACGGCTGCCGGTCCCTCTCGATACGTTTGGAGGGAACAGCAGCCGGCATGGACGGTGCATCCTGGGCGCGGGCAGTGGCCTTCCCCAAGGAATGGGAAGAGATTCTTATTCTTCGGGGAATGTCACTGTTCGTGGCAAATATTCTGACATAGGAGGGGTCCTACTTGGACAAAAGGGGCGTTGTTCCGCGTGACCCTCTGCAAAGCAGAGGGCACAGTGGAGGAGCAAGGACGGGCTCGGTGTGCACTTACCCTGCCTCCGAGCAGACAGTGAGGGACGCAGTCCTTCGCTGTCCCCGTCGTTCTCGTAATCCCATCATCGGAGTGTCGTGGATCACGTCTCGCGGCTTCGACCGGGACCGAGGGTCTTGGCTTAACCGCCCGGACCGCGAGGTAGAAAACCTCTATAAAAAGTTACCCCGAATCTCAAGCGGCGGCGCACCGTGAGGGGATGAATGGCTGACGGGTGTTCCCATGGAACAATCAGTCTCTAGTGCGACCCCCGCCAGGGTACCAGCCGACCCCCTGGCGGGTTATAAATGTTAAAGGCTTATCCGGGTACAGGGGGCACTGCCCGGATGGACGTTTTATATCCCCCATACTCGTGGGAATCACATGGAAAATATTAATAATAAAAAATTGATGGAGAAGGCGGACGCAGCGTCAAATTCTGGCACTGCGTCATTGAAGATGGGAGCAGTTGCTCCAACAGAGCCCTTAGTGGTTCTGGAGCGGGTGAGTGTGTTGCCGAAATCCGGCGACTCACCACAATTTGTTGCGGCCGGTCCCTCCAAGTTTTGGGGGAAACGACCGCGCTTTGAGTCGGAAGCGTTGTCGGCGGGTCTTTCCTCAAGTGAGGAGAACCTGCCGGCCGCCAAGGTACCGACTGCAAGGAGGGGCAGAGGTCGCGGGTCACCTTCCGGAGCCAACACTTCGGGGGCAGAAGCACGTGACACGCGGGGCCGCTACCTGAAGCGCCCCGATACGCCGATGGCCAGCGGAGTAAGTGACTCCGACGGGGCCATGCAGGTGGAGCAGGGCGATTCCGCAGCCTCCACCGGATTGGTGAGCACCAAAGCGGAGCTCAACGCCGCCAGGCGAGAGGGCCGGAAGGCCGCAGCGACTGATGAGGTCGCTGAAATGGCTCGACTGGCAAGGGAGCGGCGGTTGCAGACCGCCGCAGGCCCTGAGGGACTGACGGCTGAGGTTCTCAGCCGCCAGGTTTTGGATGGCGTAGACGTCGTCCTGAAGGTTGCCACAAAATCGGGCAACCTGAAGGGCACGTTTACGCGGGCCCTTAAGGAGGCGGCGGAGGGAATCAGGGAGGCTGTGGAAGTCCTCCTTGATCGGACGACCTCGGAAGAGACGGTGAAGCTCCAAGAGGAGAATTTCCGTCTCCATACAAAGATGGAGGAGCTCCAGCGGGAGGTCAGCGCCCTGAGGGCGGACTTCAGCCGGCAGCAGAGTGTGACTTCGGACAGCCGCGCTCTGCCACAGAACGGGTCTTTGGGGGAAGACAAGTTCAACCGGCTGTTGACCATTATGACCGCCCGCTTTGACAGCCTAGAACCGAGGCTCAACCCCCCCGTTAATGTCCGTCCGCCGCTGGCAGCGGACAAGCGGAAGAAGGCGTTAGAGCCTGCTCCAACAGTGGCTGGGCCTACGTGGGCACAGGTGGCTAGAGCGCCACCTGCACCAAAAACTCCCACGCAAACGCCCAAAAAGCCCACGGAGGGGGCCAAGAAACCCGTAAAGGGGACGGGAAAGCCCTCTGAGGGGAGCAGCTCGCCCCCCAAAGAGGGTGACTGGAAAACGGCCGAAAGCCGGAAGAAGAGAAGGAAGAGGGGCCGCAAGGCCAAAGCCGCGCCGGGCTCCGGGGGGCACACCGCCAGGGGTGGCCAGAGCGCCCCGAAAATCCGCATCCCTCGCTCAGAGGCAGTGGTGGTGACGCTTCAGCCCGAAGCAAAAGACAGAGGCGTCACATACCAAAAGGTACTGGCGGACGCGAAGAGCAAGCTGGTCTTCGCTGACTTTGGCACCCCGGACGGCTTCCGTTTCAGGACGGCAGCCACGGGGGCCAAAATGTTCGAGTTGGCGGGGACCAGCAGTACTGAGAGGGCAGACGCTCTAGCTGCGAAGTTGAGGGACGTCCTCAACCCCGAGGAGGCGCGGGTGTCCAGGCCCATGAAGACCGCTGAGGTTCGCGTCGATGGGCTGGACGATTCTGTGACGCCGGAGGAGGTGGTGGCGGCCATAGCCCGAAGCGGCGGATGCTCAGCCGACAATGTAAAGGCGGGTAGTATCCGCGTAAATACGGGCGGGCTTGGCACCATCTGGGTGCGGTGTCCAGTTGTTGCGGCGAAGCAGGTTGCTGACGCGGGACGTCTGCTGGTTGGTTGGGTGTCAGCTAGAGTGAAACTCTTGGCACCCAGGGCCATGCAGTGCTACCGGTGCCTGGAGAAAGGGCACGTCCGGGCACTGTGCACCTGCGACACAGACCGCAGCGACTTATGTTATCGCTGCGGTCAGTCTGGCCATAAGGCGTCCCAGTGCTCTGCGGAGCCAAACTGCAGTTTGTGTGCAGCTGCAGGAAAGTCCGCGGGGCACAGAGTAGGTGGTAAAGCCTGCGGCGCGCCCAGAAAGCGCAGCAAGCGATGGGCCAAGGCTGCGGGGGACGCACCCCCCCCGCAACCTAGCACCTCTTCGGCCGACTCCCGGCCTGTGGTGGGACGGAGCGCCGAGGAAATGGAGTGCCAGTGATGGCAGACTACCATTTCCTCCAGGCGAACATCAACCACTGCACCAGAGCTCAGGATCTCCTGCTCCAGAGCATGGCGCAGTGGTCGATAAATGTGGCGGTGGTAGCTGAGCCGTATTTCATCCCCCCCCGGGATAACTGGGCAGGGGATCTAGACGGCCTAGTGGCCATCATCGGCGCGACTCTCGTCGACGTATCCCGTGGTCACGGTTGGGTTGCGGCCCTTGTGAACGGGATCGTCACGATTGGGGCGTATTTTTCGCCCAACAGGAGTCTCGCCGACTTCGAGAGTTTCCTCGTCGAGTTGGGAGCCGTTGTCGGCCAGTCTCACCCTCGACCCATTTTGCTTCTCGGTGACCTCAACGCCAAGTCTGCGGCGTGGGGTTCCCCGGTCACGGACCCGAGAGGCGAAGTGCTAGAGGAGTGGGCCATTACGACGGGCCTGGCTGTCTTAAATCGGGGTTCAGCCTACACGTGTGTACGGCAGCGGGGCGGGTCGATAGTGGACGTCTCGTTCGCTAGTCCCGCTGTCGTGCACCGAGTCCGTGATTGGCACGTTGAGGTGGAGGTGGAGACGCTATCGGATCACCGATACATCCGCTTCGACGTCTCCACCCAGACCGCTGGAGATCGTCGCCAATCGGGGCCCCGAAGAGACGGCCCGCGTTGGGCGCTGAAACGCCTCGACAGGGAAGCTCTCGAAGAAGCCGCCATAGTTCAGGCCTGGATCCGGGAGTCGGCCACCGTCGGTCCCGTCGACGTCGAACTGGAGGCGCAGTGGTTTGGCGATGCGATGACGCAGATCTGCGACGCATGCATGCCACGCGTCTCCTGTCTGTCCGCACGGCGCCGCTTGTACTGGTGGTGCGTCGAGATCGAGCGACTGCGCGTCGAGTGCGCAGACGCCAGACGCCCGTACACGCGGTGCCGGAGAAGACGTCCACGGGTTCCTGAGGAAGAAGCCGCGCTGTATGAGGTGTACCGCGCGGCGAAGCTGGCTCTGTGGCTGGCCATCGGCGAGTCGAAGACACGCTCCAGGGAGGAAATGTTGGCGAGCTTAGACGGGGATCCGTTTGGGCGCCCTTACCGGTCGGTCCGAGGGAAACTTCGGCCGTGGGCGCCCCCGCTAACGGAAAGTCTCGAGCCGCAGTTCCTGGAGCGAGTGGTCTCGGCCCTCTTCCCTGAGAGAGCCGAGTATGAGCCACCGCCGATGGTTCTGCACACAGCTGCAGAGCCGGCAGAGGAAGGAAGCGAAACCATCCCAGAGGTGACACAGGCAGAGATGGGCGCGGCCGTATTGCGGCTCCGGGCTAAAAACACTGCTCCGGGGCCCGATGGAGTGCCTGGCCGCGCTCTGGTCCTCGCCCTGAAGGAGCTGGAGCCCCCACTGAGAGGACTCTTCTCGGCATGCCTTGAGCAGGGCCAGTTCCCTACCCGGTGGAAGACTGGTCGACTGGTCTTGCTCAGGAAGGCAGGGCGCCCGGCGGACTCGTCGTCCGCTTATCGGCCCATAGTGCTGCTGGACGAGGCGGGCAAGATGATGGAGCGAATAATCGCAGACCGCCTCGTCAGCCACTTGTGTACAGAGGGGCCGAACCTGGACGACAGCCAGTATGGGTTCCGTCGTGGGCGCTCCACCGTCGACGCCATAATGAGGGTGAGAGTCCTGGCGGAGGAAGCAGTGTCTCGGGGCGGGGTGGTGCTGGCGGTGTCCTTGGACATCTCCAACGCCTTCAACACTCTGCCCTGGGGTTGCATTAGGGAGGCCCTGCGCTACCACCGGGTGCCTCTCTACCTCCGCAACATTGTGGGGGCTTATCTGTCGGGAAGGTGTGTCACCTACATGGGACGCGACGGCGATGGCCGTCGCGAGATGTCGTGCGGTGTTCCACAGGGGTCGGTTCTGGGCCCTCCCTTGTGGAACATCGGTTACGACTGGGTTTTGCGGTGCGAGCTTCCACCGGGAGTGAACCTGACGTGTTATGCGGACGACACGCTGGTCATTGCCCGGGGGAGCTCGTACAGGGAAGCAGCGTTGCTGGCTACGGCTGCGGTGTCACAGGTGGTGAGCCGCATCCGGCGCCTGGGCCTGGAGGTGGCTCTCAACAAGTCGGAGGCCATTGCGTTTCATGGCCCCCGACGGGCGCCGCCGCTGGGATCACACATAGTGGTCGGGGGGGCCCGGATAGCTGTCGAGTCAACCATGAAGTACCTTGGATTGGTGCTCGACAGCCGTTGGGACTTCGGCCCCCATTTTCAGCGGCTGGTGCCCAAGTTGATGGGCGCGGCGGGCGCGCTGTCAACGCTGCTTCCCAATTTGGGGGGCCCGAGCACCGCCTGTAGACGTTTGTACGTGGGGATCGTGCGATCCATGGCCCTTTACGGGGCCCCAGTATGGGCGACGGACCTGACGGCCCGCACTATCGCAGTACTGCGCAAACCGCAGAGAGCGATGGCCGTCAGGGTCATACGGGGATATCGCACGATCTCCTACGAGGCGGCTTGTGTACTGGCCGGATCCCCGCCGTGGGACCTGGAGGCGAAAGCCCTCGCGACGCTTCACAAGTGGCGCGAGGACGCCAAGGATCGGGGCGAAAGGCTGGTGCAGCGTCAGATCACGCTGCACCGGTCTCAGCTCCGACAGGTCATGGTGGCGGAATGGCGGGGGAGGCTTGACCATCCCTCCGCCGGCCTCGACACAATCGAGGCGATCCGGCCAGTACTCGACGACTGGCTCGGGAGGAAGCACGGCTCCCTGACGTTTCGGGCGACGCAGGTGCTCTCGGGGCATGGTTGCTTCGGGAAGTACCTGTGTCGCATAAGCAGGGAGCCGGACGCTCGGTGCCATCACTGCGTCCATTGTCCGGAGGATACGGCGCGGCATACGCTGGCAGAATGTCCCGCGTGGGACGAGCCGCGCCGTGCCCTCGTCACAGAGATAGGTGGAGACCTGTCGCTGCCGACCGTTGCTCACGCGATGGTCGACAGCACAGAGTCCTGGGACGCGGTGGTGTCCTTCTGCGAAACCGTCATGTCGCAGAAGGAAGCTGCGGAGAGGGAGAGGGAGATCTCGAGTTCCTTCCCATCCCGCAGCAGACGCACCGGGCGTCGGCAGAGGGCGGATAACGCCCTCTTCCGGCCCCCCTAAACAGGTCCAGGGGCGACGAATTCGGGGACATCCGTCGCCCCCCATATCACTGGACCCGAGACGGCGGCGCGTAGTGTTCCACGCGCGCCTCTCACAGACGTAACGGGGGAGTACACCTCACTCCCCCCAGGGACGAGGCCCGCACTGGTTGAGCGGGCCGGCACTAGTCCGGGGCAGCGGAAGTCACATTCGTTCCCGCTGCCCCCAGACGCAAGTGTGCGAGGGAACACCGGGGTGGTTTTTAGTCAGTTGGAGCCTGACAGACCCCTCCGCCCTCCCCAGGCGGAGGACATCCGTTTCCGGATTTTCCACCTCGCAACAAAAAAAAAAAAAAAAAAAAAAGGTTAGGTTAGGTTAGGTTAGGTTAGGTTAGGTTAGGTTGGGGGACCACCCCACAGTGCTTGCGTCCACGTCGCGTCCCCTGGAAACGACCCAGTTTGACCA
The DNA here is from genome assembly GCA_963082945.1 of Cerastis leucographa. NCBI lineage: Eukaryota > Metazoa > Arthropoda > Insecta > Lepidoptera > Noctuidae > Cerastis > Cerastis leucographa. The sequence continues at coordinate 18,782,031 of OY720368.1, forward strand.
CCGTAACGGAGTGGCAGACTGGGCTCGGCCAAAGTGCACTGTGACTATCGTAGCTCATTTTGCCTTGCGAGTACGAACCTGCGGAGGCTATGCCTAAACCCACGCGGGATGCCTGCGGGCGATATTTTAAACCCAAAGGCCCTTCTCAGGGCCAACCCAAAGGCCCTTCTCAGGGCCAACCCAAAGGCCCTTCTCAGGGCCAAACCGACGCTTCGGCGTCAGAGGCTAGCCGCGCGCCGTCTGCGGCTAGCTTCTTCGGAAGAACGGACTTGTCGGATTTGTCTGACTCCGACGATGAGTCAATGGTTGGCGTCTCGGGTGCAGGCGACTCGCAGTCGCGAAAGCGGGCCTTCCTGCGGGATGGGTCTGAGGGCTCCTCGGCGTCAGGGTCGACGAGGCTGTCAAAGACTAAAAAGTCGACGACGGCCGCGGACACCCACGTCGTTGGGCTCGCGGACGCCCAACGTAAGTTGGATCTTGCGCAGCGGGCGCAGCTCCAGCAGGAGCTTGAGGAGCGGGTTGCCGCAAGGGAGAGGCGGGCGCACGTCACCCGGGCAAAGTCCGGGTACGGTGCGTCCCGTGTGCTATACGCGGACCACTCCCTGCTGGAGCTGGAACAAATGGCGGAGGAGGACGAGGCGGAAATTTTGGAGGTTGCCTCAAAGTCCTCAAATTTGAAGGGGACCTTCCAAAAGGCCCTCAAATGTCGGGCCGCGAGCTTGCGCGGTGTGGTCAAGGAGCTAGTCCAGCGAAAAGCCACTGACGAGACACGGCAACTGCAGGCGAGGGTGGATCGCCTGCAGGTGGAAGTCAGTGAGCTTCATCGCAAGCTGGCTGAAGCCACGGCCCGGCCGCAGCAGGCCCCCGCCGAGACGACGAAAACGTCATCGACGCCTTTGACGCCGTCGACGTCTAAGAAGACGAGTCCTGCGGCAGAGGGCCCCTCCTCCAACTCCAACCTTGAGGACATAATCCGCAAGGTGGTAATGGAGGAGCGGGCCTTCACGCGAGCCTGCCTGGCAGGAATAGAGGACCGGCTCCTGCCAGAAAAGCGCCTCCGACCGCCGCTTGCGGCGGATAAGGGGCGCTCCGAGCCGGGGCCGTCTTCCTCATCCCAGGTCCAGGAGGACGCCCTTCTCCCCTTGACTACCCCGTCCAATGAGGGGACGGAAGTGGTCGGGAGGGGGAAGGGCAAAGCCAAAAAGTCGGCGGCTGCCGCCCCAGCCGTCCCCGCTCCCAACCACTCGCAGACGACTGGCAGAGGGGGGGGGAAGCGGGGAGGTAGAGGTAGAGAGAGGGGAAAGGGGCAGCTGGTCTCCCCAAAGGCCGCGGCCGTCGTGGTGGCCCTCACCGCGGAGGCGGCGGAGCAGGACGCCCTTCTCCCCTCGACCACCCCGTCCAATGAGTGGACGGAAGTGGTCGGGAGACGGAAGGGCAAAGCCAAAAAGTCGGCGGCTGCCGCCCCAGCCGTCCCCGCTCCCAGCCGGTTGCAGACGACCGGCAGAGGGGGGGGGAAGCGGGGAGGTAGAGGTAGAGCGAGGGGAAAGGGGCAGCTAGTCTCCCCAAAAACCGCGGCCGTCGTGGTGACCCTCACCGCGGAGGCAGCGGAGCGAGGGGAGACGTACGCGTCCATTTTGGTGCGGGCGCGTAGCAATGCCGATCCCACTCAACTGGGGATCGGCAGTGTGTCTTGCCGGCGGACCCAAGCCGGGGCTCGATTATTCGAGTTCCCGGGGGCAGAGGGGGGAGCCCGCGCGGACCTCTTTGCAGCTAAGCTGCAGGAGGTCATCGCGGACTCCGCCAAGGTGGCCCGACCGGTAAAGTTGGTGACACTCGAGGTGACGGATCTCGACGATTCCGTCACCAAGGAGGAGGTGGTGGAGGCGGTCGCAGCGTTAGGGGGCTGCGACGTCGCGGCGGTCCAGAGTCGGGACATAAGGCCCGGCCGCGGTGGCATGGGCACCGTCCGCCTTGAGTGCCCGATTCCCGCTGCCAGAGCCGTCCTGGCGAAGGGCCGGCTGACGGTCGGCTTCAGCTCGGGTGCGGTCAGGGCACTCGAGGACCAGCCGCTGAGGTGTTTCCGGTGCTTCGGCATCGGCCACACCCGGGCTCTGTGTCCGTCCGCGGTAGACAGGTCAGACACCTGCTACCGCTGTGGCATGGGGGGCCACCAAACCGCCTCCTGTGAGGTCGCCACGCCGCACTGCTCGGTCTGTGCTGCCAGTGGCTGCCAAGCGGACCACGTGATGAAGGGGAGGAACTGCAATCCTCCCCCTAAGCGTGGCAAAGTACAGGCGCCAACCGGGCCTGTTGCGGCTGCCGGTACCGCCGTTCCTGCGGCGGCTGCGGAGGGGGGTGCGATGTCCGACTGATGGATATAGTCGAACATCGCATCCTTCAGACTAACGCCAACCACTGCAGGGCAGCCCAAGATCTGCTGATGCAGACAATGGCTGAGTGGTTGGTGGACTTGGCGGTGGTCGCCGAGCCTTACTCGGTCCCTGGCCGTTGGCTGGGTGACCGGGATGGCCTGGTGGCGTTGGTGGCGCGGTCTTCCACGGATTCCCCTCCCCTCTCGCTCTTAGAGAGGGGACCGGGATACGTGGCCGCCGCGTGGGGGGGCATGGCCCTGGTCGGGGTCTATTTCTCCCCAAACCGCCCTCTCTCGGACTTTGAGGATTTCCTGGAGGTCCTCACTGCAGTCGTAGGGAGGGCGGCGCCTCGCCAGGTCGTGGTGTTGGGCGACCTGAACGCCAAGTCGGCGGCCTGGGGCAACCCGGCCGCCGGGTGCAACGTCCGGGGACGCGCCGTTGAGTTCTGGGCGGCCTCAAGCGGTATGTCCCTCCTCAACAGGGGGACGGTCCACACGTGTGTGCGGCAACAGGGTGGGTCGGTGGTGGACGTCACGTTCGCCACCCCCGCGCTGGCCGCCCGCGTCGTGAACTGGCGGGTTGAGATGGTGGAGACCTTGTCGGACCACCGATACGTGCGGTTCGACATCTCCACCCAGGGGGGGGGGATGGCCCGCGCTGGGCAATCTCCCTTCCCGCGGTGGGCACTCACCCGCCTGGACCGGGAGGCAGCCAGGGAGGCGGCTTTCCTCCAGGACTGGCTGTCGCCCCCTGTTGAGGTCCTGGACGTGGACGCCGCAGCGGTTCGGATCAGAGGGGCCCTGACCGAGGTGTGCAATTCCAGCATGCCTCGGTCTCGCCGTCCGCCTCCCCGTCGCGCCGTTTATTGGTGGACGGAGGAGCTGGAGGGGCTTCGGACCGCCTGCGTGGCGGCCAGAAGGGCCTACGCGCGCAGTCGGCGGCGCAGCGTCCTAAACCGAGTCCGGGCAGAAGAGGACCGCCTATACGCCTCCTACCGAGAGGCGACGACGGTCCTCAAGTCTGCAATGGGCGCTGCGAGAGACTCGGCGAGGGCCGAGATGCTGGAGGGTCTCGACAGGGATCCCTATGGGAGGCCATACAAGGCGGCGCGGAACCAGCTCCGCCCCTATGGTCCCCCACTGTCGGAGACCCTCGAGCCAGCACTGTTGGATGGGGTGGTCCGGTCCCTGTTTCCGCGCAGGACCGACTTCGCCCCACCAACAATGGATCCCCCGCAAGGGGCGGCTTCGCCGGAGGAGGAGGTCCCCCCGGTGACGGCGGCGGAGATCTACGCGGGGGTACTCAGCCTCCGCGCCAAGAAGACGGCCCCCGGGCCGGACGGCGTCCCCGCACGGGTGGTGGCAATAGCTGCCTCCGAGATGGAGGACAGGTTTCGGGACCATTTCAGCGCGTGCTTTTCGGCTGGGAAGTTCCCGAAACTGTGGAAGGAGGGGCAGCTTTGCCTCCTCCGAAAGGTGGGACGCCCGGTGGACTCCCCCTCGGCATACCGGCCCGTCGTGTTGCTCGATGAGGTCGGTAAATTGTTCGAGGGGATAGTCGCCTCCCGGCTCGGGCGCCATTTGCGGGATGTGGGGCCGGATCTGTCGGACGCCCAATTCGGTTTCCGTCGTGGGCGTTCGACGATCGACGCGCTGGCCCTACTCAAGGGCCAGGTGAAGGAGGCAGTCGAGGCGGGGGACGGAGTGCTGGCGGTGTCATTCGACATTGCCAATGCCTTCAACTCCGTGCCCCACTCGACGATATTGGAGGCGCTCCGGTATCACGGAGTGCCCCAATATCTGCGGAGCCTCCTGGCCAGCTACTTGGAGGACCGAGAGGTCCTCCTCGTAGACAAGACGGCCACAGTGAGGCGGTACGGCGCAGAGTCCGGTGTTCCACAGGGGTCGGTACTTGGGCCCCCGCTGTGGAACATCGGGTTCGATTGGCTGCTGCGGGGAGCCCTCCTCCCGGGCACGAGTGTCATCTGCTACGCGGATGACACTCTCCTCACTGCACGGGGGAGGAGATTCGCGGACGCGGCCTGTCTGGCCTCGGCTGGCGGATCCTTGGTTGCAGAGAGGATCCGCCGCCTGGGATTGAAGGTGGCGCTGCACAAGACCGAGGCCGTGTTCTTTCGCGGGCCTCGGCAGCGCTGCCCACGCGACGCCCACATCGTCGTGGAGGGCGTCCGTATAGAGGTCCAGCCCCGGATGAAATATCTGGGCCTGGTGCTGGACGACAGGTGGCGCTTCGGCCCGCATTTCAGCGGGCTGTCGACGCGCCTGTTGAAGGCCGCGGACGCCCTCTCGTGGCTCCTCCCGAACCTGGGGGGGCCCAAGGCGAAATGCCGGCGCCTCTATGCCGGCATCTTGCGGAGCATGGCCCTGTACGGGGCCCCCATTTGGGCGGACTCCCTCCACAGGAGGGAGAACGCGACCGCCATCCGCAAGCCCCAAAGGGCCATTGCACTGCGGGTGGCGAGGGCCTACCGGTCGGTGGGTTTCTCGGCGGCGTGCGCTCTGGCCGGCACCCCTCCTTGGGAGTTGGAGGCTTGGGTGCTGGCCAGGGTGTATGAGTGGACGGCGCATCGCAGGGCGCTCGGGGAGCGCCCCGTCGCCGAAGAGCGGGAGGCCGTGCGGCGGGAGGCGAGGGACGCCATCGTCCTCCATTGGACGGAGGACCTCGCCACCGCCACCTTTGGCCGCCGGACGTTGGACGCGCTCGGTCCGGTCCTCCGGGCCTGGCTCGAGCGGCCCCATGGTTTCCTCTCGTTCCGTCTGGTGCAGGTGTTGTCCGGGCATGGCTGCTTCGGAACGTACCTGCACCGGATCGGGAGGGAGGAAGCCCCGGCGTGCCACGACTGCGGCGCGGCGGAGGACACGGCGCAGCACACCCTCGAAGTGTGCCCAGCTTGGTCCGAGCCGCGCCGCAGTCTGATCGCGGAGATCGGACAGGACCTCTCGCTTCCCGGTGTGGTCAACGCCATGCTGGGGAGCGAGGGGGCCTGGTCAGCGGTCGCCTTCTTTTGCGAGGACGTAGTCTCGCAAAAGGAGGCGGCGGAGCGCGCGCGGGAGGAAGACCCTCTCGCAGCGCCGCTCCGCAGAAGAAGAAGAGGTCGGAGAAGACGCGGTCTTCTCCCTCTTCATGGTGGCGACGGGCGGGCGACAGGCGCGGGGGCGCCTTCGCCCGCATTGCACCCGTCACCACCTTCGTCTGTCATTCCCGGGCCCGCCCCCCCCCCCACGGGGAGGGCGTGAGGTTCGCTGTGCGGGTCATCGTCGGCGGAGGACTGGAAGTAAAGGCTGTGCCGGTTTCCCAGTCCCCCGCCACTAGGACGAAGCGGGAATGCCGCTGGGTCGTTTTAGTGGGTATACCGGGTCAGACCGGGGAGTCCCACATAGCCCGCCCATCCCCCGATGGACGGGTATGCGTAATGCATTTTTTCCCAGCGACAAAAAAAAAAAAAAAAAAAAAAAAAAAAAAAAAGGTTAGGTTAGGTTCCGCGCTGGACAATCTCCCCCGCGCTGGACAATCTCCCTTCCCGCGGTGGGCACTCACCCGCCTGGACCGGGAGGCAGCCAGGGAGGCGGCTTTCCTCCAGGACTGGCTGTCGCCCCCTGTTGAGGTCCTGGACGTGGATGCCGCAGCGGTTCGGATCAGAGGGGCCCTGACCGAGGTGTGCAATTCCAGCATGCCTCGGTCTCGCCGTCCGCCTCCCCGTCGCGCCGTTTATTGGTGGACGGAGGAGCTGGAGGGGCTTCGGACCGCCTGCGTGGCGGCCAGAAGGGCCTACGCGCGCAGCCGGCGGCGCAGCGTCCTAAACCGAGTCCGGGCAGAAGAGGACCGCCTATACGCCTCCTACCGAGAGGCGACGACGGTCCTCAAGTCTGCAATGGGCGCTGCGAGAGACTCGGCGAGGGCCGAGATGCTGGAGGGTCTCGACAGGGATCCCTATGGGAGGCCATACAAGGCGGCGCGGAACCAGCTCCGCCCCTATGGTCCCCCACTGTCGGAGACCCTCGAGCCAGCACTGTTGGATGGGGTGGTCCGGTCCCTGTTTCCGCGCAGGACCGACTTCGCCCCACCAACAATGGATCCCCCGCAAGGGGCGGCTTCGCCGGAGGAGGAGGTCCCCCCGGTGACGGCGGCGGAGATCTACGCGGGGGTACTCAGCCTCCGCGCCAAGAAGACGGCCCCCGGGCCGGACGGCGTCCCCGCACGGGTGGTGGCAATAGCTGCCTCCGAGATGGAGGACAGGTTTCGGGACCTTTTCAGCGCGTGCTTTTCGGCTGGGAAGTTCCCGAAACTGTGGAAGGAGGGGCAGCTTTGCCTCCTCCGAAAGGCGGGACGCCCGGTGGACTCCCCCTCGGCATACCGGCCCGTCGTGTTGCTCGATGAGGTCGGTAAATTGTTCGAGGGGATAGTCGCCTCCCGGCTCGGGCGCCATTTGCGGGATGTGGGGCCGGATCTGTCGGACGCCCAATTCGGTTTCCGTCGTGGGCGTTCGACGATCGACGCGCTGGCCCTACTCAAGGGCCAGGTGAAGGAGGCAGTCGAGGCGGGGGACGGAGTGCTGGCGGTGTCATTCGACATTGCCAATGCCTTCAACTCCGTGCCCCACTCGACGATATTGGAGGCGCTCCGGTATCACGGAGTGCCCCAATATCTGCGGAGCCTCCTGGCCAGCTACTTGGAGGACCGAGAGGTCCTCCTCGTAGACAAGACGGCCACAGTGAGGCGGTACGGCGCAGAGTCCGGTGTTCCACAGGGGTCGGTGCTTGGGCCCCCGCTGTGGAACATCGGGTTCGATTGGCTGCTGCGGGGAGCCCTCCTCCCGGACACGAGTGTCATCTGCTACGCGGATGACACTCTGCTCACTGCACGGGGGAGGAGATTCGCGGACGCGGCCTGTCTGGCCTCGGCTGGCGGATCCTTGGTTGCAGAGAGGATCCGCCGCCTGGGATTGAAGGTGGCGCTGCACAAGACCGAGGCCGTGTTCTTTCGCGGGCCTCGGAAGCGCTGCCCACCCGACGCCCACATCGTCGTGGAGGGCGTCCGTATAGAGGTCCAGCCCCGGATGAAATATCTGGGCCTGGTGCTGGACGACAGGTGGCGCTTCGGCCCGCATTTCAGCGGGCTGTCAACGCGCCTGTTGAAGGCCGCGGACGCCCTCTCGTGGCTCCTCCCGAACCTGGGGGGGCCCAAGGCGAAATGCCGGCGCCTCTATGCCGGCATCTTGCGGAGCATGGCCCTGTACGGGGCCCCCATTTGGGCGGACTCCCTCCACAGGAGGGAGAACGCGACCGCCATCCGCAAGCCCCAAAGGGCCATTGCACTGCGGGTGGCGAGGGCCTACCGGTCGGTGGGTTTTTCGGCGGCGTGCGCTCTGGCCGGCACCCCTCCTTGGGAGTTGGAGGCTTGGGTGCTGGCCAGGGTGTATGAGTGGACGGCGCATCGCAGGGCGCTCGGGGAGCACCCCGTCGCCGAGGAGCGGGAGGCCGTGCGGCGGGAGGCGAGGGACGCCATCGTCCTCCATTGGACGGAGGACCTCGCCACCGCCACCTTTGGCCGCCGGACGTTGGACGCGCTCGGTCCGGTCCTCCGGGCCTGGCTCGAGCGGTCTCATGGTTTCCTCTCGTTCCGTCAGGTGCAGGTGTTGTCCGGGCATGGCTGCTTCGGAACGTACCTGCACCGGATCGGGAGGGAGGAAGCCCCGTCGTGCCACGACTGCGGCGCGGCGGAGGACACGGCGCAGCACACCCTCGAAGTGTGCCCAGCTTGGTCCGAGCCGCGCCGCAGTCTGATCGCGGAGATCGGACAGGACCTCTCGCTTCCCGGTGTGGTCAACGCCATGCTGGGGAGCGAGAGGGCCTGGTCAGCGGTCGCCTCCTTTTGCGAGGACGTAGTCTCGCAAAAGGAGGCGGCGGAGCGCGCGCGGGAGGAAGACCCTCTCGCAGCGCCGCTCCGCAGAAGAAGAAGAGGTCGGAGAAGACGCGGTCTTCTCCCTCTTCATGATGGCGACGGGCGGGCGACAGGCGCGGGGGCGCCTTCGCCCGCATTGCACCCGTCACCACCTTCGTCTGTCATTCCCGGGCCCGCCCCCCCCCCCACGGGGAGGGCGTGAGGTCCGCTGTGCGGGTCATCGTCGGCGGAGGACTGGAAGTAAAGGCTGTGCCGGTTTCCCAGTCCCCCGCCACTAGGACGAAGCGGGAATGCCGCTGGGTCGTTTTAGTGGGTATACCGGGTCAGACCGGGGAGTCCCACATAGCCCGCCCATCCCCCGATGGACGGGTATGCGTAATGCATTTTTTCCCAGCGACAAAAAAAAAAAAAAAAAAAAAAAAAAAAAAAAAAAAAAAAAAAAAAAAAAAAAAAAAAAGGTTAGGTTAGGTTAGGTTAGGTTAGGTTAGGTTAGGTTAGGTTAGGTTAGGTTAGGTTAGGTTAGGTTTTTTTTTTTTTTTTTTTTTTGTTTGGGCAGGAGTGGGAAATCCCCACGGACACTTCGACTATCTCACGGCATGTGAGACAGTCGAAGTAGTGCCGGACTCGAACCGGCTAAAAACCACTCCTGCTCTGCCAGTGTCCCCCTGACATAGTCAGAGACTTTGTATTTTCTTTTTTATATTTGTTTCCTTTTTGTTTCTTTTGTAAGACAATTAAATTTAGGTTTTTGCTTTTTCGAAATTATGTTCAATATTTGGTGTTTACTAATTAAATATATGACATATGTTACATAATACTTTGCTGCTCTGTGCTTTAATCTTATATCCTTTCGTTATGAAATCTTTATACAGGATAAAGCATGGCCTTCATTATATAGTATCCTTGTTTCTATTAATGACGTTTTCCGAAATTTTGATACAGAATTCTAAAAATATTTTCCGTTTTATTTTGTCTCCGATAATTTTACTTATATTGTCCACATTAATTGTAGTATCTATCTTGTGTTCTGCATTTTGTCTCTCTGCGCCATAGACCGGGCATTCCGTCAGAATGTGGGCGACCGATTCCTTTGCATCTGGTTCACAGATGCACGATGGGTTTCCCTTACACTTGAAGCGGTGCAGGTATTCGGAGAACCCACCGTGCCCCGAGAAGATTTGTGTTAAGATGCCAGTTGGTTGAACTATTTTTACAATTTTATAGGCGTCGGTCGCGTCTGGGAAGAAGATTTTTGTGACATTCGCGGTTTCGCCGCACTGGTACCTCCGATTCCATTCGTCGAGCGACTCCCCTCGGATCTGTCGTTTGACGAATGAAACGGGGCACAGATCATAATCCGGCTTCTTTCTCGACTTCAAGGCAGCTTCCTTCGCCAGTTGGTCGGCTCGCTCGTTTCCCTCCAAACCCGCGTGGGCTTTTATCCAAAACAAGGAGACACTCTTGTTCTGGAGTTTACAGCGGCGGATGGTGTCCCTCGTTTCCACGGCCAAGGGATGGGGGGAGCCTACGTTAACGACCGCTTGAAGAGCCGCCCTGGAGTCGCTGAAGATGCCGAATGTGGATTCTCCACGCTTGAGCACCTCTCCTGCCGCTCTCTGTAGGGCCAGGAGTTCTGCCTGGTAGACGGTGCAGTAAGACGGCAAGGCAAGTTTGAGGGCCTTAATTTCGGTGCCACCATTCCATAAGGATAGCGCCGCCCCAACCTTGCCCTCAATCTTGCTGCCGTCCGTGAATATTCGCACAGCAAAACTGCTGTGGTTCTGGTATTGTTCCTCGTCTACCAGGCTTCCGAACTCCAGGTTTACTTGTTCCGCGGGGTGCGGGGCCTCTGCCGCTGGAGACATCCGCTCGACCTCCCTGCCCCTTAGCACGGGCTGGGGCACACCCTTCCTGGCTTCGTACAACGCAGCTACTTCCCGTATACGAAGGTCAAGTGGGAGTATCCCAGCGAGCACTAATGCCGAGTTTAGGGAGACCGTGCGGTAGGCTTTACACAGCTTTTGGGCAAACCCCCTCTGAACCACGTTTAGTTGCTTAATGACCCCTACTTTTTTGGCGGCTGGTGCCCATGCGCTTGCAGCGTAGAGTATGATCGGTTCGACTGCTGCCGTGTAGATGACGCGGATGATCTCCGGGTGAAGGCCCCAGCTCACTTTTGCCGCGCGTGCCAGGTTTCCGAAGGACTACCACTGTGGCCTCTTTCCAGGCTCCAGGGAAGTGTCCGTGCTCCAGGCACTTATTGGCTAGTGCAAGAAACGTCCCTGGGTCCCGGGATATCGCCTGGGCGCAGATATCAGCGGTGAGGCCGTCTGCCCCGGTGCCTTCTTCGGGTTGAAACTTTCCACCGCGGTTTTCAGCTCCTGAAGTGTAAACGGTGGGTCATGGTATTCATCATGCGTCCACTCGTTTGCACGACTGGCCGCTTCACGTGTCCGACGGTGGTCTTCAGTTTCTCCCTCTTTTAGGTCTTCGGGGTAGAAGGTCTCGGCCAGCAGCAGAGCCGATTCTTGGGCGTTGAGTGGCACCCCGTCCTTCATCAGCGGCAAATCCTCTTGCCTTTTGGCGGTCCGTCCTATGACCCTGTATATCCCCTCCCATATCCCTTCCTTATCCTGTTTTCCACAGAAGCCCTTCCAGCCTTCTGTCTGTGCTTTTATTGCTAGGGACTCATATCTTATTTTTGCTTGCAGGTACTCATCGATGACTTTCTGCCTCCGGACTCTTGCAGCGCATCGGATGCGTCGTCTCCTGGTGTTCACCTCGGACATCAACTCAGCGAGCTTTTTTGACCACCACGGTATGGTAACTTGTTCTTTATTTTTAATCCTTAATAGTGTTTCATCACATGTTTTGGTGATGCTTTCTATATATTGATTTATGTTATGATCTAATTCTGTTTTATTATTAATATTACTGATTTCTTGTGGGTTTAATTTTGCATGAGCTTTTAATTGGGTCAATTTCTCATGAAATTGGCTCCAATTGGCTTTTTTTGTATTATAAATCCTCGTGGTCCTGTTAACGTTGATTCCTTTTGACTTTTCAAGATAAATTTTGAAAACTATCCCGTTGTGGTCTGAGCTCGTGAGTCCTTCCTCGACCCGCCAGTCCTCCACCAAGTCCAGCAGGTCCGTTGAGCAAGCTGTTACATCAACGAAGCTGCTGTACAGTGTGTTACCTCTGACGGTGTCGAAGGTTGGTTAGGTTAGGTTAGGTTAGGTTAGGTTAGGTTTTTTTTTTTTTTTTTTTTTTTTTTTGTTTTGGCAGGAGTGGGAAATCCCCACGGACACTTCGACTATCTCATGATTTGTGAGACAGTCGAAGTAGTGCCGGACTTGAACCGGCTAAAACCACACTCCTGCCCCGCCAGTGTCCCTCTGACATGATCAGAGCCCTTAATTTGCGGATTTTTATTCTTGTTCAGCTGCTGATTTTGGAATAAGGCCGAGGAGACCTCTCTCTGCGCTCTTTATTTTACATATTTCTTTTATTTCCTGTGTTTATCCATTATTTTTAATGTTAGATATTTTGTGAACTTTTAATATATTGTCCTTTATTTTTTATATAATCATTTAAGTAACTACCTATTGTTTAATTTTAGTAACTAGTTTTATTTATATATAATACTTTATTTCCATCTTATACTGGTCTTTTGCCCAACCATTTCTAGCTTTATTATGTTTTTATAATATAAAAAGATATCTTCTTGTTCGATACCCAAACTATATATTTAATATATATTTAAATATCTTTAAATTTAAAACTGCTCATTTTACAATAAATATTTATTTTTAATAGGTTTACATAACTGTCTTGTAAGCTAAGCTCGACACAACATGGCGAGACCACTAAAGTTGACCTACAGTTCAGCATAATTCGAGCCACTTTCCCAAGAAAGTGACTCCAGTTACCATTTACCATTAAGCCAACCCTAGTGGTTCGCTTAATGCTTCTGCTATCTAGTTGTGTCGAGAAATCGGAAATGGTTGTCTTTATGTACGTGGAAGTGGGCGCATCAACATCTTTAGCAGTAAGCTACCGATGCTCTGGCGAATGCGTCCCACTTCCTACGTACAGGGCATTCACTACTGAAGGCATTGTGCTGGTGCTCCCCCAGCTTGGCTCTGGTGCAATTTATGCACGCCGCTGCTTCGCCGATCTGTTTGACTGGGCAGTCCAACCCTAGGTGTGGACCGCCACAGTAGCTGCACAGATCAGCTGGCTCCGTGCACAGGCGTTTGCCGTGCCCGTATGCCAAGCAACGCGTGCACTGCACCAGAGGCGTCTGGTCTTCGACGCGCACTCGTTGGAGGTCAATCCGAAGCTTGCCTCCAACGAGCGCCCGCCCCCAGATCGTGGGGGACACACTTAGCACAATGCTGTTTGTGTGTGGGTTTCTAGTCCGCTTTCTAAATTTTATGGACATCCTTTGCTCTTTGTCGTCGAGGCCGTGAAAAATCTCCCGGTTCTGGTTCCTCAGGGCCTTCAGCACTTCTTCGTCTGTGTGAACGAGCAGTACGTCCCTCAGAACCAGAAGCGGGTCCCGATTCTTCACAGCCTCGACGACGAGGTTCTCCCCGGCAAATTTTAATCGGTTTTGCAGCTTTTTTCTCTCCTCCTCTGTTTCGCACCCCAAGATCACCTTTTGGTCTCTGGCCTTGCGAACTCTTTCCACTCGCACCCAGCCCTCCTTCGCATCCACTGCTTTCCTCACACGTTCCAGGACTTCGCCCGCCGTGTCCGTTTCCTGTGTCGAGGAGACCACCAACGAGTGCAGCGTCGCTCGCTCCGGGGCTTGTGCCCCGGTATGGCTCTTACTGACGGCCGCTACACTCGCGTAGGTTGTCTCCCCCACACGTTCCTTGCTGGCCAGACTGTCTCGGAGTTTTTCGAGTTTTTCGGAGTTGTCCTTTAACTCCGAGATATGCTCCTTCATGGTGTTGAGGAGCTCAGTCTGGCCAGCAAGAACCTCGACAGAAATGGGATGAGGAACGCAGGCAGCAGTGGGTGCGGGTACCGGTACGGCTATGGGTGCGGGTGCGACAGGGACCTTGTCTAGCTCGGACTCCTTGACCAGCTCATACAGCCTGTTTATGGCTTCGAGCACCGCAGTCTTGATCTCGGCCTTGAGGTTTCGAGAGTTGCCCAAATTAAGCTTAGCTTTATTTAGGCAAGCTCTCGCCTCCGCAATGCGACTGGGTTGCCCGGCCTCAGACTTCATGAGCGATCTTGGAGCGCTTACAGGAGCTCGACGCGTCCCCGGGGTAGCGGGGTCTTTCTGGCACGCAGGAGGAGTGTCTTCTCCGAAGGAGATTCTCCTCCGCGCGTCAGTAGGTGAAGGCACCGCTTTTTCCGACGATCGCGGCGAGCTCCTGGAGCCCATCGTCCTCAAAGTTGCGGATGGGGTGCGAAACATCAGTATCATCAGTGGCGGATACTATTAAAACGGACCCCTGTAAGGAGGGGGTCGAGACAACAATATCCGCTCAAGAGGAGAGATGAAGGCACCGGACACTGGTACTTCTGTGTCTCTGTAAAGGGGGAACACAGTAAGTAGGTACTTCTTTGTCCCTGTAAAGGGGGGGCTCAGTAAGTAATAAACTGAAAATTAATTTAAAATGTTTGACGAATTAAATTACGAGCAAATATTGATTAATTATGAGATTATATAATATATTACAAATAAAATTGCTTATAATAGCCGTCAACCCTAAAACTACGTCAAAACAATAGAACTTCTGTGTTCCTGTAAAGGGGGAAGCACAGTAAGTGATCAATATAAATAAAATTCTTAAAAAAATATTGGTCATCCGCTGTATAAAAACAACGTAACGTCAAAATAAAGCGCTGTTTCCCTTTAAATACTTATCTAGAGGCCTAAAATGAACAAAACACAAAAAATAAAATTTGCCTAAAATCCCACTCCGGCCTTCCTATACACAATAGGGCGGGTGGGCGGGCAAAATTTTATTTGAGCTAGACCCGCGAGTGAGGTGTCCAGAGACGCAGCTTCGCGCGGGCTAGCTAACTACGAAATAGAAAGGGGTGAGTGCCGAACAAAAATTTTGGGTTTTGCTCAAAAAACCAGTTTTTGAGTCAAAAAATTTTGGTTTTCAACCCCCAACCTTGAGTCCGGGACACGAAACGGGCACCGGAACGCAGGGATGGTAAGTGAGTACTATTGCAACTATATTCTAAAGTAATATTTGTAGAAAAATTTGGAAGAACACTAAATTTGGAAGATTTTGTTTGAAATATTAAAAATTTTCTAAGTGTCGTAAGGGAAGATTTTTGAAAACGCTTCTAGGGTGGTAAAATATTGTCAAAACGTAGGCGGAGGCCCACTAAAGTCTAAAAATGCTGAAAACAGCGTCAAAAACGCACCCTTAATGGCGAAGATATCAACGTTTTAGTGTTTAGCGTGATCCCTTAGGTGGATTTTGGTAGTAGCAGAATCTATATGAAAAACAATAATTTTGAAAATTTTGCAAGTTCTATTTGAGCTAGACCCGCGAGTGTGGTGTCCAGAGACGCGGCTTCGCGCGGGCTAGCTAACTACGAAATAGAAAGGGGTGAGTGCCGAACAAAAAATTTGGGTTTTGCTCAAAAAACCAGTTTTTGAGTCAAAAAATTTTGGTTTTCAACCCCCAACCTTGAGTCCGGGACACGAAACGGGCACCGGAACGCAGGGATGGTAGGTGAGTACTATTGCAACTATATTCTAAAGTAATATTTGTAGAAAAATTTGGAAGAACACTAAATTTGGAAGATTTTGTTTGAAATATTAAAAATTTTCTAAGTGTCGTAAGGGAAGATTTTTGAAAACGCTTCTAGGGTGGTAAAATATTGTCAAAACGTAGGCGGAGGCCCACTAAAGTCTAAAAATGCTGAAAACAGCGTCAAAAACGCACCCTTAATGGCGAAGATATCAACGGTTAGGTTAGGTTAGGTTAGGTTAGGTTAGGTTAGGTTAGGTTAGGTTAGGTTAGGTTAGGTTAGGTTAGGTTAGGTTAGGTTAGGTTAGGTTAGGTTAGGTTAGGTTAGGTTAGGTTAGGTTAGGTTAGGTTAGGTTAGGTTAGGTTAGGTTAGGTTAGGTTAGGTTAGGTTAGGTTAGGTTAGGTTAGGTTAGGTTAGGTTAGGTTAGGTTAGGTTAGGTTAGGTTAGGTTAGGTTAGGTTAGGTTAGGTTAGGTTAGGTTAGGTTAGGTTAGGTTAGGTTAGGTTAGGTTAGGTTAGGTTAGGTTAGGTTAGGTTAGGTTAGGTTAGGTTAGGTTAGGTTAGGTTAGGTTAGGTTAGGTTAGGTTAGGTTAGGTTAGGTTAGGTTAGGTTAGGTTAGGTTTTTTTTTTTTTTTTTTTTTTTTTTTTTTTTTTTTTTTTTTTTTTTTTTTTTTTTTTTTATTCTAATTCCTCTGGCGGAGCCAAAGCCTGTACTATCTTATGTTTCTCTTGCATTCCAGTTCTATCAAGTATTCCTCTCGCACTTTTATTCCTCATACTTTGTCTTTCTATTATTCCATCTTCTCTTCTTATCTTTAAGGGTGGGATGCCCTTCTACTTTCCCTAGTCTGTACTCTATTTTGTTCTTTTCTCTTTATTCGGGTTTAACTCAGGACGCAATGTTTTTATTAATCTCCATTAAATCTTATTACTTTACATGTTTATCAACAAATTTTACAACCATCTTTTAAAAACTATTATTTCTTTTACATATTTCTAAATATCACTATTTCTAATTTTACAACAATCTTATACTATCCTTACTCCTAGTCACATATTTTAATGCTATTTCTATTTGCCAATCTTAATTCTAACACATTTTGTGAATGACATATTTCCATTAGCTATCTTATTTATCTATTTCACATACAGTTTCTTACGGCTACTTACGCTCTAAAATTGAAGTGGCAATCATTAACATTGTAAAAAGAATACTAATGGGTTTTTCTGGCATTTGGCTATTTTATAACTTCTGTTCTCAATGCTTGACTCTAATATTATATACAATATTATGCAAACATTTTTGCTTAAGCTGTTCTGTTTCTCTTTATTACTCTTTCGCAAATTTTTACGCAAAATTCCAGAAACAACTCTCTCTTTTTGCTCTTCATTATGAGCCACACATTTTCGGCGTCCAGTTTGGTGTCGAGTACTAGCTCGGCCACAAGTCTTTCCTGGTCGAATACGGGACAGCTGAACAATACATGTGGCACCGTCTCAGCAATGTCAGGATCGCAGATGCAAGATGGGCTCTCCTTACACTTGAAGCGATTCAAGTATTCCGAGAACCCACCGTGCCCGGTCATGATCTGCGTCAATATGTTGCTGATTTTAATTTTTCTGACTATCCTGTAAGCCGCCACCGCATCCGGGAAGAACAGTTTTGTTCCAGACGCAGTTTCCCCATCGCAGTATCTCCGGTTCCACACATCAAGAGTTGCCGTACGAATGCACCGCTTGACGTATGAAACCGGACACAGATCGTAGTCAGGCTTTCGTTTAGAACTCTCAGCGGCACTTTTGGCGAGTTCATCTGCCCTCTCATTACCTTCCAACCCCGCGTGGGCTTTGATCCAAAAGAAGGTAACGGCCTTGTTTTGGATTGACAGGGACCTAAGGTTGGCCCTTGTCTCTACAGCCAGGGGGTGGTGGCGGTTGTAATTTTGTATGGTTTGGAGGGCTGCCATAGAGTCGCTGAAGATTCCAAACGAATGCGCTCTGTGCTTTTGTATCTCCCTAGTTGCAACGCATATTGCCAGAAGCTCAGCCTGATAAACTGTGGAGTAGTGTGGGAGGGCAAGCTTGAGGGTTTTGGTTTCGGCGTCACCGCTCCATACGGATAGTGCCGCTCCAACCTTTCCCCCAATCTTGCTCCCGTCCGTGAAGATACGAACTTCAAGTTCGTTCCCGGCATCGTCTAGTTGCTCTTGGTTTACCAGGCTAACGAGCTCTAGCTCAGCGCGCTCTGCGGGGTGTGGAGCTTCCATTGCCGAGGCGGTCTGCTCGACCTCCCTGTCGCCAAGTGCTGGCTGAGGCACCCCCCTCCTGGCCTCGTATAGCGATGCCGCTTCACGGACTCGCAGGTCGAGAGGAAGTATCCCAGCCAGCACCAGCGCGGAGTTCAAGGAGACCGTCCGGTATCCTTTGCACAGCTTTTGCGCAATACCTCGCTGTACTGCTCCTAACTGTTTTCTGACGCCTAGCTTGTCGACGGCCGGAGCCCATGCGCTGGCGGCGTACAGGATGACTGGTTCGACAGTGGCCACATATATGATCCTAATGACCTCGGGGTTTAGACCCCAGCTGGTCTTTGCTGCCCTAGTCAGCTGCTTGTGGATGTCTATTGCCCTTCTGCAAATATTTGTGACGTGTGCGTTAAAAGTTAGCTGTTTGTCGATGGTGACACCTAGGATTTTGATCTCGTTGGACATGGCAATGTCGGTCCCGCCCATGCTTAAGCGCGGGGTGTCGTATTTCAGTTTGCGCGTTATAACCATCGCATTGGTTTTTTGCGGAGCAAATTTAAGCTTGTTTTGGACACCCCACGCCCGAACATGTTCAAGAGCGGCATTGGCACGTCCCTCGATCTCCAACGCCGTGTCACCATCGAAAAGCAGCACGACGTCGTCTGCAAAAGCCTGGCAATAGTCACCCCTAGCTTCCAAGCTCTTAAGAAGCGGGTCCAGCACCAAATTCCAAAAGATTGGCCCTGCGATGGAGCCCTGGACACAGCCCTTGCTTGTGGCCTTACAGTACTCTTCACCTGCGTATCTGACTCTGACCCTTCGGTTGTTGAGGTAGCTGTCGATGACCCTCCTCAAGCCTATCGGACACTGTTCCTCAGCCAGACGGACTCTTATAGCTGGCCACCACGCGCTGTCGAAGGCTCCCTCTATGTCCAATGATACCAGTACTGTAATTTTCTTAAGTGTCAGCTTGCCACGTATGTGCTGCATTAGTGCATAGAGGGAGTCCTCGGTGCTTCTTTGTGGCATGAATCCGTACTGACGAGTACTCATCCTGGGGATCAGATGAAACTTGAGGCGGGCCACCAGCATCTTCTCATAAATTTTACCGAAGATTGGTAAAAGGCCAATTGGTCTGTACGCTTTCGGGTTGCAGTAATCTGATTTTCCAGGCTTTTTTAAAATGATCACTGTCGCTTCCTTCCAGACTTCAGGGAAGAGATGGTTTCTCAGGCAGCCGTTAAGGAGAGCCAAGGCTATCTCAGGGGCACTTCTAATAGCCTGGTAACAAATGTCAGCAGTGAGGCCGTCTGCTCCTGGCGCTTTTTTAACATTGAACGACTCGCACGCTGCCATCAGCTCGGCCATCGTGAATGGCGGCTCACATGATTCACCTTGTTCTCCACCATTCACGACGTCGGCCTTTTCTCTGACTAGGCGGTGGCAGGTGCTGTCGGTGTCTGGTTGGTCTTCCGGATAAAAGGTTTTTGCCAGGAGTTCTACCGAGCCTTTTGCGTCCAGTACTTCACCGTTCTTCACCAACGGCTGATCCTCTCCTCTTCCCTTAGTCCTCCCTATCACCCGATAAATCCCTTCCCAAACCCCTTCTCTGCACTGTCTTGAGCAGAAGGTCTTCCAACTCTCGACTTCATCCTTGGCTGCTTCCGTCTCATACTCAACTTTCAGTTTCAGGTACTCATCGACGACCTTCGATCTTCGGACTGGTGCCGCATTCCTGACTCTATTTTTATAGGTAGTGGCCTTTTTCTTCATCCCCTCGAGTTTCTCGGACCACCACGGCAAGGTAAATACTTCATTTATTTTCTTCGTCGGCATTGACGAAGTGCATGCCTCTCTAATTGAATTAATATATAATTTGGTTATTGAATTTAACTGCTCGGCAGTGTTTGGTTTATCTAATTCTACTTTATTAATTTTGTTTGCTTGCATTAATTGGCCGAGTTTCTCACGAAACTCGGGCCAATTTGCTTTTTTAGTGTTAAAAATTCTAGTTGTTCTGCTAATTTGTGTACCTTTTGATCTTTTTAATTTGATGTTAAATACAATGCCGTTGTGGTCCGAGCTCGTGAGGCCCTCGTCTACCCTCCAGTCGTCTACCAAGTCAAGGATATCCGTTGAGCATGCTGTTATGTCCACGTGGCTGCAGTACCTAATGCCACCTCTGATTGTGTCGAAGGTCGGAATTTCCCCTCTGTTGAGTATGTTCAGGTCCAGCTCATCCAGAACTCCAGACACTTCTTCGCCTCTGCGGTCGATAGTCAGGCTTCCCCACCAGGTACTTTTAGCGTTTGCATCTCCTCCAATAATCCACATTCTAGAACCTACCTCCTCCCCAACACGTTTCAAGTGGTCTAGGTATGGTTCAATTGGCTGGTCTGGCTCGAAATAAAAGGAGACTAGTGTGATCTTCCAGGCACTGGTTCGGATCCCCACCACAGTGATGTTGTTTGTGGTGAGTTTCGGGTACTGCTCGACGATGAGGTCTTGGTCGAAGACCGCTATTGCGGCCTTGACAGTCCCATCTCCGGTGTCAGTGCTCTGGAAGACCCGAACGCCTCTATGACTCCTCATTACTCTTGCCCCGCCAACGTATGGTTCTTGGAGGAGAGCAATGGCGACCCCGCGCTTGTTTGCTTCGGTCAGAAGCTCGTTGGTCGCCAGCCTTTTTCGCTGGAGGTTGGCCTGCACTATTTTATAGGTGTTTGGGTTGCTGTTGGTCTCCTGGGCGCCCTTAGCAATAGGCGACCGACATGCGAGCTATAGCATCGCGCTTCCTGCGTATTGGGCATTCTTGGCTGAAAGCGTTGTGGTCGTTTCTTTTAAGATCGGCCGCTGTACAGTTTCTGCAAGTGGGTTCGCCTCCTGCAAGCCATTCTGTGCATTGTGCCCTGAGATGCGGTCCTCCGCAGTGGCTACACAGGTCTGTTGGTGCTGCGCAGAACCTCTTGCTGTGGCCATATCCCAGGCATCTCGAGCACTGTACCAACGGTGACTGGTCCCACACCCGGATGCGTTGGAGGTCGATATAGACCGCACCGGCATCGGTCGCCCGTTTCCAGATGGCTGGAGAGACACTCAGGACAATGTGACTAGTGTGCGGATTACGTGCTTTCCTTTTATATTTTATTTCAATTCTATCGTCCTTCTCATTCAGATCGTGGAAGATGCCCCGGTTTTGATTCCTGAAGGCCCTGATGACGTCTTCATCAGAGTTCACAGTAAGAACGTCGGCGAGCCTCAGGAGAGGGTCTCGGTTCTTGACTTCTTCCACGACCAAATTCTTTCCGGAGTTTTCTAGTCTCTGCTTCACCTTCTGTCGGTCTTCATCCGAGTTACAACTCATGATGACTTTCCTGTCCTTACCTTTGCGGGTCCTCTCCACCCTGACCCACCCTTCCTTAGCGTTCACCGCCTCTCTGATTTTTGTTAGGACGTTATCTCCGGTGTCATTTTCGTCTTGAGACGAGACCACTACCGAGTGCAGTGGGTGCTGTGGAGGTGGGTGCAGGGTGGATCCGACTGCCGCTGCCTCTGCGTAGCTTTTCGCGCTGATTAGTTGGTGCTGTTGCTCCAACGTACCTTTTAATTCGTCCATCTTCCTGCCGTTTTCAATAATAAGTCGGCGCTGCTCTTGTAGTTGCGCTATGATAGAACTATCATCGGTCTCTTTTTGAAGCGTCCTATCGGGTGTTATCTGAGGGTAGGCTATGATTTCAGATACAGGTTTCTCTCCGGTTCTTTTCAGTTGTTTTATTTCTATGTCCGCCTCTTTTATTAACTGGAATAGTTTGTCAACCGCTTCTAGTACGTTTGTTTTTATGTCGGTACGGATATTTCGAGAATTATTTATATTCGTTTTCGCTTTAACCACGTTAGCTTTGGCTTCAGCTAAGCGCGTTGCAAGGACCTGTCTGGGGAGTACCTGGATTTCTACTTTACTAGTGGATGGCGTCAGGTTTTGCGGTTCTGTTCCCGCGGCCTCCAACTTTTCAACGCTCTGCCTGACGCTAGACGAGGTCGCCTGCGACCTTGGTGGAGAAAATTGTTTTTCGACACTGCGTCTAACGCCAGACGAGAGCGTCTGAGTTTTTGGCGGGGATTTTTGTTTCTCCCTTTGCTCTACTGACTTCACAGGTGGAGTGGCGAACATTGTCAGAGGAATGCGTCAGGTGAATATTAAAACACTACAGTAATAACAAAAATATAACAAAAACTTGCCGTGGTCTGCACACAGTGTAAAAGTGTGTGCAGTCTAACTAAAAATAAAAATATAAATATAAACGAAACAGTCTCAAGAAAACTAGAAAAAAGTGCTAGTTGAGTCGCAAAGGAACAGAAGCTTCAGTCAGGCTCAATAAAGCCTTCGTGGTACACAGATATAAAAATAAAATGTCTAAGTAAATTTAAAATAACTTCAGTCTCTATGTAGAGTCACGATCCAACGCTCAAAAAAGGGCGGGTCACAAATGAACAGTCGGAAAACAGTCAAAAATTCTTTCCGTGTCAATAATACCCCTATATGTAGAGCGATTTTTGGAAGGGCTCTACGTAGAGTCGTTCCGCTGAGTCCAGTGGACAGCTCTCAACGAGCCCTCCCGAATGAACCCAAACTCGGTGCAGTTACACCCAGGGGTTGCGGAGATAACCCAACTTGAAAATCTGGTTTTTTGCAAAAATAAAAAACCCAAAATGGTTACAAGAGGATATCTCCGCAACCACCGGTCCAAAAGCACCGGTGCTTGGGCTTTCCGAGGTTGGCTCGGTGAGACCAATCCACCGGATCGGTTTTCAGGCTGAAAAAATCTTGGGTCCTGAAAGCCACTGAAAATACGCTTATCGGGTAGGGAGGGGCAGGCCGATGTCCCCAAAGAAAACCCGAGCCCTCTACGACCCCCGAGTCAGGAGTTATCCGAGCTCGAAAAATGATTTGACAGTTCTAGAACTGTCAAAGTCAATCTTCAACCCGGTATAACTTCCCTCCCAGCAATCGCAGAGCACCCGAGCTTGGACTTGTTCGGCCTGGCCGGTCCTGCTCCGACGCGTAAAGTTGTTTTCAGGTTCCTGAAACCCTTCAGCTCCAAAACGCCTGAAACCAAGTGGATCGGACGGAGGTCGTCTCCCCAAACACCAATGCGAAAACGGCAACTCTCTGCGACCTCCGGATCCGGAGCTACGCTGAGTCAAAGTTCCCCAAAGGGTGGGGGTAACTGTCAAAACCCTACTTTGGGTGGCTATAACTCCGCAACCGTTTGCCACAGAGAAACGCGGTCTTAAATGCTGTGCCTGGCTCAACCCCCTCTATCCGTCAAGAATGGTTTCAGGGCTGAAAACTTTCAGGTCCTGAAAATGCCTGAAAATTATATTTTCCCAAAGTTGGTGGTGCGCCACCAGCTTCAGTGAAAATCCGGCGGTAATCAGACCAGCGGTTCCCGAGATATCTGAAATCTAAAAATAAAACCAAAAAACCAAAATGGCGGGATTTGTCCAAATTTGCCAATTTGGGCGCTATAGGGCCCGTGTTTGGGCTTATATAGGTCGCAATAGGTGTGTTGGACCCAGTCCCGCAGTCAAAAAAGTAAATTTCCTATTTAATTTAGAATTAAAGTCATAAAACACAATAATTTCGATATCTCCGGAACCCCAAGACAAAAAATTTTGAAAAAATATGTTAAAAATATCTTAAATATAGGGCTACAATAAACAACAATTAAAATTTTTAAAATGCAAAAACAAAGCCACAATTTTTTCAAAAATATGTTTTTTCAGCTTTTTAACCTATAATTAAGAAACTAGTCATTCTAAAAATCTAAAATTTAAAATCTCTATTGAAGCAGCGAGCGCGCAGCGGGCTGCAGTTGAAAAATTTTGAAATCTTCACAGGAACCGAAGATACGGATGTTAGAATTTTCGAATTTCTAACTCCTTTTAAAAATCGGGGGTAGCAATAAAATAAAAATTTTTTGAAGATACCGGCTTGACTGAAGCAGGTGATGTCGGCTATAGATTTTCAGGCGTCTGGCTCCTATCCTTCTAATTTTTCAGACCACGTGCTTTTTTGTTTTTTCAGACTCAGAGCTGGAATTTCAGGCTTTCAGTGGTTCGAAGTATGCAAGATGGTGAACGGGGGGAATGCCCACCCCTTTCTTCAATAAAAAGTGGGGGTCGTCGCGCTTGTTCGGCCAGCGTTTTCAGTTGAAGTTTTTTCTTCTTACTTTAACCTCTAAAAATAGAGGTTTTTCAGGTCTTGATGTTAAGGCACTGCAATCCGAGTTGAAAACTTCACTTGGGCGTATAGCCTGCACTTTTACACACTCGCTGATAGTAAACTTGTCGAAATCCGTCAACTTTTTACCACTTTTTCGAATTTTTTCGTCAGGAGCCGTACAAAAACGTGGCGTTCGCGACCGTGGTTGGAGCCAGACTGGGTTAGGTTAGGTTAGGTTAGGTTAGGTTAGGTTAGGTTAGGTTGGGGGACCACCCCACAGTGCTTGCGTCCACGTCGCGTCCCCTGGAAACGGCCCAGTTTGACCA
Source organism: Cerastis leucographa (assembly GCA_963082945.1). Lineage (NCBI taxonomy): Eukaryota > Metazoa > Arthropoda > Insecta > Lepidoptera > Noctuidae > Cerastis > Cerastis leucographa. Next base: position 18,805,859 of record OY720368.1, read on the forward strand.
CCGTAACGGAGTGGCAGACTGGGTTGGCCAAAGTGCACTGTGCTTTCGCTGCTTATTTTTATCCTGACTTGTTGAGTGTGCGAACCTGCGGAGGCTATGCCTAAACCCACGCGGGATGCCTGCGGGCGATATTTTAAACCCAAAGGCCCTTCTCAGGGCCAACCCAAAGGCCCTTCTCAGGGCCAACCCAAAGGCCCTTCTCAGGGCCAAACCGACGCTTCGGCGTCAGAGGCTAGCCGCGCGCCGTCTGCGGCTAGCTTCTTCGGAAGAACGGACTTGTCGGATTTGTCTGACTCCGACGATGAGTCAATGGTTGGCGTCTCGGGTGCAGGCGACTCGCAGTCGCGAAAGCGGGCCTTCCTGCGGGATGGGTCCGAGGGCTCCTCGGCGTCAGGGTCGACGAGGCTGTCAAAGACTAAAAAGTCGACGACGGCCGCGGACACCCACGTCGTTGGGCTCGCGGACGCCCAACGTAAGTTGGATCTTGCGCAGCGGGCGCAGCTCCAGCAGGAGCTTGAGGAGCGGGTTGCCGCAAGGGAGAGGCGGGCGCACGTCACCCGGGCAAAGTCCGGGTACGGTGCGTCCCGTGTGCTATACGCGGACCACTCCCTGCTGGAGCTGGAACAAATGGCGGAGGAGGACGAGGCGGAAATTTTGGAGGTTGCCTCAAAGTCCTCAAATTTGAAGGGGACCTTCCAAAAGGCCCTCAAATGTCGGGCCGCGAGCTTGCGCGGTGTGGTCAAGGAGCTAGTCCAGCGAAAAGCCACTGACGAGACACGGCAACTGCAGGCGAGGGTGGATCGCCTGCAGGTGGAAGTCAGTGAGCTTCATCGCAAGCTGGCTGAAGCCACGGCCCGGCCGCAGCAGGCCCCCGCCGAGACGACGAAGACGAGTCCTGCGGCAGAGGGCCCTTCCTCCAACTCCAACCTTGAGGACATAATCCGCAAGGTGGTAATGGAGGAGCGGGCCTTCACACGAGCCTGCCTGGCAGGAATAGAGGACCGGCTCCTGCCAGAAAAGCGCCTCCGACCGCCGCTTGCGGCGGACAAGGGGCGCTCCGAGCCGGGGCCGTCTTCCTTATCCCAGGTCCAGGAGGACGCCCTTCTCCCCTTGACTACCCCGTCCAATGAGGGGACGGAAGTGGTCGGGAGGGGGAAGGGCAAAGCCAAAAAGTCGGCGGCTGCCGCCCCAGCCGTCCCCACTCCCAACCACTCGCAGACGACTGGCAGAGGGGGGGGGAAGCGGGGAGGTAGAGGAAGAGCGAGGGAAAAGGGGCAGCAGGTCTCCCCAAAGGCCGCGGCCGTCGTGGTGGCCCTCACCGCGGAGGCGGCGGAGCAGGACGCCCTTCTCCCCTCGACCACCCCGTCCAATGAGTGGACGAAAGTGGTCGGGAGACGGAAGGGCAAAGCCAAAAAGTCGGCGGCTGCCGCCCCAGCCGTCCCCGCTCCCAGCCGGTCGCAGACGACCGGCAGAGGGGGGGGGAAGCGGGGAGGTAGAGGTAGAGCGAGGGGAAAGGGGCAGCTAGTCTCCCCAAAAACCGCGGCCGTCGTGGTGACCCTCACCGCGGAGGCAGCGGAGCGCGGGGAGACGTACGCGTCCATTTTGGTGCGGGCGCGTAGCAATGCCGATCCCACTCAACTGGGGATCGGCAGTGTGACTTGCCGGCGGACCCAAGCCGGGGCTCGATTATTCGAGTTCCCGGGGGCAGAGGGGGGAGCCCGCGCGGACCTCTTTGCAGCTAAGCTGCAGGAGGTCATCGCGGACTCCGCCAAGGTGGCCCGACCGGTAAAGTTGGTGACACTCGAGGTGACGGATCTCGACGATTCCGTCACCAAGGAGGAGGTGGTGGAGGCGGTCGCAGCGTTAGGGGGCTGCGACGTCGCGGCGGTCCAGAGTCGGGACATAAGGCCCGGCCGCGGTGGCATGGGCACCGTCCGCCTTGAGTGCCCGATTCCCGCTGCCAGAGCCGTCCTGGCGAAGGGCCGGCTGACGGTCGGCTTCAGCTCGGGTGCGGTCAGGGCACTCGAGGACCAGCCGCTGAGGTGTTTCCGGTGCTTCGGCATCGGCCACACCCGGGCTCTGTGTCCGTCCGCGGTAGACAGGTCAGACACCTGCTACCGCTGTGGCATGGGGGGCCACCAAACCGCCTCCTGTGAGGTCGCCACGCCGCACTGCTCGGTCTGTGCTGCCAGTGGCTGCCAAGCGGACCACGTGATGAAGGGGAGGAACTGCAATCCTCCCCCTAAGCGTGGCAAAGTACAGGCGCCAACTGGGCCTGTTGCGGCTGCCGGTACCGCCGTTCCTGCGGCGGCTGCGGAGGGGGGTGCGATGTCCGACTGATGGATATAGTCGAACATCGCATCCTTCAGACTAACGCCAACCACTGCAGGGCAGCCCAAGATCTGCTGATGCAGACAATGGCTGAGTGGTTGGTGGACTTGGCGGTGGTCGCCGAGCCTTACTCGGTCCCTGGCCGTTGGCTGGGTGACCGGGATGGCCTGGTGGCGTTGGTAGCGCGGTCTTCCACGGACTCCCCTCCCCTCTCGCTCTTAGAGAGGGGACCGGGATACGTGGCCGCCGCGTGGGGGGACATGGCCCTGGTCGGGGTCTATTTCTCCCCAAACCGCCCTCTCTCGGACTTTGAGGATTTCCTGGAGGTCCTCACTGCAGTCGTAGGGAGGGCGGCGCCTCGCCAGGTTGTGGTGTTGGGCGACCTGAACGCCAAGTCGGCGGCCTGGGGCAACCCGGCCGCCGGGTGCAACGTCCGGGGACGCGCTGTTGAGTTCTGGGCGGCCTCAAGCGGTATGTCCCTCCTCAACAGGGGGACGGTCCACACGTGTGTGCGGCAACAGGGTGGGTCGGTGGTGGACGTCACGTTCGCCACCCCCGCGCTGGCCGCCCGCGTCGTGAACTGGCGGGTTGAGATGGTGGAGACCTTGTCGGACCACCGATACGTGCGGTTCGACATCTCCACCCAGGGGGGGGGGATAGCGCGGGGGCAATCTCCCTTCCCGCGGTGGGCACTCACCCGCCTGGACCGGGAGGCAGCCAAGGAGGCGGCTTTCCTCCAAGACTGGCTGTCGCCCCCTGTTGAGGTCCTGGACGTAGACGCCGCAGCGGTTCAGCTCAGAGGGGCCCTGACCGAGGTGTGCAATTCCAGCATGCCTCGGTCTCGCCGTCCGCCTCCCCGTCGCGCCGTTTATTGGTGGACGGAGGAGCTGGAGGGGCTTCGGACCGCCTGCGTGGCGGCCAGAAGGGCCTACGCGCGCAGCCGGCGGCGCAGCGCCCTAAACCGAGTCCGGGCAGAAGAGGACCGCCTATACGCCTCCTACCGAGAGGCGACGACGGTCCTCAAGTCTGCAATGGGCGCTGCGAGAGACTCGGCGAGGGCCGAGATGCTGGAGGGTCTCGACAGGGATCCCTATGGAAGGCCATACAAGGCGGCGCGGAACCAGCTCCGCCCCTATGGTCCCCCACTGTCGGAGACCCTCGAGCCAGCACTGCTGGATGGGGTGGTCCGGTCCCTGTTTCCGCGCAGGACCGACTTCGCCCCACCAACAATGGATCCCCCGCAAGGGGCGGCTTCGCCGGAGGAGGAGGTCCCTCCAGTAACGGCGGCGGAGATCTACGCGGGGGTACTCAGCCTCCGCGCCAAGAAGACGGCCCCCGGGCCGGACGGCGTCCCTGCACGGGTGGTGGCAATAGCTGCCTCCGAGATGGAGGACAGGTTTCGGGACCTTTTCAGCGCGTGCTTTTCGGCTGGGAAGTTCCCGAAACTGTGGAAGGAGGGGCAGCTTTGCCTCCTCCGAAAGGCGGGACGCCCGGTGGACTCCCCCTCGGCATACCGGCCCGTCGTGTTGCTCGATGAGGTCGGAAAATTGTTCGAGGGGATAGTCGCCTCCCGGCTCGGGAGCCATTTGCGGGATGTGGGGCCGGATCTGTCGGACGCCCAATTTGGTTTCCGTCGTGGGCGTTCGACGATCGACGCGCTGGCCCTACTCAAGGGCCAGGTGAAGGAGGCAGTCGAGGCGGGGGACGGAGTGCTGGCGGTGTCATTCGACATTGCCAATGCCTTCAACTCCGTGCCCCACTCGACGATATTGGAGGCGCTCCGGTATCACGGAGTGCCCCAATATCTGCGGAGCCTCCTGGCCAGCTACTTGGAGGACCGAGAGGTCCTCCTCGTAGACAAGACGGCCACAGTGAGGCGGTACGGCGCAGAGTCCGGTGTTCCACAGGGGTCGGTGCTTGGGCCCCCGCTGTGGAACATCGGGTTCGATTGGCTGCTGCGGGGAGCCCTCCTCCCGGGCACGAGTGTCATATGCTACGCGGATGACACTCTGCTCACTGCACGGGGGAGGAGTTTCGGGGACGCGGCCTGTCTGGCCTCGGCTGGCGGATCCTTGGTTGCAGAGAGGATCCGCCGCCTGGGATTGAAGGTGGCGCTGCACAAGACCGAGGCCGTGTTCTTTCGCGGGCCTCGGCAGCGCTGCCCACCCGACGCCCACATCGTCGTGGAGGGCGTCCGTATAGAGGTCCAGCCCCGGATGAAATATCTGGGCCTGGTGCTGGACGACAGGTGGCGCTTCGGCCCGCATTTCAGCGGGCTGTCGACGCGCCTGTTGAAGGCCGCGGACGCCCTCTCGTGGCTCCTCCCGAACCTGGGGGGGCCCAAGGCGAAATGCCGGCGCCTCTATGCCGGCATCTTGCGGAGCATGGCCCTGTACGGGGCCCCCATTTGGGCGGACTCCCTCCACAGGAGGGAGAACGCGACCGCCATCCGCAAGCCCCAAAGGGCCATTGCACTGCGGGTGGCGAGGGCCTACCGGTCGGTGGGTTTCTCGGCGGCGTGCGCTCTGGCTGGCACCCCTCCTTGGGAGTTGGAGGCTTGGGTGCTGGCCAGGGTGTATGAGTGGACGGCGCATCGCAGGGCGCTCGGGGAGCACCCCGTCGCCGAGGAGCGGGAGGCCGTGCGGCGGGAGGCGAGGGACGCCATCGTCCTCCATTGGACGGAGGACCTCGCCACCGCCACTTTTGGCCGCCGGACGTTGGACGCGCTCGGTCCGGTCCTCCGGGCCTGGCTCGAGCGGTCCCATGGTTTCCTCTCGTTCCGTCTGGTGCAGGTGTTGTCCGGGCATGGCTGCTTCGGAACGTACCTGCACCGGATCGGGAGGGAGGAAGCCCCGTCGTGCCACGACTGCGGCGCGGCGGAGGACACGGCGCAGCACACCCTCGAAGTGTGCCCAGCTTGGTCCGAGCCGCGCCGCAGTCTGATCGCGGAGATCGGACAGGACCTCTCGCTTCCCGGTGTGGTCAACGCCATGCTGGGGAGCGAGAGGGCCTGGTCAGCGGTCGCCTCCTTTTGCGAGGACGTAGTCTCGCAAAAGGAGGCGGCGGAGCGCGCGCGGGAGGAAGACCCTCTCGCAGCGCCGCTCCGCAGAAGAAGAAGAGGTCGGAGAAGACGCGGTCTTCTCCCTCTTCATGATGGCGACGGGCGGGCGACAGGCGCGGGGGCGCCTTCGCCCGCATTGCACCCGTCACCACCTTCGTCTGTCATTCCCGGGCCCGCCCCCCCCCCCACGGGGAGGGCGTGAGGTCCGCTGTGCGGGTCATCGTCGGCGGAGGACTGGAAGTAAAGGCTGTGCCGGTTTCCCAGTCCCCCGCCACTAGGACGAAGCGGGAATGCCGCTGGGTCGTTTTAGTGGGTATACCGGGTCAGACCGGGGAGTCCCACATAGCCCGCCCATCCCCCGATGGACGGGTATGCGTAATGCATTTTTTCCCAGCGACAAAAAAAAAAAAAAAAAAAAAAAAAAAAAAAAAAAAAAAAAAAAAAAAAAAAAAAAAAAAAAGGTTAGGTTAGGTTAGGTTAGGTTAGGTTAGGTTAGGTTAGGTTAGGTTAGGTTAGGTTAGGTTAGGTTAGGTTAGGTTAGGTTAGGTTTTTTTTTTTTTTTTTTTTTTTTTTTTTTTTTTTTTTTTTTTTTTTTTTTTTTTTTTTTTTATTATACTTAAACCTCCAACAGTATTGGAGCCTGTGCTAGGCTTATCATTCATACTAGTTCTCGCTATTATTCCTCTCGTACTTTCATTCTTCATACTTTGTCTTTCTATCATACATCTTCTTTCTGACTATCAGGGTAGGACTCCCTTCTATTGGTCCCTATTCTGTACTTTATTCCAGTTTTCTTTATTTTCATTTCGGGAAGCGGGTAACACATCAACACAAATGTTTTTTATTTATTTTTTCTTTCGATACAGTTGTTCTTATTCTAATACAACATTCTTGTACATGCTTCTTTACACTTTTTACAACACATTATTTTCTATTCTTACGACTACTTTTATAATTATAAAAGCTATTTCTATTTTACGTCTATCTTATATATTATTCTTAATGATAGTTACATGTTTCTTACAGCTATTTTTATCATCTATTTCTTAATTTTAAAACATTTGTGGATTACAATAATTCTATCAGACATCTTATTTCTCTATTTTAATTTCTAGGACAGTTCTTACATCTAGTTTTATTACAGTTTATCCATAAGGGCAACATAATATGTTATATAGTTTCCTGTGGTGTTTCTTAGCAGTTTATTACGTCTGTTTTCAATGCTTGACCTTAATATTATATAAATATTATGTAAACATCTTTGCTTAACCTGTTTTATTTCTTTTTATTACTTTCTTACAAATTTCTACACAGAATTCCAAAAACACCTCTCTCTTTTTCCCTTTCATTATGAGCCACAGGTTTTCGGCATCTAGTTTGGTGTCGAGCACGTGCTCGGCCACAAGTCTTTGCTGATCGAAGACGGGACAGTCGAATAATATATGTGGCACCGTTTCTGCAATGTCGGGATCGCAGATGCACGAGGGGCTCTCCTTACACTTGAAGCGATTCAAGTATTCAGAGAACCCGCCGTGCCCCGTCATGATCTGAGTGATCACCTTGTCAATTTTGATCTTCCTGACTATTCCGTACGCCGCCACCGCATCCGGGAAAAACAATTTAGTCCCAGAAGCCGTTCCTCCAGCGCAGTATCTCCGATTCCACACGTCAAGAGTTGCCGTTCGGATGCATCGCTTGACGTATGAGACCGGACACAGGTCGTAGTCGGGCTTTCGTTTGGAACCCTCAGCGGCGCTTTTGGCTAGTTCATCGGCCCTCTCATTACCCTCCAACCCCACATGGGCTTTGATCCAAAACAAGGTTACGACCTTGTTTTGGCTCGACAGGGACCTAAGATTGGCCCTTGTCTCTACTGCCAGGGGGTGGTGTCGATTATAGTTTTGAATCGTTTGGAGGGCCGCCATAGAGTCACTGAAGATTCCAAACGACTGCGCTCTATGCTTTAGGATCTCCCTGGTTGCGGCGCATATTGCCAGAAGTTCGGCCTGGTAAACAGTGGAGTATTGTGGGAGGGCAAGTTTGAGGGTTTTGGTTTCGACGTCACCACTCCATACGGATAGTGCCGCTCCGACCTTGCCCTCAATCTTGCTCCCGTCCGTAAAGATACGAACTTCAAGTTCGCTCTGGGCATCTAGTTGCTCTTGATTTACCAGGCTTATGAGCTCTAGCTCAGCGCGCTCAGCTGGGTGCGGAGCCTCCATTGCCGAGGCGGTCTGCTCGACGCTCCTGTCGCCAAGTGTCGGCTGAGGCACTCCCCTCCTGGCCTCGTATAGTGATGCCGCTTCGCGGACTCGCAGGTCGAGAGGAAGTATCCCAGCCAGCACTAGCGCGGAGTTTAGGGAGACCGTCCGGTATCCCTTGCACAGCTTCTGTGCGATACCACGCTGGACCGCTCCCAACTGCTTCTGAACGCCCAGCTTATCGACGGCCGGGGCCCATACGCTGGCGGCGTACAGGATGACTGGTTCGACGGTGGCCACATATATTATCCTGATGACTTCAGGGTTAAGCCCCCAGCTGGTCTTTGCTGCCCTGGTTAGTTGTTTGTGGATGCCTATTGCCCTTCTGCATACATTCGCGACGTGCGCGTTAAAAGTCAGCTGCTTGTCGATGGTGACACCCAGGATTTTGATCTCATTGGACATGGCAATGTCGGTCCCGCCCATGCTTAAGCGCGGGGTGTCGTACTTCAGTTTGCGCGTTACAATCATCGCATTGGTTTTATGTGGGGCAAATTTAAGCTTGTTTTGGACACCCCACGCCCGAACATGTTCAAGAGCGGCATTGGCACGTCCCTCGATCTCCAACGCTGTGTCACCATCGAAAAGCAGCACAACGTCGTCCGCAAAAGCCTGGCAATAGTCACCCCTAGCTTCCAAGCTCTTAAGAAGCGGGTCCAGCACCAAGTTCCAAAAGATTGGTCCCGCGATGGAACCCTGGACGCAGCCCTTGCTTGTGGCCTTGCAGTACTCCTCACCTGCGTATCTAACCCTGACCTTTCGGTTGTTGAGATAGCTGTCGATGACCCTCCTCAGGCCTACTGGACACTGTTCCTCAGCCAGACGGACTCTTATTGCTGGCCACCAGGCACTGTCGAAGGCTCCCTCTATGTCCAATGATACCAGTACTGTAACTTTCTTTAGTGCTAGCTTGCCGCGTATGTGCTGCATTAGTGCATAGAGGGAGTCCTCGGTGCTTCTCTGGGGCATGAATCCGTATTGACGAGTACTCATCCGAGGGATCAGGTAAAACCTGAGGCGGGCCACCAACATCTTCTCATATATTTTACCGAAAATTGGTAAAAGTCCGATTGGTCGGTACGCCTTCGGATTGCCGTAGTCTGTTTTTCCAGGCTTTTTTAGGATAATAACCGTTGCTTCCTTCCAGATTTCAGGGAAGAGGTGGTTTCTCAGGCAGCAGTTAAGGAGAGCCAAGGCTATCTCGGGGGCACTTCTAATAGCCTGACAACAAATGTCAGCAGTGAGGCCGTCTGCTCCTGGTGCTTTTTTGACATTGAAGGACTCGCACGCTGCCATCAGCTCGGCCATCGTGAATGGTGGCTCACATGGTTCACCTTGGTCCCCAGCATTCACAACGTCGGCCTTTTCTCTGACTAGGCGGTGGCAGGTGCTGTCGGTGTCTGTTTGGTCATCCGGATAAAACGTTTTAGCCAGGAGTTCTACCGAACCTTTTGCGTCTAATACGTCTCCATTCTCCACCAATGGCTGATCCACTCCTCTTCCCTTAGTCCTCCCTATCACCCGATAAATCCCTTCCCAAACCCCTTCTCGGTCCTGTCTCGAGCAGAAGTTCTTCCAACTCTCGACTTCGTCCTTTGCTGCTGCCGTCTCATACTCAACTTTCAGTTTCAGGTACTCGTCGACGACCTTCGATCTTCGGACTGGCGCAGCGTTCCTGACTCTGTTTTTATAGGTAGTGGCTTTTTTCTTCATCCCCTCGAGTTTTTCGGACCACCACGGCAAGGTAAACACTTCATTTATTTTCTTCGTCGGCATTGACGAAGTGCATGCTTCTCTAATTGAATTGATATATAATTTGGATATTGAATTTAATTGCTCAGCTATGTTTAGTTTATCTAACTCTACTTTATTAATTTTGTTTGTTTGCAATAATTGGCTGAGTTTCTCACGAAACTCAGGCCAATTTGCTTTTTTAGTGTTATAAATTCTTGTAGTCCTGCTTATTTGAATACCTTTCGATCTCTTTAATTTTAAGTTGAATACAATGCCGTTGTGGTCCGAGCTCGTGAGGCCCTCGTCTACTCTCCAGTCATCTACCAGGTCTAGGATATCCGTCGAGCATGCCGTTATGTCGACGTGGCTGCAGTACCTAATGCCACCTCTGATCGTGTCGAAGGTCGGAATTTCCCCTCTGTTGAGTATGTTCAGGTCCAGCTCATCGAGAACTCCAGACACTTCTTCGCCTCTGCGGTCGATGGTCAGGCTTCCCCACCAGGTACTTTTTGCGTTTGCATCTCCTCCAGCAATCCACATTCTGGAACCCACCTCCTCCCCAACACGTTTGAGGTGGTCGAGGTATGGTTCCATTGGTTGGTCTGGCTCGAAGTAAAAGGAGACTAGTGTGATCCTCCAGGCACTGGTTCGGATTCCCACCACGGTGATGTTGTTCGTGGTGAGTTTTGGGTACTGTTCGACGATGAGGTCTTGGTCAAAGACCGCTATTGCGGCCTTAACAGTCCCATCTCCGATGTCAGTGTTCTGGAAGACCCGAACGCCTCTATGACTCCTCATTACTCTTGCCGCGCCGACGTATGGTTCTTGGAGGAGAGCAATGGCGACCCCGCGCTTGTTCGCTTCAGTCAAAAGCTCGTTGGTCGCCAGTCTTTTCCGCTGGAGGTTGGCCTGGATCAGTCTGTAGAGGTTTGGGTTTCCCTGGGTGCCCTTAGCAATATGCCACGGTTGCTCTTGCTATTTCATCCCACCTGTGGCGTGTGGGACATTCTGAGCTGAATGCGTTGTGGCTATCGTCCCCGAGTTTGGCTTTTGTGCAGTTCCGGCACTTTGGCGGGGCACCCGTTAGGAAGTCGGCACAATCCGATCTCAGGTGCGGCCCGCCGCAGTGACTGCACAGGTCAGCCGCTTCTTTGCAATAACGTCTGCCGTGCCCGTAGCCTAGGCAGCGCGTGCACTGCACCAGTGGGGTCTGATCTTCGACCTTTACGCGCTGGAGGTCTACGTGCAGGCATCCGAGTTCCATTGCACGTCTCCAAATTATCGGCGAGACGCTAACCACAACGTGGCATATGTGTGGGTTCCTGGTCCTTCTCCGGAACTTCACCACTACCCTATCCTCCTCCTTGTCAAGGTTGCGAAAAACATCTCGATTTTGGTTCCTCAGGGCCTTAATAACGTCCTCATCTGAGTTAACGGAGAGGACGCTCCTGAGGATCAGCATAGGGTCCTTGTTTTTCACCTCCTCGACATGGAGGTCCTGCCTATCTCTTGTCAGCTTATTCTTTAGTTTATCCCTTTCTTCAGTGGTTCGGAAGCCCATAATAATTTTCCTATCCTTTGCTTTCCTGACCTTTTCCACCTTTACCCAGCCTTCCTTTGCGTCTGCTGCCTTCCGCACTTTCTCCATTACTTCATCACCAGACTCCGTTTCGTCTGTGGAGGTAACCACTATGGAGTGGAGCGTACTTCGCACCGGGTTCGCTTTTCCGCTGTGGGTTACACTCGCATAAGTGTCAATGGCGGCGCCGCTTTGTAGTCTCTCTTTGTGCTGCTCGATTGCTGCCTTGAGCTCCTCCATCCCCTTGGAGTGGCTTTCCAGCAGCAATGAGTGGCTCCTTATTTGAGCCTCGAGTTGGCTGTTGCTTTGGCTTGGGTCGGTAATGCTAGTGAAGGTGAGGTCAGCGGCACCTTCGGGCTGCGTATTTTCAGGCCCCACTCTTTTCGTCTTAGCCGATTTTTCGGCCTCCTTCACCAGTTCATACAACCGGTCAAGCGCCTCAGTAATGCCGGTTTTTATTTCCGTTTTTGTGTTTCTGGAGGTTCCTAGCAATGGTTAGGTTAGGTTAGGTTAGGTTAGGTTAGGTTAGGTTAGGTTAGGTTAGGTTAGGTTAGGTTAGGTTAGGTTAGGTTAGGTTAGGTTAGGTTAGGTTAGGTTAGGTTAGGTTAGGTTAGGTTAGGTTAGGTTAGGTTAGGTTAGGTTAGGTTAGGTTAGGTTTTTTTTTTTTTTTTTTTTTTTTTTTTTTTTTTTTTTTTTTTTTTTTTTTTTTTTTTGGCAGGAGTGGGAAATCCCCACGGACACCTCGACTATCTCACGACTTGTGAGACAGTCGAGGTAGTGCCGGACTCGAACCGGCTAAAACCACACTCCTGCCCCGCCAGTGTCCCTCTGACATTATCAGAGACCTTTTGTTCTGGGGGTTTACCTTATTTGTCGGTGAAATTTAGGAGGCCGAGGAGACCACGCTCTTAGTATGCTTTGACTTGTTTATTTGATAACCATGTAGATACATATTTATTTATTTCTATTTACTGTTTAAATTTTACCTTTATTGTTGTACTTTTATATTTTCTATCTTTTCTACAATTTTTCATTCTAATATTATATTCCAATTAATTTTATTACTAAAGTCCTTGAACCTAGATTAGTTTTAACCTATTTATACCAAAAAATGAAAATCTGTTTCCTTCATAACCAAACTCTGTATTTACTTTTCTGATATATATTCCATATGCTTAGTATATAGTTACATATCAGTATTTTAAATGTTACTTTCGGATCCAGGCAAATAAAATTCAAGCTTTACACCAAATTCGACACAACGTAACGTTTCCCTTGGGTTTAATCTCAGGTCTCGCATAACCTGGGCCAGTTTCTTATGAATTTGACTCAAGGTTTCGGTTGTACTTTTTCGAACCCCCGTGGTTAGTTCCGCTTGTGTCGAAGTGGGCATCCCAGTATACGAGGAAGTGGGCGCATTGACATCTTTAGCAGTAGGCTATTGATGATCTTGCGAATGCGTCCCACTTCCTACGCACAGGGCATTCGCTGCTGAAAGCATTGTGCTGGTGATCCCCCAGCTTGCCTCTGGTGCAGTTTATGCACGACGCTGCTTCGCTGACCTGCTTGACTGGGCAGTCCAACCTTAAGTGTGGACCACCACAGTGGCTGCATAGGTCAGCTGGCTCCGTACACAGGCGTTTCCCGTGCCCGTATGCCAGGCAACGGGTGCACTGCACCAGAGGCGTCTGGTCCTCCACGCGCACTCTCTGGAGGTCAATCCGAAGTTTTCCTCCTTCGAGTGCACGTCTCCAGATCGTGGGGGACACACTCAGCACAATGCTGTTCATGTGTGGGTTCCTCGTCTTCCTCCTAAACTTCACCGACATTCTTTGTTCCTTGCCGTCGAGGTCGTGAAAGATTTCCCGGTTCTGGTTCTTCAGGGCTTTGAGTACTTCATCGTCACTATGTACTGACAGTACGTCCCTGAGAACCAGAAGCGGGTCCCGATTTGCCACTTCCTCGACGACAAAGTTCCCTCCGGCCTTCTTTAGTCGTTCTTTCAGTTTCGTTCTCTCCTCCTTTGTTTCGCACCCCATTATTATCTTTCGGTCCTTTGCTTTTCTTACCCTTTCGACTCGCACCCAGCCCTCCTTCGCGTCCACTGCTTTCCGAATTCTTTCCAGGATTTCGTCCCCCGTATCCATTTCGTCTGTTGAGGAGACGACCACCGAATGCAGCGTTGCTCGCTCCGGGGCCTGGCCCCCGGTTTGGCGCTTACTCGCAACCGCTGCACTAGCATAGGTCTTCTCCCCAACATGTTCCCAGCTAGCCAGGCTGTCTCGGAGCTTTTCCACATACTCGGAATTTTCCTTTACGATCGATATGTGCTCCTTTAGGGTGGTAATGAGCTCAGTCTGGCTAGCGAGAGTCTCAGAAATGGACTGAGGACAACAGTCCGCAGCGGGCGCGTGTGCTGGCACACTTGTGGGTGCGAGAGGGGCCCTGTCTCGTTCCGACTCCTTCACCAACTCAAAAAGCCTGTTTATGGCCCCGAGTACCGCAGTCTTAATATCAGTTTTAAGGTTGCGAGAGTTGCCTAAATTAAGCTTTGCCTTATTTAGGCAAGCTCTCGCTTCCGCAGTACGGCTGGGGTACCCGGCCTCAGTCTTTTTGAGCGGTGCTGAGGCATCTACAGCAGCTCGGCGCGTTCCCGGAGTAGCAGGACCCTTCTGAGACGCAGAGGGGGTGTCTTCTCCGAAGGAGATTCTCCTCCGCGCGTCAGTGGGCGAGGGAACCGTTTTCTCCGAGGATCGCGGCGAGCTACCGGAGCCCATTGTTCTTAAAGTTGCAGATGGGGTGCGAAACATCAGCATCATTAGCGACGGATAGTCTAAAAACAGACCCTGTAAAGAGGGGTCTGGTGAATACCAATCGCTAAGGAGGAGAGAGATATTCAACGACACTGGTATGTACTTCTGTGACCCTGTAAAGGGGGGTACACAGAAAGTATTTAAAATATAATATAATAATTGTAAAATAAAATTTAAAAGTCGTTCTCCAGTTTAATAACGGTCCTGTCTTGTCTTGATTCTAATGGTCAATGATACTGCTGTCCCTGTATAAAGGGGAGCACAGCAAGAAGTTATAATAATTTGCTAAATTAGAGATTACAATTATATATTAAATTTCGATAAAAAATTAAATACAATAATAATCACAATGTAATACTAATTAATAATAAAGTCGTCCACTAACAAACGACGGTCAGAGTAAAATTTGTATAAAATTGATCACGCCTAGTCACTAATTATGAATTAAAAACGCCAATTTCCCTCCAAACACTTTGTCGGGGTCCAAAAAATGCTAATAAAGCGAAAAACAAAAAATAAAATTTTGCTAAAAAATCCCACTCCGGCCTTCCTATACACAATAGGGCGGGTGGGTGGGCAAAATTTTATTTGAGCTAGACCCGCGAGTGTGGTGTCCAGAGACGCGGCTTCGCGCGGGCTAGCTAATTACGAAATAGAAAGGGGTGAGTGCCGAATAAAAATTTTGAGTTTTGGTCAAAAAACCAGTTTTTAACACAAAAAATTTTGGTTTTCAACCCCCAACCTAGCGTCCAGGACACGAAACGGGCACCGGAACACAGGGATGGTAGGTGAGTACTATTGCAACTATAAACTAAAGTAATACTTCAAGAAAAATTTGGAAGAACACTAAATTTTGTTAATTTTATCTGAATTTTTTAAGAAATTCTAAGGGTTGGTAGGGAAACTTTTTCAACGTGCGTTAAGGGTGGTTTAAATTGGTCAGGAAGTAAGCGGATGCCTACTTTAGTCTAAATATGCTGAAAACAGCTTCAAAATCGCACCCTTAAAAGCGAAGATATCGACGATTTAATATTGTACAAGCTCCCTAAGGTAGATTTTGGTAGTAGCAGAATCTAATAGAAATCGATAATTTTGAAAAATGCAAAGTTCTATTTGAGCTAGACCCGCGAGTGTGGTGTCCAGAGACGCGGCTTCGCGCGGGCTAGCTAATTACGAAATAGAAAGGGGTGAGTGCCGAATAAAAATTTTGAGTTTTGGTCAAAAAACCAGTTTTTAACACAAAAAATTTTGGTTTTCAACCCCCAACCTAGCGTCCAGGACACGAAACGGGCACCGGAACACAGGGATGGTAGGTGAGTACTATTGCAACTATAAACTAAAGTAATACTTCAAGAAAAATTTGGAAGAACACTAAATTTTGTTAATTTTATCTGAATTTTTTAAGAAATTCTAAGGGTTGGTAGGGAAACTTTTTCAACGTGCGTTAAGGGTGGTTTAAATTGGTCAGGAAGTAAGCGGATGCCTACTTTAGTCTAAATATGCTGAAAACAGCTTCAAAATCGCACCCTTAAAAGCGAAGATATCGACGATTTAATATTGTACAAGCTCCCTAAGGTAGATTTTGGTAGTAGCAGAATCTAATAGAAATCGATAATTTTGAAAAATGCAAAGTTCTATTTGAGCTAGACCCGCGAGTGTGGTGTCCAGAGACGCGGCTTCGCGCGGGCTAGCTAATTACGAAATAGAAAGGGGTGAGTGCCGAATAAAAATTTTGAGTTTTGGTCAAAAAACCAGTTTTTAACACAAAAAATTTTGGTTTTCAACCCCCAACCTAGCGTCCAGGACACGAAACGGGCACCGGAACACAGGGATGGTAGGTGAGTACTATTGCAACTATAAACTAAAGTAATACTTCAAGAAAAATTTGGAAGAACACTAAATTTTGTTAATTTTATCTGAATTTTTTAAGAAATTCTAAGGGTTGGTAGGGAAACTTTTTCAACGTGCGTTAAGGGTGGTTTAAATTGGTCAGGAAGTAAGCGGATGCCTACTTTAGTCTAAATATGCTGAAAACAGCTTCAAAATCGCACCCTTAAAAGCGAAGATATCGACGATTTAATATTGTACAAGCTCCCTAAGGTAGATTTTGGTAGTAGCAGAATCTAATAGAAATCGATAATTTTGAAAAATGCAAAGTTCTATTTGAGCTAGACCCGCGAGTGTGGTGTCCAGAGACGCGGCTTCGCGCGGGCTAGCTAATTACGAAATAGAAAGGGGTGAGTGCCGAATAAAAATTTTGAGTTTTGGTCAAAAAACCAGTTTTTAACACAAAAAATTTTGGTTTTCAACCCCCAACCTAGCGTCCAGGACACGAAACGGGCACCGGAACACAGGGATGGTAGGTGAGTACTATTGCAACTATAAACTAAAGTAATACTTCAAGAAAAATTTGGAAGAACACTAAATTTTGTTAATTTTATCTGAATTTTTTAAGAAATTCTAAGGGTTGGTAGGGAAACTTTTTCAACGTGCGTTAAGGGTGGTTTAAATTGGTCAGGAAGTAAGCGGATGCCTACTTTAGTCTAAATATGCTGAAAACAGCTTCAAAATCGCACCCTTAAAAGCGAAGATATCGACGGTTAGGTTAGGTTAGGTTAGGTTAGGTTAGGTTAGGTTAGGTTAGGTTAGGTTAGGTTAGGTTAGGTTGGGGTGCTGGGTCAGAAAACCTCCTCGTGGGCCTGACGGCTGCCGGTCCCTCTCGATACGTTTGGAGGGAACAGCAGCCGGCATGGACGGTGCATCCTGGGCGCGGGCAGTGGCCTTCCCCAAGGAATGGGAAGAGATTCTCATTCTTCGGGGAATGTTACTGTTCGTGGCAAATATTCTGACATAGGAGGGGGTCCAACTAAATGGACCAACGGGGCGCTGTTCCGCGTGACCCTCTGAACAGCAGAGGGCACAGTGGAGGAGCAACAACGGGCTCGGTGTGCACTTACCCTGCCTCCGAGTAGACAGTGAGGGACTCAGTCCTTCGCTGTCCCCGTCGTTCTCGTAATCCCATCATTGGAGTGTCGTGGATCACGTCTCGCGGCTTCGATCGGGACCGAGGGTCTTGGCTTAACCGCCCGGACCGCGAGGTAGAAAACCTCTATAAAAAGTTACCCCGAATCTCAAGCGGCGGCGCACCGTGAGGGGATGAATGGCTGACGGGTGTTCCCATGGAACAATCAGTCTCTAGTGCGACCCCCGCCAGGGTACCAGCCGACCCCCTGGCGGGTTATAAATGTTAAAGGCTTATCCGGGTACAGGGGGCACTGCCCGGATGGACATTTTATATCCCCCATACTCGTGGGAATACTATGGATATACCAAAACAAATTAAAAAAGTTGTGGAGAAGGCGGACGCAGCGTCAGATTCTGGCACTGCGTCATTGAAGACAGGAGCAGTTGCTCCAGCGGAGCCCCTTGTGGTTCTTGAGCGGGTGAGAGTGTTGTCGGAGTCCGGCAACGCTCCGCAAACAGTTGCGGCCGGCCCCTCCAAGTTTTGGGGGAAGCGGCCGCGTGGATTTGAATCGGACGCGTTGTCGGCAGGTTTGTCCTCAAGTGAGGAGAACCTGCCGGCCGCCAAGGTGCGGACCGCAAGGAGGGGCAGAGGTCGCGGGACACCTTCCGGTGTCAGCACTCCAGCGGCAGAGTCGCGCGACACCCGGGGCCGCTACCTGAAGCGCCCTGATACGTCGGTGACCAGCGGAGTTAGCGACTCCGAGGGGGCCATGCAGGTGGAGCAGAATGATTCTGCGGCATCCACTGCATTGGTGAGCACTAAGGCCGAGCTCAACGCTGCGAGGCGAGAGGGCCGGAAGGCTGCCGCGACCGACGAAGTCGCCGAGTTGGCTCGGAAGGCAAGGGAGAGGCGGTTACAGACTGCCACAGCCCCTGAGGGCCTGACAGCTGAAGTCCTCAGCCGCCAGGTTTTGGACGGCGTGGACGTCGTCCTGAAGGTTGCCACGAAATCGGGCAACCTGAAGGGCACATTCACGCGGGCCCTTAAGGAGGCGGCGGATGGAATAAAGGAGGCTGTGGAAGTCCTCCTTGACCGGACGACCTCGGAGGAGACGGTGAAGCTCCAAGAAGAGAATCACCGTCTCCATACGAAGATGGAGGAGCTCCAGCGGGAGGTCAGCGCCCTGAGGGCGGACTTCAGCCGGCAGCAGGGTGTGACTTCGGATAGTCACGCTCTGCCACAGAACGGGTCTTTGGGGGAAGACCAGTTCAACCGGCTGTTGACTATTATGACCGCCCGATTCGACAGCCTTGAACCCAGGCTCAACCCCCCAGTTAACCTCCGCCCGCCGCTGGCAGCGGATAAGCGGAGGAAGGAAGCAGAGCCCACTCCATCAACGGCTGGGCCTACGTGGGCACAGGTGGCTAAAGCGCCACCTGCACCAAAAAAGACCACGCAGACGCCCAAAACGCCTGCAGAGGGGGCCAAAAAGGCCGTGAAAGGGACGAAAGAGCCCACTAAGGGGGGCAGCTCATCCCCCAAAGAAAAAGAGGGTGCCTGGAAGACGGCTGAAAGCCGTAAAAAGAGGCAAAAGAGGGGCCGCAAGGCCAAGACCGCGCCGGGCTCCGGGGGGCAAAAAGCCAAGGGTGGCCCACCCAAGATTCGCGTCCCTCGATCCGCAGCGGTGGTAGTGACGCTTCAGCCTGAAGCTAAGGACAGAGGCATCACTTACCAGAAGGTGCTGGCGGAGGCGAAGGGCAAGCTGGTCCTCGCTGATTTTGGCACCCCGGAAGGCTTCCGTTTCAGGACGGCAGCCACGGGGGCTAAGATGTTTGAGTTGGCGGGGACCAACAGCGCCGAGAGGGCGGACGCTTTGGCTGCGAAGCTAAGGGACGTCCTAAACCCTGAGGAGGCCCGGGTGTCCAGGCCCATTAAGACGGCTGAAGTTCGCGTCGATGGGCTGGACGACTCGGTGACCCCGGAGGAGGTGGTGGCGGCCATAGCCCGCAGCGGCGGCTGCTCGCCCGAAAATGTGCGGGCGGGTGTCATTCGCGCCAATGCTGGCGGGCTCGGCACCATATGGGTACGGTGTCCGGTGGCTGCGGCGAGGCAGGTTGCTGAGGCAGGACGTATTCTCGTTGGCTGGGTGTCAGCGAGAGTAAAACTCCTGGCACCCAGGGCCATGCAGTGCTACCGGTGCCTGGAGAAAGGGCACGTCCGGGCACTGTGCACCTGTGACACAGACCGCAGCGATTTATGTTATCGCTGCGGTCAGCCTGGCCATAAGGCGTCCCAGTGCTCCGCCGACCCAAACTGCAGTCTTTGTGCAGCTGCAGGAAAGTCCGCGGGGCATCGAGTAGGTGGCAACGCCTGCGGCGCGCCCAGAAAGCGCAGCAAGCGATGGGCCAAGGCTGCGGGGGGCGCACCCCCCACACAACCTAGCTCCTCTTCGGCCGACTCCCGGCCTGTGGTTGGACGTAGCGCTGAGGAAATGGAGTGCCAGTGATGGCACACTACCATTTCCTCCAGGCGAACATCAACCACTGCACCAGAGCTCAGGATCTCCTGCTCCAGAGCATGGTGCAGTGGTCGATAAATGTGGCGGTGGTCGCTGAGCCGTATTTCATCCCCCCCCGGGATAACTGGGCAGGGGATCTAGACGGCCTAGTGGCCATCATCGGCGCGACTCTCGTCGACGTATCCCGTGGTCACGGTTGGGTTGCGGCCGTTGTGAGCGGGATCGTCACGATTGGGGCGTATTTTTCGCCCAACAGGAGTCTCGCCGACTTCGAGAGTTTCCTCGTCGAGTTGGGAGCCGTCGTCGGCCAGTCACACCCTCGACCCATTTTGCTTCTCGGTGACCTCAACGCCAAGTCTGCGGCGTGGGGTTCCCCGGTCACGGACCCGAGAGGCGAAGTGCTAGAGGAGTGGGCCATTACGACGGGCCTGGCCGTCTTAAATCGGGGTTCGGCCTTCACGTGTGTACGGCAGCAGGGCGGGTCCATAGTGGACGTCTCGTTCGCTAGTCCTGCAGTCGTGCACCGTGTCCGTGATTGGCACGTTGAAGTGGAGGTGGAGACGCTATCGGATCACCGATACATCCGCTTCGACGTCTCCACCCAGACCGCTGGAGATCGTCGCCAATCGGGGCCCCGAAGAGACGGCCCGCGTTGGGCGCTGAAACGCCTCGACGGGGAGGCTCTCGAAGAAGCCGCCATAGTCCAAGCCTGGATTCGGGAGTCGGCTACCGTTGATCCCGTCGACGTCGAACAGGAGGCGCAGTGGTTTTGCGATGCGATGACGCAGATCTGCGACGCATGCATGCCACGCGTCTCCTGTCTGTCCGCACGGCGCCGCTTGTACTGGTGGTCCGTCGAGATCGAGCGACTGCGCGTCGAATGCGCAGTCGCCAGACGCCCGTACACGCGATGCCGTAGAAGACGTCCACGGGTTCCTCACGAAGAAGCCGCGCTGTATGAGGTGTACCGCGCGGCGAAGCTGGCTTTGTGGCTGGCCATCGGCGAGTCAAAGACGCGCTCCAGAGAGGAAATGCTGGCGAGCCTAGACGGGGATCCGTTTGGGCGCCCTTACCGGTCGGTCCGAGGGAAACTTCGGCCGTGGGCGCCCCCGCTAACGGAAGGTCTAGAGCCCCAGTTTCTGGAGCGAGTGGTCTCGGCCCTCTTCCCTGAGAGGGCCGAGTACGAACCACCGCCGATGGTTCTGCACACAGCTGCAGAGCCGGCTGAGGAAGGAAGCGAAACCATCCCAGAGGTGACACAGGCGGAGATGGGCGCGGCCGTATTGCGGCTCCGGGCCAAAAACACCGCTCCGGGGCCCGATGGAGTGCATGGCCGCGCTCTGGTCCTCGCTATGAAGGAGCTGGAGCCCCCACTGAGAGGACTCTTCTCGGCATGCCTTGAGCAGGGCCAGTTCCCTACCCGGTGGAAGACTGGTCGGCTGGTCTTGCTCAGGAAGGCAGGGCGCCCGGCGGACTCGTCGTCCGCTTATCGGCCCATAGTGCTGCTAGACGAGGCGGGCAAGATGCTCGAGCGCATTATCGCAGACCGCCTCGTCAGCCACTTGAGTACAGAGGGGCCGAACCTGGACGACAGCCAGTTTGGGTTCCGCCGTGGGCGCTCCACAATTGATGCCATCATGAGGGTAAGAGTCCTGGCGGAGGAAGCAGTGTCTCGGGGCGGGGTGGTGCTGGCGGTGTCCTTGGACATCTCCAACGCCTTTAATAGCCTGCCCTGGGGTTGCATTAGGGAGGCCCTGCGCTATCACCGGGTGCCTCTCTACCTCCGCAACATCGTGGGGGCTTATTTGTCGGGAAGGTGTGTCACCTATATGGGACGCGACGGCGTAGGCCGTCGTGAGATGTCGTGCGGTGTTCCACAGGGGTCGGTTCTGGGCCCTCCCTTGTGGAACATCGGTTACGACTGGGTTTTGCGGTGCGAGCTTCCACCGGGTGCGAACCTGACGTGTTATGCGGACGACACGCTGGTCATTGCCCGGGGGAGCTCGTACAGGGAAGCAGCGTTGCTGGCTACGGCTGCGGTCTCGCAGGTGGTGAGCCGCATACGACGCCTGGGCCTGGAGGTGGCCCTCAACAAGTCGGAGGCCATTGCGTTTCATGGCCCCCGACGGGCGCCGCCGCTGGGATCACACATAGTGGTCGGGGGGGCCCGGATCGCTGTCGAGTCAACCATGAAGTACCTGGGATTGGTGCTCGACAGCCGTTGGGACTTCGGACCCCACTTTCAGCGGCTGGTGCCCAAGTTGATGGGCGCGGCGGGCGCGCTTTCAACGCTGCTTCCCAATTTGGGGGGCCCGAGCTCCGCCTGTAGGCGGTTGTACGTGGGGATCGTGCGATCCATGGCCCTTTACGGGGCCCCAGTATGGGCGACGGACCTGACGGCCCGCACTATCGCAGTTCTGCGCAAACCGCAGAGAGCGATGGCCGTCAGGGTCATACGGGGATATCGCACGATCTCCTACGAGGCGGCTTGTGTACTGGCCGGATCCCCGCCGTGGGACCTGGAGGCGAAAGCCCTCGCGACGCTACATCAGTGGCGCGAGGACGCCAAGGATCGGGGCGAAAGGCTGGTGCAGCGACAGATCACGCTGCACCGGTCTCAGCTCCGACAGGTCATGGTGGCGGAATGGCGGGGGAGGCTTGACCATCCCTCCACCGGCCTCGACACAATCGAGGCGATCCGGCCAGTACTCGACGATTGGCTCGGGAGGAAGCACGGCTCCCTGACGTTTCGGGCGACGCAGGTGCTCTCGGGGCACGGTTGCTTCGGGAAGTACCTGTGTCGCATAAGCAGGGAGCCGGACGCTCGGTGCCATCACTGCGTCCAGTGTCCGGAGGATACGGCGCGGCATACGCTGGCAGAATGTCCCGCGTGGGACGAGCCGCGCCGTGCCCTCGTGACAGAGATAGGTGGAGACCTGTCGCTGCCGACCGTTGCTCACGCGATGGTCGACAGCACAGAGTCCTGGGACGCGGTGGTGTCCTTCTGCGAAACCGTCATGTCGCAGAAGGAAGCTGCGGAGAGGGAGAGGGAAATCTCGAGTTCTTTCCCATCCCGCAGCAGACGCACCGGGCGTCGGCAGAGGGCGGATAACGCCCTCTTCCGGCCCCCCTAAACAGGTCCAGGGGCGACGGATTCGGGGACATCCGTCGCCCCCCATATCACTGGACCCGAGACGGTGGCGCGTAGTGTTCCACGCGCGCCTCTCACAGACGTAACGGGGGGAGCACACCTCACTCCCCCCAGGGACGAGGCCCGCACTGGTCGAGCGGGCCGGCACTAGTCCGGGGCAGCGGAAGTCACATTCGTTCCCGCTGCCCCCAGACGCAAGTGTGCGAGGGAACACCGGGGTGGTTTTTAGTCAGTTGGAGCCTGACAGACCCCTCCGCCCTCCCCAGGCGGAGGACATCCGTTTCCGGATTTTCCACCTCGCAACAAAAAAAAAAAAAAAAAAAAAAAAAAAAAAAAGGTTAGGTTAGGTTAGGTTAGGTTAGGTTAGGTTAGGTTAGGTTAGGTTAGGTTAGGTTAGGTTAGGTTAGGTTAGGTTAGGTTAGGTTAGGTTAGGTTAGGTTAGGTTAGGTTAGGTTAGGTTTTTTTTTTTTTTTTTTTTTTTTTTTTTTTTTTTTTTTTTTGTTTTGGCAGGAGTGGGAAATCCCCACGGACACCTCGACTATCTCACGACTTGTGAGACAGTCGAGGTAGTGCCGGACTCGAACCGGCTAAAACCACACTCCTGCCCCGCTAGTGTCCCTCTGACATGATCAGAGACCTTTTTAAGCGATTTGTTTTGCCTTGTTTTGCCATTTGTGTGTTAAGGCCGAAGAGACCACACTATGTTCTCTTAGTTTTTACGTTAATTTTTATTTTTTACTATATTCACTACGTCGCGAAATAAAATGTTCAATTTGTATTTTTATTACACTATTCTTTTACTTTCTCAATAAATACTACTTTGCTACTTTAACCACACTAATTTTATTTTTACTTTCTATGCCCATATAATTTATTACTGATTTTGCCTTTAATTTAAATAGATTCCATATGTTTTTCTTTTATTAATGCCATTGCTTCTTAATTTTGTTTTTCTATTTATGATACTTAAAGTATATACTTATTATATATTTAATTATCAATTATATTTTGAAACAAGCTAAGTTTATATTTATTCATATATAATGTACTTATTTGCATTCTGCTTTTGCAAAGAAGATAAATATCGAACAAAGCAGAATAATGGCGGTTTTCTACACCAGTTTCGACACAACATAACGATACCACTAGTGTTGACTTACTGTTCAGCATAATTCGAGCCACTTTCTCATAAAAGTGACTCCAGTTATCATTTACCATCAAGCCAACCCTAGCGGTTCGCTTAATGCTCTTGCTATCTGGTTGTGTCGAGACATTCGAAATGTTCATCTGTATGTACTCGGAAATGGGCGCACTAACAACTTTAGCAATACGCAATGGTTGCTCTTGCAAATGCGTCCCACTTCCGACGTACCGGGCATGTTTTGCTGAACGCATTGTGCTGGTGCTCCCCCAACTTGGCTCGGGTGCAGTTTATGCACGCCGCTGCTTCGCCAGTCTGTTTAACTGGGCAGTCCAACATGAGATGTGGACCGCCACAGTGGCTGCACAAGTCCACCGGCTCTGTGCAGAGACGCTTGCCGTGGCCGTATGCTAAGCAGCGGGTGCACTGCACCAGAGGCGTCTGGTCTTCGACGCGCACTCTCTGCAGGTCAATACGGAGCTTGCCTACTTCGAGTGCGCGTCTCCAGATTGCTGGGGAAACACTCAGCACAATACTGTTCACGTGCGGGTTTCGCGACTTCTTACGAAACTTAAGAGATACCTTCTGTTCCTCGTCGCCGAGGCCGTGAAATATCTCCCGGTTCTGGTTTTTAAGGGCCCTCAGCACTTCTTCGTCACTGTGTATCAGCAACACGTCCCTAAGAACCAGAAGCGGTTCCCGATTTTTCACTGCCTCGACGACTAGGTTCTCTCCGGCCGATTCTAATCGCTTCTTTAATTTCTCCCTCTCCTCTTTTGTTGCGCACCCCATGACGACCTTTTGGTCCTTTGCCTTACGAACCTTTTCCACTCGCACCCAGCCCTCCTTCGCATCCACTGCTTTTCTCACCCGTTCTAGGACTTCGTCCGCCGTGTCCATTTCCTGTTTAGAGGAGACCACCACTGAGTGTAGCGTCGCTCGCTCCGGGGCCTGTCCCCCGGTGTGGCACTTACTTGCGGCCACTACACTCGCGTAGGTTGTCTCCCCCACACGTTCCTTGCTGGCCAGACTGTCTCGGAGTTTTTCGAGTTTCTCGGAGTTGTCCCTTAACTCCGAGATATGCTCCTTCATGGTGTTTAGGAGCTCAGTCTGGCCGGCAAGAACCTCGACAGAAATGGGATGAGGGACGCAGGCAGCAGTGGGTGCGGGTACCGGTACGGCTATGGGTGCGGGTGCGACAGGGACCTTGTTTAGCTCGGACTCCTTGACCAACTCATAAAGCCTGTTTATGGCTTCGAGCACCGCAGTCTTGATCTCGGCCTTGAGGTTTCGAGAGTTGCCCAAATTGAGCTTAGCTTTATTTAGGCAAGCTCTCGCCTCCGCAATGCGACTGGGTTGCCCGGCCTCAGACTTCATGAGCGATCTTGGAGCGCTTACAGGAGCTCGACGCGTCCCCGGGGTAGCGGGGTCTTTCTGGCACGCAGGAGGAGTGTCTTCTCCGAAGGAGATTCTCCTCCGCGCGTCAGTAGGTGAAGGCGCCGCTTTCTCCGATGATCGCGGCGAGCTCCTGGAGCCCATCGTCCTCAAGGTTGCGGATGGGGTGCGAAACATTAGTATCATCAGTGGCGGATACTATTAAAACGGACCCCTGTATGGAG